>OZ012741.1:543312588-543912588 GCA_963859935.3 Lathyrus sativus
AGTCATTATTTGCAAAATGGGGATTAAGTTTGTCAAGAATATGCGGACAACGCTATGACAGAGCAAGTAATATGCAAGGTGAATACAATGGTCTGAAAAGGTTGATTTTAAAAGAGAATTATTCTGCATTTTTTATTCATTGTTTTGCCCATCAACTCCAATTAACTCTTTTGACATTAGCAAAAAAATATTCTAAAATTGCTTTATTTTTTAATTTGGTTGCTAATTTGTATAATGTTGTTGGAACATCATGTAAATGCCGAGATATTCTTCGTGAAAGTTAAGCTGCAAAAGTGAAAGAAGCATTCGAACATGGAAAAATCTCTAGTGGGCGTAGCTTGAATCAAGAAATGACAATTAAGAAGGCGAGGGAAACAAGATGGAGCTCACATTATGGTACATTACATAGTATAATTTCTTTATTCTTTTCTGTGATTGATGTGTTAGAAATGGTTGAGGAAGATGAAACATATTTAGATAAACAAAAAGGTAAAGAGCACTAATGCTGATGAGTTATATGCAATCTTTTGAATTTATTTTCATCTTGCACTTGATGAAAATAGTTTTAAGAATTACACATAATTTATCTCAAGCATTACAAAGAAGTGATCAAGATATTGTAAATGCTAAGTAAAAGTGTCCAAAATAAGGCTACAAGCTATAAGAGATAATGGTTGAGATTCTTTGTTGAATGATGTTTCATTATTTTGTGAGCATAATGATATTGACATTCCATATATGGATGACACTTTTCAACCGGCACAAAAAAAGTCAAAGAGAAAAATGGAGAAAGTATCTAATTTACATTATTTTCAAGTTGAATTATTTTATGAAGTGATTGATCGACAACTTCAAGAGTTGAATAATCGTTTTACAAAAGTGAATATTGAGTTGCTCCTTTTGTAGCTTGTTTAAGTCCAAGAGATTCATTTTCTGCATTTGATAAGGAGATGTTGATTCGTTTAGCTCAATTTTATCCTTCAGAGTTTTTTCAAGTGGAATTATTGGCACTAAATTGTCAGCTTGAAAACTATTTCTTTGATGTATGCTCTGACAGTGAATTTTTAAAATTAGAAACGAAAAAAATATTGTGTACCCGTTGATATATTTGTTTTTAAAGTCATCTTTGATATTACCGGTGACAACTACAACAACTGAAAGAGCTTTCTCTGTTATGAATATTATTAAGAATCAAATGTGAAATCGTATGGGTGATAATTGGTTAAATGATTGCTTAGTTACTTACATTGAAAGAAATATTTTTGTTGATATTGAAAATGAGAAAACCATTCAACATTTTTAAAACATGAACAATCGTAAAAAACAATTGTAATTATAATTTATATTTTTAAAAATAAAATATTATATTTATATTGACTTCACTATTTAAAATTTCTGACCGTTTATATAATTTTATCCCTAAGCATGAAAACAACTTTTTCTTTAAAAAAAATTGTAGCCAAAAGAATTAGGGATCCTTGTATGCTGGCTAAAGCATTGAATAAATTTAGGAAACATTGTTTTTCAATCTGTTTCTTGTTTCTTGAATATGGTCCTTGGCTACAACTAAATGTTGGTTAAGTGATGTATCAACCTCCATCTTGTATTATAATCTTGGTTAAGTAATAACTTTCAACGTAGATCTGTTGGTGCAAAAGAGTTCATATCTCTTCAATGATCACTAATAGTATATAATTCAAGAATTTCAAATTAACTTAAAGAAAAATACCTTCAAGAAATGAGTATTATTATTTATTTATAAGATATATTATGTAATTCATGCAACTATACACATGAAAAAGGATTTTAGGATCTTCTAACACACCTCCGATCGATAGGCTCTGATATTATATTAGAATTTGACCTAACACTATCTTATAAAACTGATTGATAAAGTGAAGAGTATCACTCTATATAAATTATTTCAATACTCTATCTCCAACAAATATGAGATTTTAAGATCTTCCTAACAACAACTTCATGTGCTTTTAGTGCTTCTCACCAGGAATGGTTGATTTATAAAAGAAAAAACAAAAAGCTAGGCCATACAATATAATTAATCATGACATCAAATTCTAATAAAAATGTTTCTGCACCTCTCAATGTTATGAAATCTTATACATAACCTAAATATATTTTCACTAATTTTTCATAATTCTAGTATGAGCTGTAAATATAACCTAACAATGTATGTATCATGTACATTTAAACATACGTAACAATAACCTATTTTTTTTAATTACAATGGTTTATATGAAATATATGAGATCTAAATACACAAATGTGCTTAACAAACACCTAAACAATGTGAGAGATAAAAATGGAAAAAAATAAAAATATGTGAAAAAATTACTACAAAAAGTATTTTTAATATTGAACGCAAAAAATTACTACAAAAAGTATTTTTAATATTAAAGGCATAATGCATTTTATCTCGGCTACAATAATAAAATGACAAAGAACGTTATGAAAAGTAACCGTTTATCATCTCAATTTTTTTCAAAAACTACAGGTTAAATTAATTTGCACATGTATTTGAACCGCAACATCTACATTTTTATTATTTACAAAACTAGCACCTCATACATCTCGGTTTATAATAAAATCAAGGGGTAAGATAGATTTTTGACTAATAACCAAATTGACTTGGCATTTACAATAGACACTTATACTTTTCCAATTTTCATGTTGAATTGACGGTTGACACTTATGTTTTTCTAAAAAGATGAAGAGTGTAATTAAATTGAGATTTGAGAATTAGAAAGAAAACAAATTCATAAACTAGGGTAACCTTATGTGACTTTTGAGTTTTAATAAAGAGTTAGAAATTTGACTTTTCAATAATTCATATTCCCTATATCATTATTTTAATTCTAGTGTTCAATTAGACTCTTTAGTTACTAAAATTATGAATATATTAATTGATTTTACTTTAGAAAAATTAATTGATTTTATACTATATATTTTATTTACAAAAAATTACATTCATTTATTAATTTTTGATTTTGTAATGCCCCTATAATTTTGTTATTCAGTATTTTTTTTTTTAAATTTAACAAGTATTTTCATAATAGAAAATTATATATATATATATATATATATATATATATATATATATATATATATATATATATATATATATATATATATATATATATATATATATATATATATATATATATATATATATATATATATATATATATATATATATATATATATATATATATATATATATATATATATATATATATATATATATATATATATATATTGTTGTTTTCGGATTTAAAAATTGAGTTTGACACAAGAAAATTATCGGGACGAGTCGCGTACTAGGTCGCTTTCTTTAAGACGTTTCGCCGTACTGCCAAATTATGCAAAGCAGTCGATTTACGACGACGCCTCCAAGATAAAACAGCCCGTTCTTAAAACTTACGTCTCCAGGATAAAACAGCCCGTTCTTAAAACTTACGATTATCAGTTGCACACTGATAAATCGCTCTAGAAATACACCTTTCTAAATTAGTATCTGGCGCAAATAACCAGTCAAGAAAAGAAAAAAATTGTAAGATGAAGAGAATAAAGGGAGAGAAGAAGGAAATCAAAATTTGTGTGAATTTGTGAAATCCGACGTGCTCACTACTGAATTTCTACCCTGTATTTATAGGCAGCTAGTAAGACTTAATTTTCATTCCCTTCAATGTGGGACTAAAATGAATCTTAATTTCCATTCCCTTCAATGTGGGACTAAAATGAATCTTAATTTTCATTCCCTTCAATGTGGGACTAAAATGAATCTTAATTTCCATTCCCTTCAATGTGGGACTTAAAATGAATCTTTTCAAATTCATTTCTATATTAGTTCTTACTTGTATTCATTTATTGCTCATTAATTGTCAACAAATGTTTCCAATTCCCACTCTAATCAATTAAAGTTCCAACATTCCCCCACTTGAATTTAAAAGAGATTTTTGAAGTACGTCAGACGTTTCTAAGGTTGAGCATAAGCAAAGGTGTCTACGACTTGAACCTTAGCGTAACGAGTAGGATTCTGATTCAACAAGAGTGACACCATTGTCTTGAACTCTATCTCGGACATCAGACCCGCACACAACCTTTCCGTAAGGTGTATTCTTGTAGCCCGTGCTTTAGTGGCCCTGCACGTGTATCCCGGTTTAGTGAATGCTCTAGGAATTCTGCCTCGAAATTCCATAGGAACCGACCTCAGTTCCACAATCACATAGGTGAATCTATCAAGAGTACTCTTGTAGCCTAGGTACTCCCTCATACAGAGTATAGATCTCATTAAGAGTTTCTATTATCTCATCCTCTCATTACTTCAGGATTCATGCTTTACTTGCATGATCATTTTTATATTGCTCAAAACTTGTTATTACCCATTGAACCTAAGTCTTGGGATCTCCAGTCATTTAGGTCGGGTTACCATCATGAGTAACAAATTGCTTTATAGGCATTAGTCCCATCTTTTTGGAAGTATTATGGACTTTCTCTCTAGCTAATCCTTTCGTCAAAGGATTTGCTAAGTTCTCATCAGTGCGTACATGATCCACTCTCACAGCTCCTTTAGAGATACAATCTCTAACAGTGCTATGTTTTCTTCTAATTTGACGTCTTTTACCATTATAATAACGGTTCTCAACTTTTGCAATAGCCGCGGTACTATCGCAGTAGATCAACATAGCTGGTATAGGTTTTTCCCATAAAGGAATCTCAGCTAGCAAGCATCTTAACCAACTTGCTTCTTCACTAGCTGTAGCTAATGCTATCATCTCAGACTCCATTGTGGACTGTGCCAGAATGGTCTGTTTCTTTGATTTCCAAGATACAGCTCCTCCGGCTATACTAAATATATAACCACTAGTAGCTTTGGAATCATCCGATAAGGTGTTCCAATCTGCATCACTATACCCTTCTAGTACAACAGGAAATTTTTGATAGTGTAGGCCGAGGTCCATAGTCCTTTTAAGGTACCTCATTACTCGCTCAATAGCTTGCCAATGTTCGTTACTCGGCCTACTTGTAAATCTGCACAACAATCCTACGACATATGCAATGTCGGGTCTAGTACAATCAGTGGCATACCTAAGACTGCCAATGATGCTCGCATATTCTGCTTGTTTGACACTTTCTCCAATGTTCTTAAACAGTTTCACACTTGGATCATACAGAGTGCATGCAGGTTTACAATCAAAGTATTTATATTTCTTTAAGATCTTCTCCACATAGTGAGATTGATCCAAAGAAATTCCTTGGTCGGATCTCGTGATCTTGATTCCCAGGATCACGCTTGCTTCTCCGAGGTCTTTCATATCAAAGTTATTGCATAACAATGATTTGATATCATTAATGGCCTGAATGTTTGATCCAAATATAAGTAGATCGTCTACATATAGACATATGATAGTACAAATGCGATTCTCAGATTTGTAATAAACACACTTGTCACTTTCATTCACTTTGTACCCATTAATTATCATTAAGTTATCAAACTTTTCATGCCATTGTTTAGGGGCTTGTTTTAGTCCATACAGAGACTTATCTAACTTACAGACCTTGCTTTCTTGTCCCTGGATTATAAACCCTTCTGGTTGTTCCATATAGATTTCTTCTTCTAAGTCACCGTTTAAAAACGTTGTTTTAACATTCATTTGGTGTACTATTAAGTTATCAATGTCTGCTATTGAAATGAGTACCCTAATGGATGTAATTCTAGTGATGACCGGAGAAAAGGTGTCGAAGAAATCTATGTTTTCTCTTTGTCTAAAACCCTTGGCTACAAGGCGAGCCTTGTATTTCTCAATTGTTCCATCAGGTTTTAGTTTCTTTTTCAAAACCCATTTACAACTGTTGCGGTGGAAATAGGATCACAAACTATTAATGAGTTTGAATCGCAATTCAATTCACAACCGCTCTTTGATTTATCCGAAGGAAAAGGTCAAAAGAGGGAAAACCTATTTTGCATCGTAAACACAATGCGGGGAAAGATCTAGGGTTCGGGGGTTGGTTAAATTTAGGGAAGGTATTAGCACCCTAAACTTCTGTAGTACTCTACAGGAACCTTTTGTTCAGTTGTTTACTATTTTGCTTTATTATTTTTAAGATATATGTACAAAGGATTAAAAGTGAGAAAGGAGACCTAAGGGGTTAATTCTAAGTTTACTCGGCAAGACATCGCATCTTGTGCCTACGTATCCTTACGGGAGTGGAATCAGAGTAATCGTAGTTCCCCTCAAAAGGGAGGTTAGAGACTTCTTGACTGTGGTCAAGGTCTCACGGGGAATAAACGCATCTTAAGGACACGCTTACGTGGAGTGTAGAAACTCCAAATCTCTACGTTGAATTGTTAAGTTGTAATTAGGGTTAAATTAGGTTAGGGATTCCGCGGCGGGAAACCCTAAAATGAGCGCGGCGGCTCTTTGACCTAATGCTAGGGGTAAAATTGTAATTTTGCCAGCGGCGAGGCATTTGTGAAAATTAGGGTTTGTAAGGTTGTAGTTTTGAGGATTTGAAATTGAATGTGTGAAGTTTTACGGACTATTGGCGCGGCGACCAAATGCTAGACCTAATTCCTTCGGCAGTGCGTAGTGTGACTGAAATATTGAGGTGATTGAATCATGCAAGCAAAAAATAAAGACAGCAGTTAAAGCCATACAAACAGAAATTAAAAGGCAGAAATTTAAAGCGCGATTATTGGTTCGCGAGGTTACATATGAGAAGCAGTTACAATATAGTAATGAAATAAAATGAGATAAGTAACGGTAAATGTAATGAGCTGCAAAATGAACAAATGGCGTTAGTGGGCAGAGTTAGGCGGTGATCAAATGAGTTAAGAAAAAGATGCAAATTTGAGATTTTATTATTGTTTTATTTAAAAAATCTTAATAATTTAATGTTAGCTTGCAAAAGAAATTTAATTTAAAAATAATTTACTCTTTTAAAAAGGTTTTATTTTTATATTTTTTTTAAAAAAGTTTTTCTTATTTTTTGTTAAAAAAAGGGTTTTTATATTTTTATATTTACAAAAGTTTTAATTTTATATTAAAAAAAGGTTTTAATTTTTATTTTAAAAAAGGTTTTTTATTTTATTATAAAAGATTTTTATTTATGTATAATATCTTCACAAAAAAGGTTCTTAAAACAAATATAAAACACTTTAAAACAAATAAAAAAACATAATTTTAAAAAACAAAATAAATAAAAATAAAAAAAATAAAACATAAGGGGTTGGGCCGGTCATCACACCCGGACCCAACCCAGTTGATGGTTAAACAAAAACATTCAGGGTTCTGGGAACCCTAATGTTTCACGGCGCCGTTTCATTCTTCTTCTCCTCTCTCGTCTTTCTTCCTCCTTGCGATTCTCTCGATGCTCTTCCTTCTCCTCCATAGCCTGAAATCAAACACAAGTAGGGTGAGGAAAATATCTCATAGCTTACTTTTATGGTGAAACGGCCGGTGATGTGCAAAACTGAGGCCCGAGGGTTGATTGTCCGCCGTTTAGACGGCGAAGACGGTCTTCCCCTTTCGGTGGCGCGGTTGTTGATGTTGATTCGTCAGTGAACGGAGGCGATGATGAGGGTAACGGTCCCTCTGAGTCTCAACCACGCCGTTAGGGTTTGCGACGGTGGTTTCGTGATCTCGTTTGTTAGGGTTTGTACGCGATTTCGTTCCTCTCTTTCTCGTGGCTACCAGTTAGGGTTTGTACGCCTCTTTTTCATCAGGTTGTATCTTCCCTTTTATATATACTTTGATTTATCTTTTGGGCCTTGGATGTTGGATTTGCGTTACTTTTCTGAGATTGAATTTGATGATTCGATTTGATTTGATTTTGTTTGGTTTTTCCAGATTGAGTTCCAATGGGATGTATTCTGATACGATTTGGATCTCGTTTCTTCTCTTGGAACCTGATTGGGGTTTTGAGCTGATATGATTTTTCTGATTCGATTCAAAGCTTCCCATTTTGGGGTTTTTTGATTGACCCTATTTCGGACACGGATTTGCTTGGATTCTATCTGATTTGTTTCGATTTCGAACTGATTTGTATTATCATTGATGCAGTTCGGGTTTTCGTTGGATATCTGCTACATTAACTTTTCCTCTTCCTCTTTCAGGACTGATACTTCAGCTTTGGTTGCGTCAAACACCGGGAAAGGTATACGGCGATGATGTTCATCTGAGCCGTGACAACTGATACTCGCTGATATTCGCTTGTGGTTTATCATTTGTGGCGATTTCTGGCTTTTTGCACTTGTTTGATCTCAGAGCTGCTGCTAGCATTGTAGCTTATATGCCTTGATCTTGAACCAGTTTTGATGGCCTGATATTCAGACTGTTGTTGCTCTGATGAGCCAACCCCTTTGGTGCTGTTTGCATTTCTGTTGGATTGTCCCTGCCTGTTTCTGCTTTTTCGAACATGAAGCTCGATTTTCCTGTGATGTTTATGAATTCTTTTGAGGCAGTTTTGCTTAGTTTTGATATTCAGTTTGGTGTGTGGTTCTTTTCAGAACACAAACTCAGTTTCTTTGAACTGATATCCCTCTCTTTTCGTTGTTTCAGGGCTGGGGCGTTTGGATTCACAAACTGATTATGCTGCTGGCTGTTGTTGTCCGATGACAGGGGCTGCGAGTTTGGGGCAGTGATGTTCACCTGAGCCCTCTATGCCTGGTGCTCTGTTTCTGATGTGCTTTGCACATTCGGGACCCAACCTAAACATGATATATCGCTGCGATTTCTTGAACTCATCTTTGTTCCTTTTCTGGTATGGTTTCGCTATGATTTTGTGCTGTGATTCGGTGCTGTGATTTTGTGCTGGCGCTCACTTATGTGTTGCTTGCCATTGAAACTAGTTTGAATGGGGACTTGCCTTTAACTGATGCTGCTGAACCTTTTGATACTTTGTCCTATGTCATTTTGCCGCAGCTTGTTGTGGGTCTCATTTTTCTGTTCTGTTTGAACTTGATTTTTATGACTTCACCTACATGGTTCAGAACTGATACTGCTCATGAATTGTTTAGGTTTTAGGTTCCAAATTCTGAATCTGATATTGATGCGTTTGTGGCTTTTCAGGTGTTGGAAATTTCGAAACCAAAGTGACTCAGACCTGCCGGCATCCGGGTCTGAGTTAGAACTTGCCTATGTTGCCTTATTCTCGTATCAGTTTGGAAATCCAATCGCGGCAAAACGAATCAGTCCCGCTTCTTTTATAACTTCTATCTCTCGGATGTCCCGTACCGATAAGAACAGGTGTTACCTGATCTGACGCCCACGGCGCGGATCGGTAACGGGGGTAGGACGCGACTTCGGTTGTGCTACTCCCGGCACTCGATGATGACATTGTTCTGAGAGTGTCAAAAACAACTCCTAACCTTTTTCTATATTGTTTGTTTTGTTTTGATGTGCAGGTGAATCAGAGACTTTGCGGAGAAGCTCAAAGGACATCAAGAAGGATACTTAGAATTTTTAGGACTTAGGACCTTTAGAGTTAATGTAAATCCTTGTACAGTAATTTCAAAAATATGAAACAATCTCCCTTTTGTATAATGAGATTTTTATGAAATAAAACTCCCAAAATTTGACTCTATTTATATTTTATTCTTAGTTAAAAAATTATAAACATTTGTGAATAAATCCACAAATATTTAAATTCATTAACATAGTCATAAAACATACACACTCCCAAATGATATTCTTATTCGTGCACTTGTCTCATCATCTGATTAAAATCCAATTTAAATGCTAACCAGCCATTTCATAACCAAACACGGGTGTGCACCGTAATCACAACAGTTTCAGCATCAACAATAACACTACTCGTAATTAAACTCCACTGACCAAATGCCAAGAGCCACAATCCAATAACACCCAATTACGACTGTGCCTTAATAACAGAAACGGAAGCGCTTTGGAAATAAACCATGAGCGATGGAATGGATCTTAAATCCAGTTGTGCCCGACAAGTTTTAAATACCGACCACATCAAATTGGCACTTTGATATAATCAGACCTGGTGATAGGTAAATGCTTCAAAAATAGTGTATCAAACGCCTCAGAACTTAATAACAGCCCGTCTTCAAAGAATTAGCAGAATTTGTGTAAAATGACCGAAATACCCCCGGAACCAAATCTGCAAAACAAAACACCTCCATAACTTGTTAGTGGTTAGCAAATGTACATATGAGATGATATGCGAAATGACTGACTAAATATAAGGGTAAAATTTGGGGTATTACAGTTGCCCCTATTTAAATAGCTACACCGGACGATTTGAGTGACCGAGATTCGAGGAATCGTGGTGGAGAGATTTAAATATAGATAACCGAAAATTTTGCCCTTATATGCGACGATATTCAATGCTATGGACAAAGCGAGGACGGCTTAATACAGATGATGCCATGAATATGATATGACGCGTATGCTGGAATGATGAATGCGAAAATGATGACAAACGCTACGAGAAGAACACACTGGGGAAAACGACGCGCTGGGACACAGCACAACACCGGGGAATTCTAAAATGATGGTCAATTGGTGCGAACACGACCAATTGTCATTTTTAGAACGGGAACGAGATTCTCAAATGGAGATGGCACCTGTGAGACGGCTTCCACTGGGAATCTAAAAGTAAATCTGGATCACGTACGATTGCAAAATCGATCACAGAATGCATGGAGCATTGAGCAAAGAATAACATCCAAGCTTCTGTAAACTATCTCTCGTGACACGATCAAACGAACTTTTCGGGAATCCGTAGCAAATATACAGGGTAAAAATCGGCTGTATGCCAAAATAAATGGACTTTAGGAATAAGATCCTTAAATGGAGATGGCACCTATGAGATGACCTCCACTAGGGAATGTCTAATAATAAAACTGGACCTACACGATTGCAAGATCGATTACAGAACGCTGGAGCATTGAGCAAAGAATAACATCCAAGCTTCTATAAACTATCCTTCGTGATGGGATCGAACGGACTTTTCGGAAATCCGTATCAAATATACAGGGTAAAGACCGGCTGTATGCCAAAATAAATGGACTTTAATGGGAAATGCCCTGATAAGCTTCTCGAGGGAGAACTGTCACTTATCGTTGGAAGGGACTTATGTGCCAAAATGGATAAGCACTCCAATAAAGAGGCTGCTGCTTATCTGATGAATAAATCTTCTCGCATTTAAGGTCGGCGCCTGGAATACGATTCTGATTCTTCTCTTACTGAAGGATAAATAAACTTCTTCATGCTTCAAGATCGTGCTCTCCTGAACATGAAAAGGGTAAACTGAACTTCCTCATACTTCAGAATCGTGCTCTCCTGAATACGATTCGGCTAAAGGATAAATGAACTTCCTCATAACTCAGAATCGTGCTCTCCTGAATATGATTCGGCTCTTTCTTGTAAATGAAATTCTTCATACTTCAGAATCGTGCTCTCCTGAATATGAAAAGGGCTAATTGAACTTCCTCATAACTCAGAATCGTGCTCTCCTGAATATGATTCGGCTCTTTCTTGTAAATGAAATTCTTCATACTTCAGAATCGTGCTCTCCTGAATATGAAAAGGGCTAATTGAACTTCCTCATAACTCAGAATCGTGCTCTCCTGAATATGATTCTGCTCTTTCGGGTAAATGAAATTATTCATACTTCAGAATCGTGCTCTCCTGAATATGAAAAGGGCTAACTGAACTTCCTCATACTTCAGAATCGTGCTCTCCTGAATATGATTCCGCTCCTTCTTTTACTAAAGGGTAAATGAACTTCTTCATAATTCAGAATCGTGCTCTCCTGAATATGATTCCGCTCAAACCTCCCCGTACTTCAAGATCGTGCTCTCCTGAATACGATTTGGTTCAAAACCCCCCATACTTCAAGACGACAGGTAAATGGAAGCCCAACTGCTCCATGGAGATGGCCATTTACTGCGAGTCATAACGAAGATAGGATCGGCTTCTTAGGTGAGAAATGTTGTATACCGATGTTGTAAGATGTAAAGTGTTGTACCGATGTTGTAACATGTAGGATTGTAAAGTGTTGTACTGATAGGCTTTTCCAGGCGTGAACTGGCGTGTATATGTAAAGGATTAGTTGAAAGATAGTGCAAAATAAATGCACGTCCGGGTACAGTGATAAACTTCTCGGGCGAGAACAGTCGCGTATCTGCCATGGTATGGTGAAAATCTTTAGATGGTGCAAAATAAATGCACGTCCGGTTGGGCTCGACGACCGACAAGACTGAGATTCAATCTAGGATCGAGCTAGAAAGAAGACTAGTAATCAAGACTCCATCGAGGGAATGATCTCGAAGGGTAAATATCTAATCCTGGCGAGGAAAGATAGCTGAAGTAACCGTCATCCACGAGGATCGAGCTCTGTGGGGAAACTGGAAACAAGTAGGTATTTTATGCTTAAGGCTGACAATCTATTTGAAGAGAATGGACAAACCCCAGTTACTCGGCGGTAACAATCAATGATGGCGAGACACAATGAACCTGTGAATGCTAACGCATATGTTACTGCATATGTTAATGTGAATGTATGTTAAGGTCTATGTATGCAAGATGTTATGAAATGAGTATGTAATGAGTATGTAATGAATATGTAATGAATATGTAATGAATATGTAATGAATATGTAATGAAATAGGCATGTGATGCTTATGCCCTTGCGTATGCTGACGAAACAGACTAGAGACAGGACGAGGGACGAAATAAACATCTCGACGGAAATACCCTGCGTTCTCTGCAACCAATACGTCAATCATGGGTAAGAAAGATCAATGGTAGAACCAAATCCGGTTTTAAAGTTCTGAATTCTCTGGGGAGAAGGTAATCTGCTTGGGTGTACCGTATCACGTCTTCACATGGGGAGAAGAAAACCTGAGGGACACTTTCGAGTTACCCAAGAAAAAGTTGTCAGCTTATAGTCTCTCTGGGGACTATGAAGAGGCAATAGTTTAGGAGCCTGTTGCAACAATGATGTTTATTGGGGAATGAAGGCCGCTGTGAGTAAAATCCCTCGGGTGCACGAAAAAATTGTGAAACCACATGGCCTTGATCTTGAAGGACCTTACAGTAGTCGCCATTTGTTTCTTTAAAAAACATGGTGCCCCAGGACACTTGCGTTGCGTGGCAGGGTCATCTCAAGAGGATTTTATAGAGAACACCGAGTCCGGTTGCCCCATTGTTCTCAAACTCTTTGAGAGATGCGTCAGGTCTCGACGTAACTGGCACAAATTAATCGTGTTACGACGAAATCTTTGAGAAGTAGCTCCTTAAGAACGTCAGCCTCGCGTTGGTAAGCGAACTGGGAAACTGCCTGCCCCTGTTTAGCGGGATGTAAATCTCTAAGATATCAAGCAAAGTTGTCATGCCTGAAATGCCTATCCTGGGCTTGTCAATGCACACATATATTTGTCTTGAATTTTGTTTTGAAAAAGATATCGCAATAACTTGTGACCGAAATCACTAGTCGGGATATAAGTTTTAATTATAATGCCAACATGAATTTTTTTTGAGCATAGCTCGTAGGAGTCAGAAAACGTGATCTTGTCAAGTATGCCTTCAACCGAAGTCCTACTTCAATTAGGTCTTTTAAAGGTTGTATCGTGGCTCGGTTCACGGTTTAAGAAACAAAGGATAAAGGCTCAAAGTTATATTTGTACCCACCCATTCTTCGAGATGTTCTCCAATCCTAATTCAGTTAACCGGATACGAACGCTCATATCTCAAGCGGATTTGCTATGGTCGAGAACTTATCAAGGCTTTGGACATGGCAGTCACTCACCTATTTCTTTTGGCAATTGGTCACACGACCTTGTTCTTTATAGGGGTTCTAAAAACTACTGGTTTGTTGTTCTTATTCCCTAACTTTTGCCTGGACAACGTCTTTTGATTTGACTTTGGAGTCCAGCGGGATGCCCCAGTTTTGCCTAAGTCTCCTTCATAGGTTTTGACTTAGCGGGCTTTTATTATTTTTTGAATATTCTTTTATGCACAAGTCGTGTAAATCTTTCGAAAGGCTTGTGACTGCCCCACTCCTTAGGTAACCGAGGGATAGCCATTGTATTGGACTTCTTAAGATGCTAAGGATAAATTCTCGAAGGTTGGCTCTTCCTTTTTAAGAGTCTAAGCGCTCGATCGGTTTAACTGAAACCTACCCTTCCCCAGGTTAGGATGAAGGTTCTTAAAAAGAAAGAAAAACTCCTACTTCAAGGCTCAAAGGGTTGACTAGGGATTAACATCCTTATATCTCCAGTGTTTGGGATTTGAAACAATGCCTTACATCATCAGCGAGTTTCAATCGAAAGCATACGTCAAGAAATCTGACGTTTTGGGTTCGTCATCCTCCTCCCAATTCTCCATCAGAACAAGAGATCGGGTAAAGTTGGCATTATAATTTATGAAAAATAATATTTTGAATGAGTGAAACGAATGGACTTATTCAAGACAAACATATGCGTTGCATTAATTAATCAAAGATAAACGATTTCGTACATGCTAAATATGCTTAATCAAAGAGAAATACACATAAATAAACAAATGAACTGTCGGAAAAATCCTTCTAAATGTTTATGAGATCTTGCATTTAAGAGTAACAGTTTCCTTTGGCGGAGCCTCAATGGAAATGGACTGTCTGGTTTATGATCACTGTGAGTCGTCATGGCTTGCCCCAGTTACGCTGGTCACATCTTCAACAGTTTTCAGTCGTTGCTTCAAAATAACTTTCCCTGATTCTTTGTTGATCCCGGTCATATCATCTTGAGGGTTACTGAAATGAAGCGGGCTAGGCCTTTGAATAATTACTGGATTCGGCTGATTCGTCACAGGAGTAGCATGCTTTGCAGAATTCAAACCCGACAAGTGAGGGACCCCGAGAGGAGTCTCGATCTTCGGCTGAGCATTGCTAAAAGACAACTTTTTCGCTTCTAGCAAATCTCTGACAACTTTCTTAAGAGCATAGCAGTTCTCTAGATCATGGTCGGGCGCACCCTCATGAAATAAACAATGAGCGGTAGCGTTGTAACTTGCAGGTAATGGATTAGGTGGAGGACCCAAAGCACTGGTGGTAATCAGACCTTGTTGTACTAAATGGGGGTATAACTCAGTGAAAGTTATCGGAATTGGAGGACAAGGCTTATACCGCCTCTTAAGGGGATAAGGAACCTGATCCTATGATTGCTGGTGAACAGGAGCGTTGGGCGCTCGTTGACTGTTGACAGGAACTTGCATAGGTGAATAACCGGAAGGTTGTTGATAAACTGGTGCCTGATATACCGGAGCTGACTGTACAGGCTGGCATGCAGGAAACTGCTGATCGAAAGGAGGTGCAACAGTAGCTACATAGGGTTGTTGAACATATAGAAACGGATAACCTTGAACATAACTCTGCTGATATTGTAAAGGTTGAGGAGTAACCTTTTTGCGGTTCTTTGAACGTGTAGGTCCTTTACCATGGTCGGAGTTAGGAGTTTTGCACTTTGGAGGGGTAGCTCGTCGAACTGGTCGAGCACTGGGAGGCACCAAACCAGATTGAAGACCGTGAGGAGGTACATTCTCGACAGTAACAGCTGGTTGAGGTTCCATAACGGTGTTAGTCTTAGAAACAACAGTAGACTGAGCATCCACCTTCACACTAAGAGCTCGTAACATCTCCAAAATCTGCCCTACACTTCCTCGAAGATCTTCGAATTCATGGCTGACACGGTTGATCTCTTGGTTTTGATCTTCCATTCTTTTGAAGGGTCGTATTGATTCAGAGAACTCAGGGTGACAAAACTGGAGGGTGAGAGAACCGAGTATGAGAAATCGGGAGACACATGCAATGCAAAAGTATGATGCTAAAATGTGAATGCAAATGAAGATTTCATGGAATTCAAACATTTACGAATGTCGTGGGGTACCAAGGAAATCTTTTTCTTGTTTTTTCATTTTATTATTTTTTTTTATTTATGGTATCCCGCGATATCCATAACTGATATTTGAACTCCATGAAATACAATGCAATGAGATGCTTTATGGATGCAATGCATGAAAACACACAAAGTCCTAGGTTAAAGGAATGTGAGCGGAGTCAAGGTCTACCCATCCCAAAAGGAGTGTACTATAGGTTAGTTGTACCTGCCAAACAAGGTTCTACAAAGTGCCCAAAGTCATCAGCCCATCTTTCGGATATTATCAACCTTCCGACTGACTCAGGGGTTAATAATATTCTCAAGAGAACCTCTTTTGAGTGTAGTATCGCGTAGCAGCCGTTGTAAGATTACTCCCACATAGCTCCCGCACTACGTCCTAAATAAGGCCGAGGTGGTGTTAAGGTACTACGGTCCTCAATATCACAGACTCCAATCGTCCATGGAAAAGTTTTCGCGATTACTCGTTCAACCGAACCATTTTCGAAAAGGTCTCAACTGAGCGGTGATTCTCGAATCAGCTTGGTCGGGATTCACTCCCTATAAGCCTCATCGAATATATCCCCATCCTATAATAGTGTCACTAGTCCGGGCGTAGGACTTTATCTCACAACACGAGGAACAGTCCCAAAATCAAAGCACAAATATATACATGCAAATGAATAGTAAAACAAATAGCAATAAATATGAACAAATTAGGGGTAACCCTCAAAAGTTTAGAGTCTCCAGTGAAGTCGCCATTTTCTGTTGCGGTGGAAATAGGATCACAAACTATTAATGAGTTTGAATCGCAATTCAATTCACAACCGCTCTTTGATTTATCCGAAGGAAAAGGTCAAAAGAGGGAAAACCTATTTTGCATCGTAAACACAATGCGGGGAAAGATCTAGGGTTCGGGGGTTGGTTAAATTTAGGGAAGGTATTAGCACCCTAAACTTCTGTAGTACTCTACAGGAACCTTTTGTTCAGTTGTTTACTATTTTGCTTTATTATTTTTAAGATATATGTACAAAGGATTAAAAGTGAGAAAGGAGACCTAAGGGGTTAATTCTAAGTTTACTCGGCAAGACATCGCATCTTGTGCCTACGTATCCTTACGGGAGTGGAATCAGAGTAATCGTAGTTCCCCTCAAAAGGGAGGTTAGAGACTTCTTGACTGTGGTCAAGGTCTCACGGGGAATAAACGCATCTTAAGGACACGCTTACGTGGAGTGTAGAAACTCCAAATCTCTATGTTGAATTGTTAAGTTGTAATTAGGGTTAAATTAGGTTAGGGATTCCGCGGCGGGAAACCCTAAAATGAGCGCGGCGGCTCTTTGACCTAATGCTAGGGGTAAAATTGTAATTTTGCCAGCGGCGAGGCATTTGTGAAAATTAGGGTTTGTAAGGTTGTAGTTTTGAGGATTTGAAATTGAATGTGTGAAGTTTTACGGACTATTGGCGCGGCGACCAAATGCTAGACCTAATTCCTTCGGCAGTGCGTAGTGTGACTGAAATATTGAGGTGATTGAATCATGCAAGCAAAAAATAAAGACAGCAGTTAAAGCCATACAAACAGAAATTAAAAGGCAGAAATTTAAAGCGCGATTATTGGTTCGCGAGGTTACATATGAGAAGCAGTTACAATATAGTAATGAAATAAAATGAGATAAGTAACGGTAAATGTAATGAGCTGCAAAATGAACAAATGGCGTTAGTGGGCAGAGTTAGGCGGTGATCAAATGAGTTAAGAAAAAGATGCAAATTTGAGATTTTATTATTGTTTTATTTAAAAAATCTTAATAATTTAATGTTAGCTTGCAAAAGAAATTTAATTTAAAAATAATTTACTCTTTTAAAAAGGTTTTATTTTTATATTTTTTTTAAAAAAGTTTTTCTTATTTTTTGTTAAAAAAAGGGTTTTTATATTTTTATATTTACAAAAGTTTTAATTTTATATTAAAAAAAGGTTTTAATTTTTATTTTAAAAAAGGTTTTTTATTTTATTATAAAAGATTTTTATTTATGTATAATATCTTCACAAAAAAGGTTCTTAAAACAAATATAAAACACTTTAAAACAAATAAAAAAACATAATTTTAAAAAACAAAATAAATAAAAATAAAAAAAAATAAAACATAAGGGGTTGGGCCGGTCATCACACCCGGACCCAACCCAGTTGATGGTTAAACAAAAACATTCAGGGTTCTGGGAACCCTAATGTTTCACGGCGCCGTTTCATTCTTCTTCTCCTCTCTCGTCTTTCTTCCTCCTTGCGATTCTCTCGATGCTCTTCCTTCTCCTCCATAGCCTGAAATCAAACACAAGTAGGGTGAGGAAAATATCTCATAGCTTACTTTTATGGTGAAACGGCCGGTGATGTGCAAAACTGAGGCCCGAGGGTTGATTGTCCGCCGTTTAGACGGCGAAGACGGTCTTCCCCTTTCGGTGGCGCGGTTGTTGATGTTGATTCGTCAGTGAACGGAGGCGATGATGAGGGTAACGGTCCCTCTGAGTCTCAACCACGCCGTTAGGGTTTGCGACGGTGGTTTCGTGATCTCGTTTGTTAGGGTTTGTACGCGATTTCGTTCCTCTCTTTCTCGTGGCTACCAGTTAGGGTTTGTACGCCTCTTTTTCATCAGGTTGTATCTTCCCTTTTATATATACTTTGATTTATCTTTTGGGCCTTGGATGTTGGATTTGCGTTACTTTTCTGAGATTGAATTTGATGATTCGATTTGATTTGATTTTGTTTGGTTTTTCCAGATTGAGTTCCAATGGGATGTATTCTGATACGATTTGGATCTCGTTTCTTCTCTTGGAACCTGATTGGGGTTTTGAGCTGATATGATTTTTCTGATTCGATTCAAAGCTTCCCATTTTGGGGTTTTTTGATTGACCCTATTTCGGACACGGATTTGCTTGGATTCTATCTGATTTGTTTCGATTTCGAACTGATTTGTATTATCATTGATGCAGTTCGGGTTTTCGTTGGATATCTGCTACATTAACTTTTCCTCTTCCTCTTTCAGGACTGATACTTCAGCTTTGGTTGCGTCAAACACCGGGAAAGGTATACGGCGATGATGTTCATCTGAGCCGTGACAACTGATACTCGCTGATATTCGCTTGTGGTTTATCATTTGTGGCGATTTCTGGCTTTTTGCACTTGTTTGATCTCAGAGCTGCTGCTAGCATTGTAGCTTATATGCCTTGATCTTGAACCAGTTTTGATGGCCTGATATTCAGACTGTTGTTGCTCTGATGAGCCAACCCCTTTGGTGCTGTTTGCATTTCTGTTGGATTGTCCCTGCCTGTTTCTGCTTTTTCGAACATGAAGCTCGATTTTCCTGTGATGTTTATGAATTCTTTTGAGGCAGTTTTGCTTAGTTTTGATATTCAGTTTGGTGTGTGGTTCTTTTCAGAACACAAACTCAGTTTCTTTGAACTGATATCCCTCTCTTTTCGTTGTTTCAGGGCTGGGGCGTTTGGATTCACAAACTGATTATGCTGCTGGCTGTTGTTGTCCGATGACAGGGGCTGCGAGTTTGGGGCAGTGATGTTCACCTGAGCCCTCTATGCCTGGTGCTCTGTTTCTGATGTGCTTTGCACATTCGGGACCCAACCTAAACATGATATATCGCTGCGATTTCTTGAACTCATCTTTGTTCCTTTTCTGGTATGGTTTCGCTATGATTTTGTGCTGTGATTCGGTGCTGTGATTTTGTGCTGGCGCTCACTTATGTGTTGCTTGCCATTGAAACTGGTTTGAATGGGGACTTGCCTTTAACTGATGCTGCTGAACCTTTTGATACTTTGTCCTATGTCATTTTGCCGCAGCTTGTTGTGGGTCTCATTTTTCTGTTCTGTTTGAACTTGATTTTTATGACTTCACCTACATGGTTCAGAACTGATACTGCTCATGAATTGTTTAGGTTTTGGGTTCCAAATTCTGAATCTGATATTGATGCGTTTGTGGCTTTTCAGGTGTTGGAAATTTCGAAACCAAAGTGACTCAGACCTGCCGGCATCCGGGTCTGAGTTAGAACTTGCCTATGTTGCCTTATTCTCGTATCAGTTTGGAAATCCAATCGCGGCAAAACGAATCAGTCCCGCTTCTTTTATAACTTCTATCTCTCGGATGTCCCGTACCGATAAGAACAGGTGTTACCTGATCTGACGCCCACAACGCGGATCGGTAATGGGGGTAGGACGCGGCTTCGGTTGTGCTACTCCCGGCACTCGATGATGACATTGTTCTGAGAGTGTCAAAAACAACTCCTAACCTTTTTCTATATTGTTTGTTTTGTTTTGATGTGCAGGTGAATCAGAGACTTTGCGGAGAAGCTCAAAGGACATCAAGAAGGATACTTAGAATTTTTAGGACTTAGGACCTTTAGAGTTAATGTAAATCCTTGTACAGTAATTTCAAAAATATGAAACAATCTCCCTTTTGTATAATGAGATTTTTATGAAATAAAACTCCCAAAATTTGACTCTATTTATATTTTATTCTTAGTTAAAAAATTATAAACATTTGTGAATAAATCCACAAATATTTAAATTCATTAACATAGTCATAAAACATAAACACTCCCAAATGATATTCTTATTCGTGCACTTGTCTCATCATCTGATTAAAATCCAATTTAAATGCTAACCAGCCATTTCATAACCAAACACGGGTGTGCACCGTAATCACAACAGTTTCAGCATCAACAATAACACTACTCGTAATTAAACTCCACTGACCAAATGCCAAGAGCCACAATCCAATAACACCCAATTACGACTGTGCCTTAATAACAGAAACGGAAGCGCTTTGGAAATAAACCATGAGCGATGGAATGGATCTTAAATCCAGTTGTGCCCGACAAGTTTTAAATACCGACCACATCAAATTGGCACTTTGATATAATCAGACCTGATGATAGGTAAATGCTTCAAAAATAATGTATCAAACGCCTCAGAACTTAATAACAGCCCGTCTTCAAAGAATTAGCAGAATTTGTGTAAAATGACCGAAATACCCCCGGAACCAAATCTGCAAAACAAAACACCTCCATAACTTGTTAGTGGTTAGCAAATGTACATATGAGATGATATGCGAAATGACTGACTAAATATAAGGGTAAAATTTGGGGTATTACAGTTGCCCCTATTTAAATAGCTACACCGGACGATTTGAGTGACCGAGATTCGAGGAATCGTGGTGGAGAGATTTAAATATAGATAACCGAAAATTTTGCCCTTATATGCGACGATATTCAATGCTATGGACAAAGCGAGGACGGCTTAATACAGATGATGCCATGAATATGATATGACGCGTATGCTGGAATGATGAATGCGAAAATGATGACAAACGCTACGAGAAGAACACACTGGGGAAAACGACGCGCTGGGACACAGCACAACACCGGGGAATTCTAAAATGATGGTCAATTGGTGCGAACACGACCAATTGTCATTTTTAGAACGGGAACGAGATTCTCAAATGGAGATGGCACCTGTGAGACGGCCTCCACTGGGAATCTAAAAGTAAATCTGGATCACGTACGATTGCAAAATCGATCACAGAATGCATGGAGCATTGAGCAAAGAATAACATCCAAGCTTCTGTAAACTATCTCTCGTGACACGATCAAACGAACTTTTCGGGAATCCGTAGCAAATATACAGGGTAAAAACCGGCTGTATGCCAAAATAAATGGACTTTAGGAATAAGATCCTTAAATGGAGATGGCACCTATGAGATGACCTCCACTAGGGAATGTCTAATAATAAAACTGGACCTACACGATTGCAAGATCGATTACAGAACGCTGGAGCATTGAGCAAAGAATAACATCCAAGCTTCTATAAACTATCCTTCGTGATGGGATCGAACGGACTTTTCGGAAATCCGTATCAAATATACAGGGTAAAGACCGGCTGTATGCCAAAATAAATGGACTTTAATGGGAAATGCCCTGATAAGCTTCTCGAGGGAGAACTGTCACTTATCGTTGGAAGGGACTTATGTGCCAAAATGGATAAGCACTCCAATAAAGAGGCTGCTGCTTATCTGATGAATAAATCTTCTCGCATTTAAGGTCGGCGCCTGGAATACGATTCTGATTCTTCTCTTACTGAAGGATAAATAAACTTCTTCATGCTTCAAGATCGTGCTCTCCTGAACATGAAAAGGGTAAACTGAACTTCCTCATACTTCAGAATCGTGCTCTCCTGAATACGATTCGGCTAAAGGATAAATGAAAATCTTCATACTTCAGAATCGTGCTCTCCTGAATATGAAAAGGGCTAATTGAACTTCCTCATAACTCAGAATCGTGCTCTCCTGAATATGATTCGGCTCTTTCTTGTAAATGAAATTCTTCATACTTCAGAATCGTGCTCTCCTGAATATGAAAAGGGCTAATTGAACTTCCTCATAACTCAGAATCGTGCTCTCCTGAATATGATTCGGCTCTTTCTTGTAAATGAAATTCTTCATACTTCAGAATCGTGCTCTCCTGAATATGAAAAGGGCTAATTGAACTTCCTCATAACTCAGAATCGTGCTCTCCTGAATATGATTCTGCTCTTTCGGGTAAATGAAATTATTCATACTTCAGAATCGTGCTCTCCTGAATATGAAAAGGGCTAACTGAACTTCCTCATACTTCAGAATCGTGCTCTCCTGAATATGATTCCGCTCCTTCTTTTACTAAAGGGTAAATGAACTTCTTCATAATTCAGAATCGTGCTCTCATGAATATGATTCCGCTCAAACCTCCCCGTACTTCAAGATCGTGCTCTCCTGAATACGATTTGGTTCAAAACCCCCCATACTTCAAGACGACAGGTAAATGGAAGCCCAACTGCTCCATGGAGATGGCCATTTACTGCGAGTCATAACGAAGATAGGATCGGCTTCTTAGGTGAGAAATGTTGTATACCGATGTTGTAAGATGTAAAGTGTTGTACCGATGTTGTAACATGTAGGATTGTAAAGTGTTGTACTGATAGGCTTTTCCAGGCGTGAACTGGCGTGTATATGTAAAGGATTAGTTGAAAGATAGTGCAAAATAAATGCACGTCCGGGTACAGTGATAAACTTCTCGGGCGAGAACAGTCGCGTATCTGCCATGGTATGGTGAAAATCTTTAGATGGTGCAAAATAAATGCACGTCCGGTTGGGCTCGACGACCGACAAGACTGAGATTCAATCTAGGATCGAGCTAGAAAGAAGACTAGTAATCAAGACTCCATCGAGGGAATGATCTCGAAGGGTAAATATCTAATCCTGGCGAGGAAAGATAGCTGAAGTAACCGTCATCCACGAGGATCGAGCTCTGTGGGGAAACTGGAAACAAGTAGGTATTTTATGCTTAAGGCTGACAATCTATTTGAAGAGAATGGACAAACCCCAGTTACTCGGCGGTAACAATCAATGATGGCGAGACACAATGAACCTGTGAATGCTAACGCATATGTTACTGCATATGTTAATGTGAATGTATGTTAAGGTCTATGTATGCAAGATGTTATGAAATGAGTATGTAATGAGTATGTAATGAATATGTAATGAATATGTAATGAATATGTAATGAATATGTAATGAAATAGGCATGTGATGCTTATGCCCTTGCGTATGCTGACGAAACAGACTAGAGACAGGACGAGGGACGAAATAAACATCTCGACGGAAATACCCTGCGTTCTCTGCAACCAATACGTCAATCATGGGTAAGAAAGATCTATGGTAGAACCAAATCCGGTTTTAAAGTTCTGAATTCTCTGGGGAGAAGGTAATCTGCTTGGGTGTACCGTATCACGTCTTCACATGGGGAGAAGAAAACCTGAGGGACACTTTCGAGTTACCCAAGAAAAAGTTGTCAGCTTATAGTCTCTCTGGGGACTATGAAGAGGCAATAGTTTAGGAGCCTGTTGCAACACTGAGGTTTATTGGGGAATGAAGGCCGCTGTGAGTAAAATCCCTCGGGTGCACGAAAAAATTGTGAAACCACATGGCCTTGATCTTGAAGGACCTTACAGTAGTCGCCATTTGTTTCTTTAAAAAACATGGTGCCCCAGGACACTTGCGTTGCGTGGCAGGGTCATCTCAAGAGGATTTTATAGAGAACACCGAGTCCGGTTGCCCCATTGTTCTCAAACTCTTTGAGAGATGCGTCAGGTCTCGACGTAACTGGCACAAATTAATCGTGTTACGACGAAATCTTTGAGAAGTAGCTCCTTAAGAACGTCAGCCTCGCGTTGGTAAGCGAACTGGGAAACTGCCTGCCCCTGTTTAGCGGGATGTAAATCTCTAAGATATCAAGCAAAGTTGTCATGCCTGAAATGCCTATCCTGGGCTTGTCAATGCACACATATATTTGTCTTGAATTTTGTTTTGAAAAAGATATCGCAATAACTTGTGACCGAAATCACTAGTCGGGATATAAGTTTTAATTATAATGCCAACATGAATTTTTTTTGAGCATAGCTCGTAGGAGTCAGAAAACGTGATCTTGTCAAGTATGCCTTCAACCGAAGTCCTACTTCAATTAGGTCTTTTAAAGGTTGTATCGTGGCTCGGTTCACGGTTTAAGAAACAAAGGATAAAGGCTCAAAGTTATATTTGTACCCACCCATTCTTCGAGATGTTCTCCAATCCTAATTCAGTTAACCGGATACGAACGCTCATATCTCAAGCGGATTTGCTATGGTCGAGAACTTATCAAGGCTTTGGACATGGCAGTCACTCACCTATTTCTTTTGGCAATTGGTCACACGACCTTGTTCTTTATAGGGGTTCTAAAAACTACTGGTTTGTTGTTCTTATTCCCTAACTTTTGCCTGGACAACGTCTTTTGATTTGACTTTGGAGTCCAGCGGGATGCCCCAGTTTTGCCTAAGTCTCCTTCATAGGTTTTGACTTAGCGGGCTTTTATTATTTTTTGAATATTCTTTTATGCACAAGTCGTGTAAATCTTTCGAAAGGCTTGTGACTGCCCCACTCCTTAGGTAACCGAGGGATAGCCATTGTATTGGACTTCTTAAGATGCTAAGGATAAATTCTCGAAGGTTGGCTCTTCCTTTTTAAGAGTCTAAGCGCTCGATCGGTTTAACTGAAACCTACCCTTCCCCAGGTTAGGATGAAGGTTCTTAAAAAGAAAGAAAAACTCCTACTTCAAGGCTCAAAGGGTTGACTAGGGATTAACATCCTTATATCTCCAGTGTTTGGGATTTGAAACAATGCCTTACATCATCAGCGAGTTTCAATCGAAAGCATACGTCAAGAAATCTGACGTTTTGGGTTCGTCATCCTCCTCCCAATTCTCCATCAGAACAAGAGATCGGGTAAAGTTGGCATTATAATTTATGAAAAATAATATTTTGAATGAGTGAAACGAATGGACTTATTCAAGACAAACATATGCGTTGCATTAATTAATCAAAGATAAACGATTTCGTACATGCTAAATATGCTTAATCAAAGAGAAATACACATAAATAAACAAATGAACTGTCGGAAAAATCCTTCTAAATGTTTATGAGATCTTGCATTTAAGAGTAACAGTTTCCTTTGGCGGAGCCTCAATGGAAATGGACTGTCTGGTTTATGATCACTGTGAGTCGTCATGGCTTGCCCCAGTTACGCTGGTCACATCTTCAACAGTTTTCAGTCGTTGCTTCAAAATAACTTTCCCGGATTCTTTGTTGATCCCGGTCATATCATCTTGAGGGTTACTGAAATGAAGCGGGCTAGGCCTTTGAATAATTACTGGATTCGGCTGATTCGTCACAGGAGTAGCATGCTTTGCAGAATTCGAACCCGACAAGTGAGGGACCCCGAGAGGAGTCTCGATCTTCGGCTGAGCATTGCTAAAAGACAACTTTTTCGCTTCTAGCAAATCTTTGACAACTTTCTTAAGAGCATAGCAGTTCTCTAGATCATGGCCGGGCGCACCCTCATGAAATAAACAATGAGCGGTAGCGTTGTAACTTGCAGGTAATGGATTAGGTGGAGGACCCAAAGCACTGGTGGTAATCAGACCTTGTTGTACTAAATGGGGGTATAACTCAGTGAAAGTTATCGGAATTAGAGGACAAGGCTTATACCGCCTCTTAAGGGGATAAGGAACCTGATCCTGTGATTGCTGGTGAACAGGAGCGTTGGGCGCTCGTTGACTGTTGACAGGAACTTGCATAGGTGAATAACCGGAAGGTTGTTGATAAACTGGTGCCTGATATACCGGAGCTGACTGTACAGGCTGGCATGCAGGAAACTGCTGATCGAAAAGAGGTGCAACAGTAGCTACATAGGGTTGTTGAACATATAGAAACGGATAACCTTGAACATAACTCTGCTGATATTGTAAAGGTTGAGGAGTAACCTTTTTGCGGTTCTTTGAACGTGTAGGTCCTTTACCATGGTCGGAGTTAGGAGTTTTGCACTTTGGAGGGGTAGCTCGTCGAACTGGTCGAGCACTGGGAGGCACCAAACCAGATTGAAGACCGTGAGGAGGTACATTCTCGACAGTAACAGCTGGTTGAGGTTCCATAATGGTGTTAGTCTTAGAAACAACAGTAGACTGAGCATCCACCTTCACACTAAGAGCTCGTAACATCTCCAAAATCTGCCCTACACTTCCTCGAAGATCTTCGAATTCATGGCTGACACGGTTGATCTCTTGGTTTTGATCTTCCATTCTTTTGAAGGGTCGTATTGATTCAGAGAACTCAGGGTGACAAAACTGGAGGGTGAGAGAACCGAGTATGAGAAATCGGGAGACACATGCAATGCAAAAGTATGATGCTAAAATGTGAATGCAAATGAAGATTTCATGGAATTCAAACATTTACGAATGTCGTGGGGTACCAAGGAAATCTTTTTCTTGTTTTTTCATTTTATTATTTTTATTTATTTATGGTATCCCGCGATATCCATAACTGATATTTGAACTCCATGAAATACAATGCAATGAGATGCTTTATGGATGCAATGCATGAAAACACACAAAGTCCTAGGTTAAAGGAATGTGAGCGGAGTCAAGGTCTACCCATCCCAAAAGGAGTGTACTATAGGTTAGTTGTACCTGCCAAACAAGGTTCTACAAAGTGCCCAAAGTCATCAGCCCATCTTTCGGATATTATCAACCTTCCGACTGACTCAGGGGTTAATAATATTCTCAAGAGAACCTCTTTTGAGTGTAGTATCGCGTAGCAGCCGTTGTAAGATTACTCCCACATAGCTCCCGCACTACGTCCTAAATAAGGCCGAGGTGGTGTTAAGGTACTACGGTCCTCAATATCACAGACTCCAATCGTCCATGGAAAAAGTTTTCGCGATTACTCGTTCAACCGAACCATTTTCGAAAAGGTCTCAACTGAGCGGTGATTCTCGAATCAGCTTGGTCGGGATTCACTCCCTATAAGCCTCATCGAATATATCCCCATCCTATAATAGTGTCACTAGTCCGGGCGTAGGACTTTATCTCACAACACGAGGAACAGTCCCAAAATCAAAGCACAAATATATACATGCAAATGAATAGTAAAACAAATAGCAATAAATATGAACAAATTAGGGGTAACCCTCAAAAGTTTAGAGTCTCCAGTGAAGTCGCCATTTTCTGTTGCGGTGGAAATAGGATCACAAACTATTAATGAGTTTGAATCGCAATTCAATTCACAACCGCTCTTTGATTTATCCGAAGGAAAAGGTCAAAAGAGGGAAAACCTATTTTGCATCGTAAACACAATGCGGGGAAAGATCTAGGGTTCGGGGGTTGGTTAAATTTAGGGAAGGTATTAGCACCCTAAACTTCTGTAGTACTCTACAGGAACCTTTTGTTCAGTTGTTTACTATTTTGCTTTATTATTTTTAAGATATATGTACAAAGGATTAAAAGTGAGAAAGGAGACCTAAGGGGTTAATTCTAAGTTTACTCGGCAAGACATCGCATCTTGTGCCTACGTATCCTTACGGGAGTGGAATCAGAGTAATCGTAGTTCCCCTCAAAAGGGAGGTTAGAGACTTCTTGACTGTGGTCAAGGTCTCACGGGGAATAAACACATCTTAAGGACACGCTTACGTGGAGTGTAGAAACTCCAAATCTCTACGTTGAATTGTTAAGTTGTAATTAGGGTTAAATTAGGTTAGGGATTCCGCGGCGGGAAACCCTAAAATGAGCGCGGCGGCTCTTTGACCTAATGCTAGGGGTAAAATTGTAATTTTGCCAGCGGCGAGGCATTTGTGAAAATTAGGGTTTGTAAGGTTGTAGTTTTGAGGATTTGAAATTGAATGTGTGAAGTTTTACGGACTATTGGCGCGGCGACCAAATGCTAGACCTAATTCCTTCGGCAGTGCGTAGTGTGACTGAAATATTGAGGTGATTGAATCATGCAAGCAAAAAATAAAGACAGCAGTTAAAGCCATACAAACAGAAATTAAAAGGCAGAAATTTAAAGCGCGATTATTGGTACGCGAGGTTACATATGAGAAGCAGTTACAATATAGTAATGAAATAAAATGAGATAAGTAACGGTAAATGTAATGAGCTGCAAAATGAACAAATGGCGTTAGTGGGCAGAGTTAGGCGGTGATCAAATGAGTTAAGAAAAAGATGCAAATTTGAGATTTTATTATTGTTTTATTTAAAAAATCTTAATAATTTAATGTTAGCTTGCAAAAGAAATTTAATTTAAAAATAATTTACTCTTTTAAAAAGGTTTTATTTTTATATTTTTTTTAAAAAAGTTTTTCTTATTTTTTGTTAAAAAAAGGGTTTTTATATTTTTATATTTACAAAAGTTTTAATTTTATATTAAAAAAAGGTTTTAATTTTTATTTTAAAAAAGGTTTTTTATTTTATTATAAAAGATTTTTATTTATGTATAATATCTTCACAAAAAAGGTTCTTAAAACAAATATAAAACACTTTAAAACAAATAAAAAAACATAATTTTAAAAAACAAAATAAATAAAAATAAAAAAAATAAAACATAAGGGGTTGGGCCGGTCATCACACCCGGACCCAACCCAGTTGATGGTTAAACAAAAACATTCAGGGTTCTGGGAACCCTAATGTTTCACGGCGCCGTTTCATTCTTCTTCTCCTCTCTCGTCTTTCTTCCTCCTTGCGATTCTCTCGATGCTCTTCCTTCTCCTCCATAGCCTGAAATCAAACACAAGTAGGGTGAGGAAAATATCTCATAGCTTACTTTTATGGTGAAACGGCCGGTGATGTGCAAAACTGAGGCCCGAGGGTTGATTGTCCGCCGTTTAGACGGCGAAGACGGTCTTCCCCTTTCGGTGGCGCGGTTGTTGATGTTGATTCGTCAGTGAACGGAGGCGATGATGAGGGTAACGGTCCCTCTGAGTCTCAACCACGCCGTTAGGGTTTGCGACGGTGGTTTCGTGATCTCGTTTGTTAGGGTTTGTACGCGATTTCGTTCCTCTCTTTCTCGTGGCTACCAGTTAGGGTTTGTACGCCTCTTTTTCATCAGGTTATATCTTCCCTTTTATATATACTTTGATTTATCTTTTGGGCCTTGGATGTTGGATTTGCGTTACTTTTCTGAGATTGAATTTGATGATTCGATTTGATTTGATTTTGTTTGGTTTTTCCAGATTGAGTTCCAATGGGATGTATTCTGATACGATTTGGATCTCGTTTCTTCTCTTGGAACCTGATTGGGGTTTTGAGCTGATATGATTTTTCTGATTCGATTCAAAGCTTCCCATTTTGGGGTTTTTTGATTGACCCTATTTTGGACACGGATTTGCTTGGATTCTATCTGATTTGTTTCGATTTCGAACTGATTTGTATTATCATTGATGCAGTTCGGGTTTTCGTTGGATATCTGCTACATTAACTTTTCCTCTTCCTCTTTCAGGACTGATACTTCAGCTTTGGTTGCGTCAAACACCGGGAAAGGTATACGGCGATGATGTTCATCTGAGCCGTGACAACTGATACTCGCTGATATTCGCTTGTGGTTTATCATTTGTGGCGATTTCTGGCTTTTTGCACTTGTTTGATCTCAGAGCTGCTGCTAGCATTGTAGCTTATATGCCTTGATCTTGAACCAGTTTTGATGGCCTGATATTCAGACTGTTGTTGCTCTGATGAGCCAACCCCTTTGGTGCTGTTTGCATTTCTGTTGGATTGTCCCTGCCTGTTTCTGCTTTTTCGAACATGAAGCTCGATTTTCCTGTGATGTTTATGAATTCTTTTGAGGCAGTTTTGCTTAGTTTTGATATTCAGTTTGGTGTGTGGTTCTTTTCAGAACACAAACTCAGTTTCTTTGAACTGATATCCCTCTCTTTTCGTTGTTTCAGGGCTGGGGCGTTTGGATTCACAAACTGATTATGCTGCTGGCTGTTGTTGTCCGATGACAGGGGCTGCGAGTTTGGGGCAGTGATGTTCACCTGAGCCCTCTATGCCTGGTGCTCTGTTTCTGATGTGCTTTGCACATTCGGGACCCAACCTAAACATGATATATCGCTGCGATTTCTTGAACTCATCTTTGTTCCTTTTCTGGTATGGTTTCGCTATGATTTTGTGCTGTGATTCGGTGCTGTGATTTTGTGCTGGCGCTCACTTATGTGTTGCTTGCCATTGAAACTAGTTTGAATGGGGACTTGCCTTTAACTGATGCTGCTGAACCTTTTGATACTTTGTCCTATGTCATTTTGCCGCAGCTTGTTGTGGGTCTCATTTTTCTGTTCTGTTTGAACTTGATTTTTATGACTTCACCTACATGGTTCAGAACTGATACTGCTCATGAATTGTTTAGGTTTTGGGTTCCAAATTCTGAATCTGATATTGATGCGTTTGTGGCTTTTCAGGTGTTGGAAATTTCGAAACCAAAGTGACTCAGACCTGCCGGCATCCGGGTCTGAGTTAGAACTTGCCTATGTTGCCTTATTCTCGTATCAGTTTGGAAATCCAATCGCGGCAAAACGAATCAGTCCCGCTTCTTTTATAACTTCTATCTCTCGGATGTCCCGTACCGATAAGAACAGGTGTTACCTGATCTGACGCCCACGGCGCGGATCGGTAACGGGGGTAGGACGCGGCTTCGGTTGTGCTACTCTCGGCACTCGATGATGACATTGTTCTGAGAGTGTCAAAAACAACTCCTAACCTTTTTCTATATTGTTTGTTTTGTTTTGATGTGCAGGTGAATCAGAGACTTTGCGGAGAAGCTCAAAGGACATCAAGAAGGATACTTAGAATTTTTAGGACTTAGGACCTTTAGAGTTAATGTAAATCCTTGTATAGTAATTTCAAAAATATGAAACAATCTCCCTTTTGTATAATGAGATTTTTATGAAATAAAACTCCCAAAATTTGACTCTATTTATATTTTATTCTTAGTTAAAAAATTATAAACATTTGTGAATAAATCCACAAATATTTAAATTCATTAACATAGTCATAAAACATAAACACTCCCAAATGATATTCTTATTCGTGCACTTGTCTCATCATCTGATTAAAATCCAATTTAAATGCTAACCAGCCATTTCATAACCAAACACGGGTGTGCACCGTAATCACAACAGTTTCAGCATCAACAATAACACTACTCGTAATTAAACTCCACTGACCAAATGCCAAGAGCCACAATCCAATAACACCCAATTACGACTGTGCCTTAATAACAGAAACGGAAGCGCTTTGGAAATAAACCATGAGCGATGGAATGGATCTTAAATCCAGTTGTGCCCGACAAGTTTTAAATACCGACCACATCAAATTGGCACTTTGATATAATCAGACCTGGTGATAGGTAAATGCTTCAAAAATAGTGTATCAAACGCCTCAGAACTTAATAACAGCCCGTCTTCAAAGAATTAGCAGAATTTGTGTAAAATGACCGAAATACCCCCGGAACCAAATCTGCAAAACAAAACACCTCCATAACTTGTTAGTGGTTAGCAAATGTACATATGAGATGATATGCGAAATGACTGACTAAATATAAGGATAAAATTTGGGGTATTACAACAACCAATTGGTTTGCAACCCGGGAGTAGGTCTACTAAGTGTCAGGTCTTGTTAGATTCTAGAGAATCTATCTCATCATTAATGGCTTCTTGCCATAAGTATGCATCCATAGATGACAGTGCTTCTTGAAGATTTATTGGATCTTCTTCTACATTATAGGCCGCATAATCGGGCCCATAGTCTTTAGCAACTCTTGCTCTTTTACTTCTTCGAAGTTCTGTTTCTACATTGTCGCTGCTTTCAGTGCTTTTTATCACAGGAATGTGACTCGATTGTGTGCCCCCACTATTTCTCGATTTGAAAGGAAATTTGTCTTCAAAGAATTCAACATCGTTTGATTCTATAATTACTCTGGCATTTAGGTCATAAAACCTGTATGCCTTACTATTTGCTGCATACCCAATGAATACGCATTCATAGGCTCTACTAGCGAGTTTAACTCGTTTCGGATCCGGAATTCTGACATAAGCCAGACAACCCCAAGTTCTTAAATAAGACAAATTTGGTTGTCTTTTCTTTAATATCTCATAAGGTGAGATCTTACTTTTTGACTTGGGAACTTTATTCAGGACATAGCAAACAGTCAATAAAATTTCCCCCCACCAGTGAGGTGCAGCACCAGAATTTAACATGATTGCAACTACAAGTTCAGTAAGAGTCCTATTCTTTCTTTCTGCTTTACCATTCATTTCAGGAGAGTATGGAGCAGTCGTTTCATGTATAATACCATGTTCAGCATAAAAATCATTAAACAAGCTAGAGTCATATTCGGTTCCCCTATCACTGCGAAGTCTCTTAATCTTCTTGTTAAATTGATTCTCAATTTCAGTTACATACACCTTAAACATGTCAAGCGCTTCACTTTTATTCTTCATTAGATATACATAAGTATAATCAGAGCAATCGTCAATAAAAGTGATAAAATAACGTTTATTATTTCTAGTTAAACTTCCATCTAATTCACATATATCAGAGTGTATAAGATCTAGAGGGTCAGATTCTTTTATAATTGATTTATGTGAAGTTTTTGTTATTTTAGCTTGACTGCAAAATTCACATTATTGGAATCATTAACATTTAGTTTAGGGATTAGGTCTATGTGGCTTGCATTAGAAATAATTCGTTTATTAACGTGACAAAGTCTACCATGCCAAATATTAAAGTCACACAAAGAGTAAACAGAAGGAGAAATTTTATTCAAATCAACATTCAACTTAAACATGCCATTAGTGGCGTACCCTTTTTCAACAAAAATACCGTTCTTAGTGATGGTGTACAGATCTGCCCCTAAAGTTTGATTAAACCCAGCCTTATTCAAAAGAAAACCAGAAACAAGATTCTTCCTAATTTCAGGAACATGCATGACGTCCTTCAAGATCAAAGTCTTTCCTGAAGTGAACTTCAGCTCAACATCTCCAATTCCAGCAACATTAGTGGTGTGAGCATCTCCCAACAACACTTTCTTATCTTCAACATTCATGTATGTCTTGAACATAGCACGATCATAGCAGACATGACGAGTGGCGCCAGTGTCTATCCACCAACCATCACTTCCACCAACCATGTTGATTTCAGTGATCATGGCAATGAGTTGCTCATCAGTCAGGTTGACCTGAGCATTTGAGCCAGCTGCAGGTTTAGGCCTGCTCCTACATTTCTTTGCCATATGGCCCGGTTTCCCACAGTTGTAGCAGGAAAAAACCGGAGCATCATTTCTTTGAGGTGGTGGTTGTTGCTTAGCAAATGGAGCCGATGGGGCCCTATAGGGATTCCCATTCTTAGTTCGGTTCATAGCATTGCAGTTCTGATTCTTTAAAGGTTTGCCCGTAGGCTTCAGAACCGCACCGAATTTCTTTTTGTTGTTAGACACAACTAAGACTTCTTCTTTCTGATCTTGTTTCCGAGCCTCCTCTTCAATTCGGAGGCGAGTTATCAGACTCTCGATTGAAAATTCTTTTGTTTTGTGACGAAGCACATTTTTGAAATCTTTCCAACCAGGGGGCAGTTTGTCAATAATTACAGCAATTTGAAATTGTTCATTGAGGGGCATACCTTCTGTAATGATCTCATGAGCAATCTTCTGAATTTCGTGGCTTTGAGCTTCCACCGACTTCTCATCCACCATCTTGTAGTTCAAGTAGCGGCTGACAGCAAATTTCTTCGCACCTGCTTCTTAAGTATCATATTTTCTTTGCAGAGCCTCCCATACCTGTTTAGCAGTCCTGTAGCTACTGTAGTAGTCATACAGATCATCAGCAAGGCTTTCAGAATGTGATTTTTGCACAGATAATCATTTTCGTGCCATAAGGCGATTTCTTTTCGGAGCTGTAGATCATCTGCTGCAGCCTTAGCTTTTGCAGCATCTGCTGCAGCCTTAGCTTTTGCAGCATCTGAGTCAGACATTTTGGAAATCCCGTCTGAATCTGCAAGTGAGTTACCGTTAGGTAGTTCAGATGATGCAGAAGGGACAACCGGGATATCCTCAGTCAGAACGTGGGCAACCTTTTTCAGAGTTAAGAAAAATTTCATCTTAGCTTGCCAACGTTTGAAATTGGAACCCTCAAACCTGAAAGGTTTGTCAGAGACCGAAGCGGCCACAATAGTACCGATAATTTCCTCAGTTGCCATGGCAGTTATTAAAACGTCTTAAAATTGTTGTTTTCAGATTTAAAAATTGAGTTTGGCACAAGGAAATTATCGGGACGAGTCGCGTACTAGGTCGCTTTCTTTAAGACGTTTCGCCGTACTGCCAAATTATGCAAAGCAGTCGATTTACGACGACGCCTCCAGGATAAAACAGCCCGTTCTTAAAACTTACGCCTCCAAGATAAAACAACCCGTTCTTAAAACTTACGATTATCAGTTGCACACTGATAAATCGCTCTAGAAATACACCTTTCTAAATTAGTATCTGGCGCAAATAACCAGTTAAGAAAAGAAAAAAAAATGTAAGATGAAGAGAATAAAGGGAGAGAAGAAGGAAATCAAAATTTGTGTGAATTTGTGAAATCCGATGTGCTCACTACTGAATTTCTACCCTGTATTTATAGGCAGCTAGTAAGACTTAATTTTCATTCCCTTCAATGTGGGACTAAAATGAATCTTAATTTCCATTCCAGTGGGACTAAAATGAATCTTAATTTTCATTCCCTTCAATGTGGGACTAAAATGAATCTTAATTTCCATTCCCTTCAATGTGGGACTTAAAATGAATCTTTTCAAATTCACTTCTATATTAGTTCTTACTTGTATTCATTTATTGCTCATTAATTGTCAACAAATATTTCCAATTTCCACTCTAATAAATTAAAGTTCCAACATATATATATATATATATATATATATATATATATATATATATATATATATATATATATATATATATATATATATATATATATATATATATATATATATATATATATATATATATATATATATATATATATATATATATACCCTTAAAATTATGTGGCCTTGGGCTCCCGCCCCGCAACTCTGTGTTTAGGGTCACCTCTGATTACGCGATCATGACTAATTTTTTAAACTGTCAATTAATATTTTGTTGATAGTCTGCAAGTCTGTGTTCAGGGTAACATCTGATTACGCGATCGTGACCAATTTTTAAACGGCCAACTAATACTTTGTTGATAGTCCGCAAGTCTGTGTTCAGGATCACCTCTGATTACGAGATCATGACCAATTTTTTAAACTGTCAACTAATACTTTGTTGATAGTCCGCAAGTCTGTGTTCAGGGTCACATCTGATTACGCGATCGTGACCAATTTTTAAACGGTCAACTAATACTTTGTTGATAGCTCGCAAGTCTGTGTTCAGGGTCACCTTTGATTACGCGATCGTGACCAATTTTTTAAACTGTCAACTAATACTTTGTTGATAGCTAATCATCATCTAATCATATGATCCACAAAGTATAACTACTTATTGCAATTTTAATTATATGATATTGACTTAACATATTGCCAATGCAATTATCACAACACCAATTATATAAAAGTATTTTATGTTATATTAACGAAACAACAAAGAAGCCTCAATCTAAACATTGTTTCATTATTATATAGTACATTCAACTTATATATTCCACATTCAACTTATATATTCCACAGACTAAACATAGTTTCATTATATAAAAGATAACTAGCAGTATTATATAAAAGATGGCTAGTGGTATTACTATAAAAGATAAACATGTTCCTGATAGCTAGCAGTATTATAAAAACATAGTATTATATAATGAAACACAGCAGTGCATAGTTTCATAATAGATACATAAATTATAATGCTGCTAGCAGTAAAACACAATAGAACATACTACATAGTTTCATTATTATATATCAGTAGCACGCGGCAGTAGAACACAAACAACAATGTTGCTGGCAGTAGAACATAGTAGTTCAGTTCTATAACACCCACTCAATGCGCCTAGCACAGTAGAATGCACTAACTGAATTTTCTTACAACTTCTCATAATTCAAGTTTGATGCAACATGTCAATGAAGTCCAACGCTTCAGAGTTTGTTTCTGAGTGTTGCAAGTTTCTAAGTAGATAAGGCTTTTCTCAAACTCATCCCTTCTCAGAACATTATTATAATTGTGGTATTTGAATCGAACTCTAGTGTCGACAAGAATAACTTTATGATTTGACAAGAGTTGTGTATACTTTAGTCGAAGTCTGTTCGAGTATAATATCAAAATATATTAACTTGTAATTTAAGTTAATATATCGAATTGAGTCTTACTTCTAAACCCAATTGTTAATTTAATTTGTATCTTAAGTTAGTTTAGTAGTTTATAAATAGACTAGTTCTCTCAAGTTGTTGAGAAAGGTTAATTGTTGGTATTCACTTGTAATCTTTGAACACTTATTGAGAAAGTGAATAGTAAAACAACTTTAAATAATTCTCTATTTTTCTTCTTCCTTCTTCTCTCCTTTTTGTTGTGAAACCTAATAGAGTTTCTTGTGTTTGTTCAAGAAACTCAATCTTTTTCTCATATTTTGGGTTGTTCTTGATGACATCAATTCACAAAAAACTGGTGCGGTGAATATGGAAGAGAAGACGCCATCAACAAAGTATGAGATTGAGAAATTCACCGGTGTGAATGATTTCAGTTTGTGGTGCTTGAAGATACAAGTCCTTCTTGTTCAACAGGGTTTGTTAGAAGCGTTGAAAGAATAAGAGAAGATGGATGTTGTTCTATCAGAGAAGGAGAAGACAATGATGGTCGAAAAAGTCCTCAGTGTCATTGTTTTAAGTCTTGGTGATAAGGTTCTCTGACATGTTTCAAAGGAGAAAACTGTAGCTGGTGTGTGGACAAAAGCTAGTTTGTTCTCTTGTTATAGAGTTTGTTCCAAGGTAGAGATTTGTGACATTTGCATCGAACTCTAGTTTCGACAAAGGTAGGTTCATGGTTCTAGTTTCCACCTAGTCTCGACAGACTGAAAGTATTTGGCTGTGTGGCCTATGCTTACATTAGGCAAGACAAGGTCGAACCTAGAGCTCTGAAATGCATGTTCATGAGATACTCTGAAGGAGTCAAAGCTTATAGGCTATGGTGCCTAGAGCCAGGTCACAGGAGGTGTATCACTAATCGAGATGTAGTTTTTAATGAAGCAGACACGACTTTCAAGAAAACTGATGATGTTGACGAAGAGCTGGAACATGGAGAGATTCCTGTTGAGGTGGAGCATGTTGATGCTGAATTGCGTACCCCATATAAAGTCGAAGAAGATGTTGTTGAAGATGAGGAGACTGATAATGACTTCCTGCTAGCAAGAGACAGATCAAGGAGAGTCATCAAGCCACCTTAGAGACTTAGGTATGCAAATCTTATATCTTATGCCTTAATCTCTGCAAGTGAGGTTCTAGACGAAGAACCTAGAGACTATAAGGAAGTTATGAGGACTCAAAAGAAGATTGAATGGCTGAAGGCCATGGATGATGAGATGAAATCTCTTCATGATAATAATACCTGGGAACTGATCAAGAAACCTGCTGAAGGCAAGTTAGCCAATTATAAATGGATTTTCAAAGTTAAGGAAGGAATCGAAGGAGTGGCGTCGAAGAGATACAAGGCAAGATTGGTTGCTAGGGGGTTCACTCAGAAAGAAGGTATCAACTTTAATGATGTGTTCTCTCCTGCTGTGAAGCATAGATCCATTCGAATGTTGCTTGCCACAATGACACAGTTCAATCTTGAACTGGAATAGGTGGATGTGAAGATTGCGTTCTTGTATGGTGACTTAGATGAAACAATCCTGATGAGGAAACCTGGAGGGTATGTCGAAAAAGGGAAGGAATATTATGTGTGAAAGCTGAATATATCCTTATATGGACTGAAACAATCTCCTCGACAGTAGAATAGGAGATTCGACAAGTTCATGGCACGCATAAGTTTCATTAGAAGTCAGCTTGAGCATTGTGTTTACTTCAAATTTTGACCAGGTAATTCATTTGTTATTTTGTTGCTCTATGTGGATGATATTATAATAGCAAGCAACAATGTCGAAGAGGTAATGAGGGTGAAGGTTGAACTCAATAAGGAGTTCGACATGAAGTATCTAGGATCTGCGTCCAGGATTCTTTGGATTGACATCTGAAGAGATAGAAAGCAGTCAAGATTATGCTGATCTCAAGAGGCATACCTACGGAAGATTCTCGAAAAGTATGGTATGTCGAATTCAAAGCCTGTTGTGACTCCAACAAACTCTCAATTCAAGCTGAGTATAGATCAGTGTCCCAACACTGATGTTGAAAGAACTTATTTGAATAGCATTCCATTTGCTAACATAGTAGATTCTTTGATGTATGTTATGATCTGTACTAGACCCGACATAACATATGCAGTAAGTCTTGTAAGCAGGTACATGGCGAATCCTGGAAAGGCTCACTGGCAAGCATTGAAGTGGATTCTAAGGTATATAAATGGGTCTCTGAATAGAGTCCTAATTTATGGTGGAGCCTTGGGTGAAAATAGTAAAGCAGCAATCGAAGGATATGTCGACTCTGATTATGCAGGTTATATGGATTCCAGAAAATCTATTTCTGGATATGTGTTCACTATGTTTGGGACAAAAATCAGTTGGAAAACTACACTTCAAAAGGTCGTTTACTTATCAACCACTAAAGCAGAATATATTGCCCTAACTGAAGTTGTGAAGGAAGCATTGTGGCTTGAAGGTTTTGCAAAGGAGCTAAAACTTCAAGGTCGAGTTATCACTGTTAAATGTGATATTCAAAGTGCATTACACCTGTCGAAGAATTCAGCTTATCATGAGCGAACCAAGTACATTGATGTGAGGCTGCATTTCGTCAGAAGGTTAATCGAGTGTGGAGATGTCCAAGTGCTGAAGGTTTCACAGATCATAATGCTGCTGATATGATCACCAAGACGTTGCCCTGTTGTAAGTTTTTTCAATGTATGCAGTTGATAAAGCTGCATGAAGAAAGTCAGTTCCTTGATGTTATCGAGTTAGATCCAAGGTGGAGATTTGTGAGATATTGAATCGAACTCTATTATGGCCGAAGGATAGCTTCTAGTTTGACAGGAATTAAGCATGAGGTCGAAATATGTTCGTGTGCTGCTGTCGAGGTAATGCGTGTTGTAGTCAAAGTTTGTTCTAACATGCATTAGTCAATATTTCTAGGATTATTAGCATGTTGAATTGGGTCTTACTTGTAAGCCTAATTGTTTAAGTTAGCTTGTACCCTAAGTTAGCTTGTAATGGATGATTGTTAAAAAGTCCATTAGGTTAGTGTGTTATTTTTCTTATAAATAGGATGTTAGTTTCTCAATCTTGGCATAAGGAAAAATAGGAAGATAAAATCCTAATTTCAAGAGAGAAAGAGAGAGGTTATTTTATTATTCTTGTATACTTGTAATCTTGTTCTAAGAGTAAAGAAAGAATAGCATTTTATAACCAATCCTTGTTGTTCCTTGTTGTTTTACCTTGATTTTTTTGTTAACCCTAATCCTTTTGTGTTTCTTGATCATAAAGAAATCGTTTTATTCTTTGTTTAAAAACATCTGATTCACAACATTTTAATTGTTATATTTTTACTAATTCTAATTGATTGATACATGATTTCCTTCGTTTTCTTTGCATTTATTTCATGCTGGGATGATTTGGTTATTTCATGTCTTCAGCCTTAGTATTGCTAAGGATGATGAAGATTGCCAAGGAAGATGGTTGTTAGAAAGGTACTATTTTTTTATATATCATCAATTTTGTGTTTGAATGTTGCTTTGTTGTGGTGATTTACTGATTTAATTGTTTTTTCAGGTGGTTTAGATCTTCATTAATGTACCATGGTACTTCTTTGTATATGTTTCTTGCAGGGTTGATTTGATTGTTCCATGTCTGCAACCTTGGTATTGCTAAGGATGATGAAAATTGTCAAGGAAGATGGTTGTTAGAAAGGTACTATTTTTGTTGGTACATCACCAATTTTTGTGTTTGAATGCTGTTTTGTTATGGTGATTTGCTATTTAGTTGTTTTTTTTTTCTTTTTTTTGTTGGTTTAGATCTTCATCAATGTGTCATGGTACTTCAAAATGTTGTATTCAATGTTTAGTCCTTTTTTTACTCAAAGGACTAAAAGCATGTTTATGATATCAAAAGAAGGAAATGCTGTTGAGACACTCTACAAGTGAGTACTATAATATGGTTTCATTTGATTCTCATAAATATTATAATCAAGAATGTTTTGGTTGGCTTTGTTTCTCTCAATTTATCTATATCTATATATCTATCTATCTCTCTCTCTCTATATATATATATATATATATATATATATATATATATATATATATATATATATATATATATATATATATATATATATATATATATATATATATATATATATATATTAAGTTGTTCTTCCACTATTGTTTGGATTTTTGATTTTTGATTTAATTACTTTTAGTATTAAAGTTGTTCTTTTCCTTTGATTTAGTGTATTGCTCGATGGATCGACTAAACAGCTGCGGATGCGATAGACATTAAGTATGTCGATGATTAAGTTAATAATGCAGTGATCGTTGCGAACAAGGCCACCTCTGCGATTAGAGTTGTTGCTGTGAAGGTTGTGTAGAACATAATGTATAAAGAATTTTGTGAAACTTATATCTAAGATAATTCAATGTAAATTTATTTTTTACAGATCGACGCTGCAATTGCAATATTAATGCATTGTACCTGTAGCTGCAAGTAGTAGCCATAAATGAGTGATAAAAAGGGAACCTCCATTAATAAGATGGAATAAAATTGAAAGATAAGGAAACAAATGTATCATGTTATAAATTATATAACATTAATTTAAAAATAAATAAATAAATAAATCCATGTGACACTCTACTCATGTAGCAGTAGAACAATGACACATTTTTTTTTTTGGTTATTATTATTTATTATTACTATTTTCAATTGAATGAGAATTCACTTATTCTAAGAGAAAGTTTTTATAACTTACTCTTCAATTATATATTTTAAATTGAATTTAATCGAATAGTTATAAATAAAAGTACTAATTTAATCATTAAATTAGATTCAATTTAAATGTTGTGATATTGAGTAAGTTAAAAAAACTTACTCTTTGAGTAAATTGATCTCCACTTTTTTTAATTTAATTTATATAATTATTATTGTCACGTTTAAATGACAGAATTTCTCTTTTATTATTATTATTATTATTATTATTATTATTATTATTATTATTATTATTATTATTATTATTATTATTATTATTATTATTATTATTATTATTATTATTATTATTATTATTATTATTATTATTATTATAATAATAATAATTATTATTAATTTGTTTAAACAGGAGCATGACTTTCTAACATGCTAATCTACCATCTCAATTCACACATTCTAAAAAAAAACCAAAAATTAATAACTTTACTAACAAGATAATTATTCTAAAATATTATTTTATAATCGTATAAAATGTTTAATTTTATGATTCACTGTCAGAAAAATATCTAACTTTTTTAATCAACAATTATCTTTATTTGAGAGTCAAAATTATTATTCTAAAATGTCAATTTTTCTCTTTTTTTTCTTCTTTATCTCACAAATCCCTTTTCTTTTTGTATTATTGTTTAATACAATTTAATTTATATAATTATTATTTATTTTAATTTACAATTAAATAATATATTTTAAATTTACATGTACATTTAATTTTTTACTTTTAAATATTTTATATATTTATCTCTTAGTTTATACCCTTAAAATACAAGTTAGCATTATTCATAAATTAAATATTATATCTCTTCATTTCCTTTAAAAGCATTGCTAGTAACTTAATGGAGAAAAATATACTGTCATCTTTAGTATCTTTGCTATTAATTCACTTTAATGGAAAATATTTTTTTATCATATATAGTAAAATGACTGATATAAAATTAATTATTAGTTGATTTAGTGGTGATTGGCGTTCAACTTGATAAGAACGACTATAGTTCGATCTTGATGTTAGAACTGACCCTCGAATTAGATTAGGCGATCCAACTGGCCGGATACAATTATATTTTGACATTAAAACTATTACTAAATTTATTAATTTAGTATATCATACTAAACTATTTAATTCAAAGTAAATATATGTTAAATTTGTATATAATTAATAAAATATGATTTTTTAATCAATATTTATTTTTAATTATTTTCTTTTGCATTTTCATTTTACTATTTATTTTAAAATAAACACACCCTTTATTTAAATAGATATTTTTATATTTTTCTGTAAATTAATTTTATTAAAATAATTATTAGAATATGGTGTGATATAATTAATTATTACTTTTGTGTGACATAATTAATTCATAAATTCAAAATAGATTATATATTAAGTGAATATATTATTAACAAAATATCATGTTTATTTTTTTTGTCAAAATTATTTTGAATTTTAAAATAAAACAATCACTTATCTAGAAGGGATGTTTTTGCATTCTTTTTATAATTTATCTAGAAGGGATGTTTTTGTATTTTTCTTTACTCTTATATATTTAACTCTTAACTTGTGATTTAAGACACAAGTTAACATTAGTTATAAATTAATATTTTATCTCTTAATTTCTAAGATAGCTTTTTTTAGGACACATATTTTAAATTAAAAATAGTATATTTTATGTGTAATCACGTTTTTAATTTTATGATTATTTTAATACAATCCAATTTATATAGTCATTTTTATAAGAATTAGATATTTAAATTACTCATTTTATATTTAAAGATGTATACAATACTATTATGTATATTGTATTATAAATAAATTTGATCTTATTAAATTTATTAAATAATTGTTGTATGTGGTCTATATATAAATTAATTATATAAATTATTTAACAAATTTGATGTGACTTTTTTTTAGGAACAAAACCTCCGTCAACATAATGAAAATTTTAAAAGTTAAGAGCGACAAAACTTCTAACAACATGTTTATGTCTTATTAATAGAAATGTATTTATTATAATTATATTATTATAAATATTAAAATAAAATATATTAATATTTTTGTATTTTAATAATTGTAATAAAATAATTTTAGGAGTTATTAGTTTTGATTATTTGTAAAAGTAAAATTTAAAAAATTTATAATAATTTAAAAATAAATATTTCAAAATTAAAATTCTAATAAAAATAACCATTTCAAAATAATAATTCAAATAACAAAAATTTAAAATTACTATATTCAATAATTACTAGAAAATTAATTATTTGAGTTATCTGACTCGATATCCTCTTCCGCTCCATACCCACTAACTTCTTCTTGTCAACAAACTCCAAAAGCTCTTACTATACTAAATCCGCCAACTCATTCATATCTACTAAAACCTTCATATTCATCGATTACCCTAGAATTAAATATAAATAACAATTTACTTGAGTTCTTCTTGATTGTTCATCGACATACTCATCAGTGCTTTTGGTCCAAGTCTTCATATGATGCTCATTAGTAGGGGTGTACGCGGGTTGGGTTGGACCGGGTTCGCCTTAACTCGTTACCCAACCCGTTCAACTTTCAATGGGTTGGGTTTATCATCAAACCCGTAATTCTACTTTAAAAACCGATCCGAATCAACCCGGATATTTACGGGTTGGGTAGGGTTGGGTCCACGGGTTGTGTATATAATAATTATTATTTTCAATTTAAAAAATCTATAACACAATTCAATATAATTTTGCATATTTCAAACAATTATATTATTTATGTAGTGGAGACAAATCCTACATATAAAATAGAATAATTAAAAATATAACAATTAAAATTTTGAAATGTATTTTCTTTGTCATAAAAAATATTAAGATACATATACACCATTAATTATTTATATATTTTCATTAATATACCTTAATTTATAAAAATTTATTAGTTATTTTGATACTCAAATATTATCCATTACAAATATATATCAACATATGTAAAACAAATATATAATAATATACAATATATATTAGTTGTTTTGATACTCAAATGTTACCTTTTCTAGCACATGCTTAAAAGTAGGTCCGTAAACTATCATATATATTAACACTTAATAATATATAAAATTCCATAAAATATCATTTCCATAAAATTCATAAATTCTAAATAATTCAAAAGCAAATAAACATCACTTAGTCTTAAAATGACATAGATGTATTGGTCCAATATTGGTCTAATAGCACCAAAATTTAACAGCAACTATAAAAGATTCCAGCACCAGCAGTGAAAGGTTTAGCAACAACAGAAAATCCAGCAACAGTAGCTGTAAAAGATTCCAGCAACAACAATGAAACGTTTAGCAACAACATAAAATCCAGCAACAACAGTTAAAAGTTTAAGCAACAATAGTCAAAAGAAGAAGAAAAAAAACAACACTAGAAAATACCTTAAAATCTAGTAGTAACTGTTGTATTGAGCTCAACCGCAGTAATGCCAACATCAATAGAAACTAATCCAGCTAACTCTATATATGTAAACACAAACAACTAATAAGAATAATGTAATGTAATACTAAAATAAAATAGATTTTAAAATTCAAACATATAATTCATACCTGACTCAACCTTTTCCAATTCAACCAACTCTTTTTCTAAATCAATGACCTTAGGAGATTTGATCCAATTTTGAGTACAAATCAAAGCTTCAACGGTAGAGGGATTCAAGGAACTACGAAATGAATCAAGGACACAACCTCCTGTACTAAAAGCGGATTCAGAAGATACAGTGGATACAGGGATAGCCAATATATCTCTAGCTATGCGGGAAAGCACATGATATTTATTTGTTTTTCCTTTCCACCAAGTGAGAATATTAAATGTAGGAGAATCATCTTCAACACCATCCTCCAAATACCTTTCCAACTCATTTTTTTGCACTTCACATTGTTTTTTCTTCATATTCATTCTAAACAAATTGTCCCAATCTTCATCATCTTCACCATTTTCAATTCTAGAATGAGAGGCAATGTTTAAAGATGAGGCATTGGAACCACCATCATGAGAAACAGGATACAAAAATAAATAGTGCTCAAACAATTTAGCAATGAGAGATTTCAATTTCTTTAACATATCCTCTGACAATTTTTCACCATACATCCGAGTAAAACAAAATTCAATATAGTCAAGCTTATAACGAGGATCAAGATAAATAGCAACAAAGAGAAGATAATTTATTGTATTGCTTTCCCAATACTTGTTGTACTTCAATTGCATATTTGCTGTCATGGTTTTCAAAATTGGATCACTAACATTGTGCATCCATTTATTCAACGTTTTTTTAATATCCATCAACTGTTTGAAAAAAGAGTTAGCAGTAACATGCAATGACCCAGAAAAAGAAAGTGTGGCATCATAAAAAGTTTTCAAAAACTTCACAAAAATACGAGCTCGTTCCCAATCAGCTCGATTAGGACATCCTTTCGACTCAATACGGAGATTAGTTAAAAATGCAACATCAGCATGTTCTAAGCGGTAAAATGCATGTTCATACTTTTCAACGATGTTCAACATTAAATAAGTAGAGTTCCATCTGGTTTCTACATCTAGTGTTACCAATGCTTTAGAACATACACCAACAGCTTCTGCACACTTCTTGAAAGTAGCCAACCTACTAGGAGAAGCCTTGATAAACTTATATGCAGCCCTAATTCTTTTAACAGATTCATCAATATCCTTTATTCCTTCTTTGACAATCAAGTTTAATATGTGAGCACTACATCACATATGCAAGTACTCCCCATTAAACAAAGTACGACCATTCTAAAAACTCATGCCTCGATTTAAATAATCAATTGCCAAATTGTTAGCACTTGCATTATCAACAGTCACACAACATATAGACTTGATACCCCATTCCTTCATGCAATTCTCTAATGTTATCCCTATAGTTTCACCTTTATGGTCAGCAATTATACCAAAGCTTAATATACTCTTCTTTAAATTTCACTCGTCATCAATATAGTGAGTTGTAACACACATATAATTCATATTCTGAATCGATGTCCAAGTATCAGTGGTAAGAGACACCATTTGTTTATTAGCAGACAACATAGATTTCAATTTTTCTTTCTCATCGAAGTACAAGCATAAACAATCTCTGGCAACAGTGACACGAGATGGAATTTTGAGTCTTGGTTGAGCCTCTTTCATGAACATATTAAATCCTTCATTTTCAACATATTTAAAAGGGAGCTCATCAATGATTATCATCTTTGCAAGTGTTAATCTAGTCCTCTCTTGATTAAAATCAACAAGTTTCAAGCTAACACTATTAGGATCATCCTCACTTTCTTTTCCAATAGCTATAGTTTTTTGTTTCTTATCAACTACCCTATTTGGATTTTTCAGGCACACTTTCAAATGTTTATGCATGTTAGTAGTGCCATGACTACCACTATTTGCAGCATATTGTTTCCCACAATACTTACATATAGCCTTATCATTAACCCTTTTAAAATCTTTCCAAACTGTAGAAGGTTTTCTAGAGGGTTTTCTTTTGCTTACCTCTATTAGTGCACTTGGTGGCAATGATGACAACCCTTCTCCTTGTATTTGTTGAACTTCTTGCTCTTGTTCAAGTGGATGAGCAACATCTTCACTGACAATTTGTGATTGTTCCACTTCCATTTTCTATAAAAAAACAATTTTTAATATAAATTATTATTAAAACAACATTAAACAAAATATATTTAAATTAATAATATGAAACAGAACAGGACTTTGCATCAAAATATATTTTCATCATATGAAACAAAATAGTACTTTGCATCATATGAAACAAAATAGTACATTACATTGAACCTATCATCATATTTTGCATTGATATAAAACTATTGAAGTACATACTGTAAAAACAATATATTGCATTGAAATAAATATATTGTAGAACTATAAAAAGTATAAAACCTTATTCAATATGGAGACGAAACTATGAGAGAGTCAAAGTATAGACTGTGGATTTTCGAAAGCAAGATGGAATTGGAATGTGAGAGAGTAAAATGAAAAAAAAAATCGTGAGAGAAAGAGGAGTGGTGACGTTTGAGATTTGCCGTAGTAAAAAAATAGGGTTAGATTAAGTGGTATTGTCTTTAGTTTAGTAAGTTTCTAATATATACTTAATTATTATTAGTTAATAAAGATTCATTAAAAAAATAAAAAGGCAGTAAAGTGTAAACTAGAAGTGCATAAGTCAAGCAAGCATGATTAATATTAATAATAATGTTTAATTATAATAATAATAATAATTTAATGTGTGATTGGAAACTGGAAGGAAAGTGCAAAAGATCTTTGTGTACGTTACAATTTACAAAGTTATAGCAACTTTAAAATTTATAAATAATAATATAATAATAATAATAATAATAATTAATTATGTCACGTCAACGGGTTCATGGGTTTAGAAACTAAAACCCAATACCCGAACCAAAGCTATACGGGTTGTTACGGGTTGGGTCGGGTATACCCGTAAATGAATGGGTCCGGGTAATTAGTGGGTTGGTTCGGTTTGGGTAGGCGGGTTTGCGGGTCGACCCGCACCCATGAACACCCCTACTCATTAGTTAGTGTTGGTCTCCCCTTCTCATTATCATTATGTTAATTAATAAAAAAAATTAAATATCAAATAAAAAATAATTTTAAAAAAACATTAACTATAATTATGATCTTAAGTGCATGTTGGGAAGCACTACTACTTTCTCCTGTGTAATTGTAGTCCCCTATTTTTTCTTCCAAATATCACTTTAAACTCATCTGAATTTCAATAAGTAAGTAGTTGCTGAAATAATTCTTCGCCTATCCAATCAGAACGGCGTCTACGCCTTATCCAACCAAGTCTAGCATGCCTAAGCACGTCAGTAATGTTAAAGTGTAATTCAAATTTAGTTAGTTAGTATTTCATTTGAGTTTCATTTAAGATGCCCTTAATTTTCTTTGTAGTATATAAACTAAACTCAGTTTCAATTTAAGATGAGAACTTGTTGTGTAACCGTTTTCAGTTAGAGAGTAAAAGTTAGTTACTCAATTCTCTCTTTCATTTATTCATCTTCAATCTTATGCAATAACAATTGATATCTAAAGTCCCAGTTCAGATTCAGGAATGGGAAACACGATTGTACGTGAGGCGTGTGTGATTGATTATGTTCATTCAATTTATAGTGAATTGAAGATTTGAATCGAAACATAATCACATTTCTTGATTCTAAGTGTTCCGGTATGGGCCCAACCTCGGCAGGCCCAATACCGCGTACGGCCCAACGGGCGAATCGGGCACGTCGGGCACAGGCGCCCATCGGGACAAGCAGGGCGTGTCGCCGAACACAAGCGACACCCCAACAACCTTTCACCATCCACCAGACGAGCAGGACCGTCCCCGGCTCACCAAAGCGCGACCGTGGTTTCTCCCCTCCGCGGGGAGAACAACGCTCCCGGGTACCTCCCGAGCTCCCCTCCGCGAGAAGAATAACGTGCTCGGCGCACGTTCTCCACGTGCTCCCCTCCGCGGGGACACGTCATCAACCAACTGCCCACCTCCGAAAGAGCAGGTCAAACCCACTTTCCGGAGATCTAGGAGCAGTTGGACTAGGGCGAAGACCACGTCCTGGTCTTCACTACGCCACGTAAGCCCTAGCAGTCATTAGGGTTGGGCCTGGTCATCCAGCCCATCTCAAATGACCGTTGGCCCAACGCTGGGGTCTCTCTATAAATACCCTCTTCCTCAAGAGGGTCAGGTAACTCTCTTCTTGTCCCTTTTCTGTACTATTGCTTCCACTCTGCCCAACTTCTTACTTTGGCATCGGAGTGTCTTGCAGGTACACCCCCCTCCTCCTTCTCACCGCCGGTGAACAGGTAGCCGTCCAGTAGCGCGTGGCCATATCGTGATCCCCTTCTGATCAGGTCAGATCAGTGGCGCCGTCTGTGGGAACCTGAAACTTCCCCGTTACTCCGAGCAGAAAACCAAAAGTTTCACCAAACCTCCACGATCATGGCTAGTCCACACCGCGACGACACTCCGCACGACCTTGCGCTCAACGTCGCCACCAACGGGAAGCAGACAGGAACGGCACGTCCGACGGAAGCCGACGAAAGGGACGGGCAAACTGCTTCACCATCATCCGCGGAACGGCCCCTTCAGGCCGATCACCGCCACCCGAGCCCGCCAGCATTCCACCCCGTTCCCATCCCGGCGGGAGCAGACCCGACGGTGGCCGCTCTCTTTACGGCCATCAACCAGACGAACCAGCTGCTGTTCCAACAAAATGCGAGAATTGGAGCATTAGAACGCATCGGCCCTCCGAGGTACCCCCAGCGGGAAGACCAGAACGGAGGTTCGAGGAGTCCCTCACCTCGACCCAGAAACCCCCGACCCCGGCTGGAGAGACACCGCTCGCAGGCGACACGAGAACGCACCAGATCCCCGGCAAGACACGTTCGCGGGAGGAACCAGAACGCCGCGGCGATCCCAACCGAGGACCCCCGAGGCGAGAACTCAGGCAGGAGGTCGAGAACTCGAAACCAGGGGCACACCTTAAACGGCTCATCTCCCCACAGATCCCCGGCACACAGCGACGAGGATGATTACCGCACCCCGATATCCCGGGAGATCATGGCTGCCCCCATACCCCAGGGGATGGAGAAACCACCGACGCTGTCGACATACGACGGCACCTCCGACCGGGACGATCACCTGGAAGACATCAAGGCTATGCTCGACTACCGAAACGTCCGGGGAGCTATCAAGTGCAGACTTTTCCCGACGACTCTGAGGAAAGGCGCTATGACCTGGTACAAAAGTCTGGAGCCCGAATCAGTTACGTCGTGGAGGGTCTTGAAGGACCTGTTCTCCAAGCACTTTACGGCGTCCCGACGTCACCTAAAGACGGAAGCAGTCCTCGGGGCAATCATCCAAGGCCCCGACGAACCTCTCCGAAAATACATCGAAAGGTTTACTCGGGAAGCCGTGCAGGTGACAACTTCCGACGAGATGAAACGCTACTTGATGGAACAAGGTCTACGCCACGACTCCAAATTCTACGAGGCCGTAGGTATACACCGGCCCACATCCCTCCAAGATTTCCTCGACAGAGCCGCGCATTACATCTGATTCGAGGAAACACAGGCGGCCAACTCCGCTCACGACACTCGAGACAGAGAGGCCCCCCGCGGGCACAGAGACGACGGAGCTTCGAGCCATCGACGAGGAGGAGACCGCCGTCGGGAAGACCGCCCCCGCGAACCCCGCGAACAACGCGAACCACGCGGCCCGACAGGAAGATTCACAGAGTACACAACCTTGATCGCTTCACGCGAACGCATAATGGCCGAATGCGCTAAAACCGAGTTCGTTCAGGGAGGTGTCCATTTCCCGCGACCAACGCCGCCCAAACCCAATGTGGACAAGTCAAAATACTGCCGATTCCATAGGACCCACGGGCACGTGACGGAAGACTGCATCCATCTGAAAGATGCAATCGAAATTCTAATCAAAGACGGGCACCTGAAGCGATACACCCGAGGAGGTGAACCACCCAGGCCAGAGGCTCCGGAAGCCAAGAAAATCGAAGAACTCCCCTCTCCAGAGGACAGCGGCAGGCTCCAGGTCGCGTTGTGCGTCATCCGCCCCGAGGATTGGTTTGCGAGCAGAGAATTCAGCATCCCCGAAGGACCCAACCTAATCGACGAGCCAATCCGACCAACCAGCCGATGGGAATACTTCCCCAGAGCCATGGTCATCTCTGATGGGGCCACGAGGAGTCTATCCATAGGATCTGTGAAAAGAAAATTCGACGAACTCATCGCGAACAACTCAGGTAAAATGAGCACGCTCGACAAATTCCGAGGCCGCTCCAACCCGATCACATTTTACCTCGAGGAACTACCCGGGGGATCTCCCAATTCCAACATACCCTTGCTCATACGTGCCTGAATGGCAAACTTCGACGTCAGGCGCCTCCTCGTCGACGGCGGGAGCTCGGTTGACATCATGTACTCACATCTGTTCACAACTCTCCAGCTCGACGAATCTAACCTCTCCCCCTACGTAGGCTCCGACCTTCAGGGGTTCAACGGGACGACGACGAGACCTTGGGGATACATGAAATTGAAAGTCACCTTCGGAGAAGAGGAAATAGCCAGGGACATCAGCGTCTGCTTCTTAGTCATCGAATGCCCGTCCCTCTATAACTGCATCCTGGGCAGGACGACGATAGCAGAACTCACCGCGGTACCCTCCACCGTCCACCTGAAGATGAAGTACTACACGAGAAAGGGAGCCGTGGTAACCCTCAACGGAGACATCGAAGCCGCCCGAAGATGTTTCGAAGCCGCGCTGAAAGGCCTAGACTCCATCGCTCCATCGACCAAAAAGAAAGCGTCAAGCGCTACGCCAAAGGACAAACCAACGGAGCTGGTTGGATCCGTTGAGCTCGACAGTCGCTTCACCGACGAACTCGACAATAAAACAAAGACAAACGAAGTCAACGGGCAGCCCTCACACCCAGCGCGCCCCATCCCGGATGGAGAATTCGAACTCATTCCCCTCGGGGAAGACACGAGCAGAACCGTGAGGATAGGCGCAGGACTCCCAGACCTCGCGAAACGTCAGCTCCAAGCCTGCCTCCGTGAGAATGCCGACCTCTTCGCCTGGAGCGCCGCGGAAATGCCGGGACTCGACCCCGAGGTCGCCTGCCACCAGCTGTCCATCAACCCGACCGCAAAGGCCGTTGTACAACGCCGACGTCGCCAATCCCCCGAAAAATCGGCAGCGGCCGAACAAGCTGTAAAAGACCTCTTAGAGGAAAATTTTATTTCGGAAGCCCGGTATTCAACCTGGTTGTCCAACGTTGTACTCGTTAAAAAGAATAATGGAAAATGGCGCATGTGTGTTGACTACACTGACCTCAACCGGGCATGTCCTAAGGACGCCTACCCCCTCCCCAATATCGACAAGCTCGTCGACAACTCTGCGGGCTTCAAGCTCTTGTCCTTCATGGACGCGTACTCGGGATACAACCAGATCCCGATGGCCGAACACGACAAACAAGCCACGGCCTTCATGACGGCGTCGGGCAATTACTATTACAACGTGATGCCCTTCGGCCTCAAAAACGCCGGGGCCACATACCAGCGGATGATGAACCGCGTCTTCCGCGACGAAATCGGGGACATGCTCGAAGTATATATGGACGACATGATCGTCAAATCCGGCGCGGAGGACGACCACGCGGCACACCTCCAGAAGGTCTTCAAGACCGCGAGATCATGTCGCATGCGTTTTAACCCGGAAAAGTGCACCTTCGGCGTCTGCGCCGGTAAATTCCTCGGCTACTACTTGACCGAACGGGGGATCGAAGCCAATCCGGACAAATGCCACGCCTTTTCCAATATCACCACGCCGACCACGAAGAGGGCCATCCAGTCCCTCAACGGCGTGCTTGCCTCCCTCTCACGATTCATTGCGAGGTCGGCCCAACACGCCCTCCCATTTTTCAAACTGCTCAGGAAGGAGACCAAATTTGAATGGACGAACGAATGTGAGAAAGCCCTTTGCCACCTCAAACGCGTCCTATCTGAACCACCAGTGCTGACGCGCCCCGCGACGGGCGAAACCCTATACTTATATCTGGCCGTGTCCAACGAAGCCGTTAGCGCCGTCCTCGTAAGCGAAACCGAGGAGGGAAAAAAGCCCATTTACTTTACTAACAAAGCTCTCCACGGCCCAGAAGTCCGATACCAGCTGATCGAAAAAGTCGCCCTGGCCCTCATAACAGTGCCATGCCGACTCCGACATTATTTTCTCGCACACGCCATCGTGCTCCGCACCGATCAACCCATCCGCCAGCTACTCGGCCGCCCCGACATGGCCGGACGCATGCTAAAATGGTCGCTAGAACTCTCCGAGTTCGACATCACCTACGAGAGCCGGCACGCCATCAAGGCTCAAGCTTTGGCCGATTTCGTCGCCGAAATGACTACACCACCCAACCCTACCGCCGGGAACCACCTCTGGACCATCTTTGTGGATGGCTCCTCCAACTCCACAGGAAGCGGCGCCGGCATCGTCCTCGACAACGACGAGGGAACGGTCATCGAAGTCTCCCTCACACTGGCTTTCCCGACGACTAACAACCAGGCCGAATACGAAGCGTTTCTCGCCGGCCTTCGCCTGGCATCCGACCTGGGAGCCAGGGACGTCCGAATCTACACGGATTCCCAGCTAGTCGCTTCACAAGTCCGAGGCGAATATCAAGCAAAAAACAACACCCTCGCCGGATACCTCGCACTCATCACCGAAAAACTGAGAGGTTTTGACTCAGCAGAGATTCAGCACGTCCCTCGCGAGCAGAACACCCGCGCCGACATCCTCTCCAAACTGGCAAGCACCAAAAAGCGAGGCGGCCACAAATCGGTCATTCAAGAAATCTTGTCGCAACCAAGTACCAGCGCGACCACCACGTCCCTCGACATCAATGCCGTCGGAAACGCTGACTGCTGGATGACCCCGCTCCACACCTATCTCAGCACCGGCCACCTTCCGGCCAACTCGGGAGAGGCCAGCGCGACGAAACGACGGGCCTGCTCGTACGTCCTCCTCGAGGGACGACTATCGTCGAGGCTTCGCAATCCCACTCCTCAAATGCATAGATAAGTCCCAGAGTACAACCGTTCTAGAAGAAATCCACGAAGGCATTAACGCGCAGCACCTCGGCGGAAGATCCCTAGCACGAAAGGCCCTACGCGCAGGCTACTACTGGCCATCAATGCAATTCGACGCGAAGGAACACGTCAAACGATGTGATAGATGTCAACGACACGGGGACATGCACCTCGCCCCCCGACCGACCTCACGTCCCTCTCATCTCCGTGGCCATTCGCCTGGTGGGGGCTGGACATCCTCGGGCCCTTCCCCCTAGGTTCATACCAAAACAAGTACCTCATCGTGGGCGTTGATTACTTCACCAAGTGGATCGAGGCCGAAGCTCTGGCCAAAATCACCGCCCACAACATACTCCGATTCTACAAACGCAGCATCCTCGCCAGATTCGGGGTCCCACTCGCCATTGTCACCGACAACGACACACAATTCACAGACAAAAACTTCCCCGACTTCGTCACCAAACTCGGAACCAAACATCACTTCGCCTCGGTCGAACACTCTCAGACAAACGGCCAGGCGGAGTCGGCGAACAGAGTTATACTCAGAGGACTCAGACGACGACTTGGCGACGCCAAACGAGCATGGGTCGAAGAACTCCACAGCGTCCTCTGGGCATACCGCACCACTCCCCACTCAACCACGGGGGAAACCCCATTTCGCCTCACGTACGGAACCGAGGCCGTGATATCGGTCGAAATTCGCGAACCGTCTCGACGAACGGAAGCTCCCCTGGACACCGACGACAACGACGGCTCCCTCCGAGAAGAGCTCGACCTCGTCGAAGAAATCCGCTCAGGGGCAGCCCTCCGCGAAGCCCGGCTGAAGCAACAAGTCACACTTCGCCATAACGACAAAGTCATAAAACGCGATTTTCAAACAGGCGACTTAGTTCTACGCAGAAACCAGAAAGACTCCCACGAGGGCAAATTGGCTGCGAACTGGGAAGGCTCGTACCGAGTCCGGGACAAAACGGAGCACGGGGCCTATTACCTCGAAAACCTGCACGGTGAACAACTAGCTCGACCATGGAACGCCGCGAAACTCAAGCGGTACTACAGTTAAAACATTGCCCGCGACGACCCATCGTCCCGACCACTGGGGGGCGACATGGTACCACCGCACACCCCCGCGTCCACTAGCGACCAAAGAAAAGCAAGCCCTGCCTCTCATGTGCGCGGGCAGAAGGCCTTGCTCGGCAGGGAATACCTCGACCGAGACTCCTCGCCGTCGTACCAAAAGAGGCAGGACACCCAGCTCGCGATGGGACGTCCACGCCCCGGGGAGAACTACCCCCGAAACGGCCCGGCTACATCGCCGGCCAAACCGGCCAGTTCCCTGCACTACCGGTAGCAAATTGTCGAGCTAACATCCGAACACACCGAGCGCACACTTAGAAAATTTACAAGAAATGTCATACACACCAGAGGCATTCAAAAGCATTCAAACAAACACGAAAAACGAGCATAAACGACATGCAAATAACGAGCGCACACTTAGAAAATCCACGAAAAATATATTAAACAAAAGCGGGCACCAGCCCAGTAGTCAATGGTACAAATACAGAGCACGCAGGCCCAAAGAAAGAGATCACAAACATCGGCACGCAGGCCATAAAAACAACGAGCACGCAGGCCCGACAACCTATGCTTCCTCGTCCACCCGGTCAGCAGTCGCGGGTTCCTCCTCGGGGATAACAAGGTAGGGATCGACCACCTTCCCGTCAACAATCTCGTGGTACGGCCCGATCCCGTCCACAGCCAGCACGACACCAGGATTGGCGACCTGAACCTGCTCGACAACACTCTTGAACCCGACCTCAACAGCCTCCAGACAGTCGCTTTCCAACACCCGGATACGAGCGATCAGGTCAGCACGAGTGATTAATCGTCGATCCCCGTCTGTCTCGTCCTCGGCCGGACGGACCGCGCTGTCCAAAACTTCCGTGCGAACCTTCAGCGCCTGCACCTCGGCCGTCGTTGTCCCCAGTTTCTCTTCCAGCGAAGTCACCTTCCCTTCAGCACCCTCTGCCCGTTTCCGCTGCTCAGCAACATCCCTCTGGCTCTTCTCCAACTCCTCAGTGAGCTTGGCCAACCGCGACTGCGTGAAAGTAAGATCCCCCTGCAGTTTGGACAGCTCAGCAGCGGAGCAGCCCTCCTCGTTCAGCACAAGAGCCGTCGTGAACGTCCGCATCATTGCGGCCAAGTCCTCAGCCAGAACGCGTCGACGAGTCTCTCGATCGGCCTGATGAACAACCTTCACCTCCCCAGCGGAGACAGTGGGAGAACGGGCACCATGAAAATATCCCGGATGCTGATGGCAGGGCGGGACGACATAACCTTCCTCGGCGGTACCGACCGTCAGATCCACCACTCGGGGCTCCTTGGACCTCTGCCTCTTCGACGCTCCTTGAGACGCAGGAGATTGGCTCTCTTGAGGCGAAGAGGACGAACTTTGCCCCCCCGGCGTCGCGACCTCCTGTCCGACCAGCTGGCTCACCCTCGTCCTCGGGGCCGCGGCATTCCTAGCAGCACGCAACTGCTTCACCCGCTCCTCGACGGAAGACATGTTCGCTGCAAAAACAAAGAAAAGAGTTAGCGACTCAAAAGCCCCGACCACAGGGAGAAAAACGAACATTCCTACCTAGGTAATCCAGAGCGGCCGCCCCGGTCGCACAACCGAGCAGGGTCTTAGTATTTATCAAACGCTTCTTAGTGCGTACATTCCCCTGCGCGTCAAGGATATACCGACCGTCAGGTGTCACCAGCTTCGACGAGGGGAGAGACCGCACAAAGGCAACTATTTTCAAATAGGCGGCCATGTCCTTCTCCTCGAGGGTCCCCGCCCGGACGATATACCTATCCGTCCCTCGGCTGAAATGCTCCGCAGTCCACAGCAGATGTATCTTAGGAAGCCACGCGCGGAATCGCTGGTCATCTACCGTTCGCTCGCCCTCGTCGAAGAGAGTGTCCGAGCCGTGCTGCGTGATCGGTTTGACGAGGTAGAATCGGTTTTTGAAATCTTTGACAGAATCGCTATACGCTTTGAAAAGTTTGGTCGATTGCTTAAAAGAAACCCATCCGTGGCGGCCATTCACCGTCTGCCGCTGCAGGTGGAAGATGCGGAAAAATAACGGTACCGTCGGCTCCACCGAGAGGTAGAAACACACCACCTCGAAAGCCCGGATGAAAGCCAAGGCATTGGGGTGCAGTTGGGACGGGGCAAGGCGCAACCAGTCAAAAAGCCCCAGATGAAAGGCGGAGAACGGTAACCGGAGCCGAGCTTCTTTAAAGTAGAACTCATGCATCGGGAACATCCTCCACCCATATCACGAGCAGATGCGGTGATGTTCTTTTGGTCGGTACACCTGCCAGTGCTGCGGCTCTCCTATAGGCGTGTCCTCAACCGTGGCGTACACGTCGGAGGCGTCGGCCACAAAACAAGACGGAGTAGAAAGCGGCTCCTCGGCCGCCCATTCCTCGGATGGGGCAATACGCTCATCGTCATACTCCGGAATCTCAGGTTCATTGTCTTCGACCATTATCCCCGGTACCAGAGCCGACATCTACACCTGAAAGCAGAGGACAACGGTGAATTCGATAGCCAGGATCAAATCCACCCTTCCACCGCAAGTCAAGTGAAAGGGCGACAAAGGCCGGAAAGCGACGAACAAACACTCGCTCCTCGTCTACCCTCCTCGGGGAATCAAAGGCCGATCCACCATTCCCCCTCGGGACAGCCATCGGAAAGGGCACTCGTCCTCGGGGCATTCATCGGAGAAAAGCCCCCGTCCTCGGGGCATTCATCGGAGAAAGCCCCCGTCCTCGGGGCATTCATCGGAGAAAGCCCCCGTCCTCGGGACATTCATCGGAACCAGCCTATCCTCCCCGGGACACTCATCAGAAAGTTCGCCAGACACGGCGGGTCTCGCGTCCCTCCTCGGGGCATTCATCATGCCCCGATCACACATTCCAATTAAACGACGGAAATAAAAAAGGAGGGAAAAGAAGAACTCACTTGTAACGGCGGCGGACGGGAGGAAAGATCAAACGGTGCAGCGGTGATCGACGGCGAGCGGCGGACGAGCAGAGATGACAAAGCTTAGCAGACACAACGGCAGAGGGAAAAGTAGCAGAATGAGCGGGGACCCCCATATTTATAACCCGACGCGGGACTCGAAGCGACCCTAGGCTCATTAATGACATAGGGTAGCCGCCCCTACGACCGCTTAACGCACGACACGTGGCGGCAACCTGACAGTCGCGCCCCTTCACCTGCCTTCTCCCCGTTCTGCCGACGACCGTAGATCTTCACACGAGCGCCCGTTCCGGACACAGCGGCCTTAAGTCCTCGCTCTCTCCCTAGAGCTTCGACTTGGGGGGTTCCTGTTCCGGTATGGGCCCAACCTCGGCAGGCCCAATACCGCGTACGGCCCAACGGGCGAATCGGGCACGTCGGGCACAGGCGCCCTTCGGGACGAGCAGGGCGTGCCGCCGAACACAAGCGACACCCCAACAACCTTTCACCATCCACCAGACGAGCAAGACCGTCCCCGGCTCACCAAAGCGCGACCGTGGTTTCTCCCCTCCGCGGGGAGAACAACGCTCCCGGGTACCTCCCGAGCTCCCCTCCGCGGGAAGAATAACGTGCTCGGCGCACGTTCTCCACGTGCTCCCCTCTGCGGGGCCACGTCATCAACCAACTGCCCACCTCCGAAAGAGCAGGTCAAACCCACTTTCCGGAGATCTAGGAGCAGTTGGACTAGGGCGAAGACCACGTCCTGGTCTTCACTACGCCACGTAAGCCCTAGCAGTCATTAGGGTTGGGCCTGGTCATCCAACCCATCTCAAATGACCGTTGGCCCAGCGCTGGGGTCTCTCTATAAATACCCTCTTCCTCAAGAGGGTCAGGTAACTCTCTTCTTGTCCCTTTTCTGTACTATTGCTTCCACTCTGCCCAACTTCTTACTTTGGCATCGGAGTGTCTTGCAGGTACACCCCCCTCCTCCTTCTCACCGCCGATGAACAGGTAGCCGTCCAGTAGCGCGTGGCCATATCGTGATCCCCTTCTGATCAGGTCAGATCACTAAGGAATTGAGAAACATGAGTGTTTGTGAGATTTAAGTGAATTTGCACAAGAGCGGAGATGAACTGCATAAATGGTAGCTTGAACACAAAGCTTCTAGTATTTTATGGAAAAAATTGGAATTGGTGAATGATTCAGATGCGTGTGCTATTTAGATCTCAAGATGTTCTTGATCTTGTCAATGACGGTTACACGACAATTGCGACAGATGTAACAAAACCACGGAGAAATATGCAATGTGAAATGAGGAAAATAGATTAGAAGAAATTGTTTTATATCCACCAGTGTATGGATACGAATGTGTTTGAGAAGATCGCTAGTTCAATGACGGTTAAGGCTACGTGGGACACACTGGTACAATGCTATAATGGTGATGCATTAGTGAAGAATGTGAAGCTTCAGTCTCTATGTAAGCAATATGAAAATCTTAACATGATGAACAATGAAAAGATACCTGATCACATCTCCAGAGTAATTCTGATCACAAATAAGATGAAATCTTGTGGAGAAACTTTCTATGAACAAGTAAGCATTCAAAAGGTACTGAGATTGCTTACTCTTTAATTTGATTACATTGTTGTAGAAATTGAACACTCTAAAGACCTCAACACCATGAGAACTGAAGAGATGTAAAGTAGTCTAGAGGCACAAAAGTTGCGTCTGACTAAGAGAAACCCTAAAAGAGAGGTAGAGCTGGATCTGAAAGCATCTTCTGGTAAGAAGAATCATAAGAAGTCTTGGTCAGAGGCCAAGAAGATACATGGTGGTGGTTATCAGAAGTTGGAAGCCTCCAACTCTGATGAGAAGAAACATTAGAAGGGAAAGGAAAAGTTTGACAAGAAGAAGGTTCAATGCTACTATTGTAAGAAGTTTGGTCAATTTGCCGCTGACTGTTGGTCAAATAAGGAAAGGAAATCAGAAGAAGCATACATAGGCAGATGAGAGTTTTATGATGAACCTATGCTATTGATGGCTTCAGAATATGATGGTGGATATTTGGTAGACTGGTGGTATATGCACACTGGTTACTCAAATCACCTAACTAGAAACAAATAACCACGGATTGATTTTGACTATAGAAAGAGGACAAAGATAAGATGTACTGATGATAAGCACCTTAATACTGAAGGAATGGGAAATGTCAAAGTTAAAGTCAAGAATGGAAAAATTGTTTTGATTAAGGATGTTTAGTATGTTCCTGGAATAAAGAGCAATCTGATGAGTGTAGGTCTGCTAGTTGAGAAAGGTTTCTCAATTAATATAAAGAATAATATCTTAAAGTTGTATGATTCTGATCAGAATTTGATTATCCAATTTGAATATGGAAGCAACACAAGATTCAAGAGGAATGTGGAAACAACTGAAACCAGATGTCTTATAGCAGAAGGTGTTGAAGGTTACAATGAGTTGTGGTACAAGACATTAGGGGAATTTAAACTTTAGAAGCTTATGGAATCTCAGTTCTAACAAGCTGGTACATAACACTCCTATGATTGTGAATCCTGAGAAGTCATGTGAGATATGCATGAAAGACAAGCAACCTAGTTTTCCATTTGCATCAGAAGTGGCTCCAAGAGAAAAACATGCTTTGGGAGTTATTCATTATGATGTATGTGGACCATTTGAAGCACATTCACTTGGAGGAAACAAATACTTTGTGTCATTTGTGGATGAGTTCACAAGAATGATATGTGTATCACTCATCAAATTTAAGTATGAGGTATTTGTTGAGTTTCAAAAGTTCAAGGTGAAGGCTGAAAAACAGAGCGGTCAGAAGATAAAAGTTCTCAGAATTGATGGTGGAGGTAAGTATAACTCATCAAAGCTTAGAAAGTTCTATGAATAGAATGAAGTTGAACATGAGGTGACTGCTACATATACTCTACAACACAATGGTATTGCTGATAGAAGAAACATGACTTTGCTTGATATGACAAAGCGGATGCTAAAGAAGAAGAAGATCCCTCACACCTTGTAGGGAGAAGTTGTTGCCACTACAACATATGTGCTTAACATGTGTCCAACCAAGAAGTTGAAGGAAATTTTTCCTTTTGAGAAATGGACTAGAAATAAGCTAAGTGTGAGTCATTTCAGAGTATTGGGTTTTGTTTGTTACAAACATGTTCCATGTACTACTAGAAAGAAACTGGACGGTGGAAGCAAAGTAATGTTACTGATTAGGTACCATATTACAAGTGCTTATTGTTGCACCCTGAAATTTGCCCAACCTTATTCATTTGGTTTATGTTTCAATGTCATTAGCATTTGCATATAGAGTCATGTACATAGACTAATCATCTGCATAGCATAAGCATAGCAAGTCATTCAACAGGGGACCAATCATTATTCTCATCTCTAGAGGCCTATCAAGAGGTTATGATCCCAATTCAATCTCATTCAAGTCATCAGGAAGGAATTTGAAAGCAAAGAGTTCAGCAGATCAAGCCTTGAGTCCATCTCCTAGCTGAGGGTATCTGAGGGTCAACAAGAGGGTTGTGAGCTGTAAGTTGAAGGCATGGAGAGTATCTAGACATTATGAGAGACTTAGAAAGTCATCTGGAGAAGGAGACAAGTCATTGATGAGAGCACAAGAGCTATAGCTGAAGGCAGTCAACTAGGGTTTCATCTGGGTCAACCCTAGGTCAACCCTAGGTCAATTGACTGATTTAAGGGGCATTCAAGTCTAGTGGAGAGATGTGGGGTTCATCATTGGATATATAAAGAAGGATATGGAGATATGCCAAGGAGAATTCAAGAGAAATCAAGGAGAAGAGGAGTTTCTAAATTAGGGTTTCTGTGTAAAATCCCCTAGTTTAGGTCAAATTTCCAAGCAAGATAAGTCAAAATGCAAGCTTCAAATGGCTTCTTGGCCAACATGAAACTTGTAGAGGATCTCAAGACCTTTAATTTGAGTGGTGGAAGACATCAAGGAGATTTATAGAACTCAAGTTATGGTCCTTGCAAGTTACAGGTCATCTGAGGTATCTGAACTTTTGTCTGTGAAAGTGACTTGACTTCCAAGCAATTTTTACCCCTCAAGGAGATTTCAAATGAATTCTTGGTCAACATAAGAATTGTTCCTCATTGTCTTAGCTTTCTAGAATGGTATAGCATGCCTTCATATGATGTGTGGAGCTCAACTTATGGCCTTGGCAAGCAAAGGGTATTTTGGGCATTTGTGAATTACAGGTCATTTTAACCTATGTCCAAAACTCATACAAGGAGGCCTCAAATGGAAAAACTTACAACATCAAACTTGCTCCAAATGGTATTTTAAGTCTAGAAAGAAGGTCACAAATTGTTGGAAAAGCTCATAACATGAAGTTGCATGATTGGTCCAAAGTTGAACTAAAATGGCTTATAATTTGAATAAAGTCAAGATGAAAAATGGTTTGGGAGATTTATAAGTCCAAATGGAGACTTCCAATATATGATTTTGAATGGAAAAGACATTCTAAAGACAATGGTTCAAACACTTTTTTGAGTTTAGTGGAAGATTTCAAAGTTATCTTTGGTTACTTGCCTTTTAAGAAACATAGCCAAAATGGATCAAAGTTGGAAGGCAAGGGAATGTGTAAGATGGATCTAGAATGTTCATGTGAGCCCTATATATTCATGAGATGAAGATTGATCAAGGGTTGGCTTCATTTTTCACCAAGAATCTCCCAAATTCTCTCATTCTTTTTCATTGAATTTTCACTCCAATTCCTCAAATTCTTCACCAATCATCATCAAAATCAACTTCATTATACTGTTTCATCATCATAGATCATAATTCAATCAAGAACAAGGTGTGATCACTCCATTTTCGAGCACTTCCATCATCAACATCAAAGTTACAATTTCCATTGGATAGCACAATTCAAGCCAAGTTTCATTCAAGTGTTGCATACAGAAGCAAGAGCTTCACTCACTGATCAAGATCTGAGCATTGGTGTTGGTAGATCCACGAGTTTCCATAGCTGTTTTCCAGTTTTTGCACCAGGTGCGTTTTCATTCAAACAGCTTAATTCAGTTAGTTTAGCATGATTTTGTTAGTTTAGATATGATGTAGGATGTTAGTAGAGCAATTAGGTTGAGTTTGGAGTGGTTTGGTGATGATTGTTAGCAGGTTGTAGAAACTGTTAGGGCTTGGAACTCGTGGCTTAGTGCATTAGAATTCTAGGTTGTTAGCGCAGGTTAATCACCATTAGTTATGGAAGAGTTTAGTCTAGGTTTGAGGGAGAATTGTGATGATGAGTTGCAGAGTATATTCATGGTGACCAAAACTTGTTGCTATCGGGTTGAGTGATCTATTGAATTTCAGACTGAATTAAGACCCTAGGCTTGTAGAGGGAGAGATTTAGAGCAAGTTTCATGTTTATAGCGTGGCGTTTCATGGCCTGGAGAGGGAGAATTGAGAGCTTGAATTTTGCTCGTGCATGGCTGCCATGGGAGAGGAAACCCTAATTCATTTGAACTGATGAGGAAGACGCAATCTGGAGCGTTCGTTTCATGTGGACTTTTGACCTCAGAGAGTAATCCTAGGGCTGAGATTCAATTCAGATTTGGAGGGAGATGCGTTGGCCCTAAACGCACCGTTTCATTAATTGAAACGGGCGGGCCTGAGTGCATATTGATAATCCCACCCCCCAGCTACCAAGCCCAATCATTTTGAACGTGATTCTGTTGCTGTTCTCACCCCCCAACGTCCTTTTATTGTTTCATTATTGCTGACTGATGCTGGGCCTTAACCAATTGCTATGCGCACCCCCTGTCTGCCTGGCCCATCCAGAATATAACTAGGGCGCCTGCTATTCAAACCCCCTCCCTTTATTTCATTATTAATTCTTTTATTTTCTTTAATTCTTTTTATGATTTTCATTAATTCATAATAAATACATAAAAAATCATTTTCACTTCATTCTTTTTACACTATTTTCTTTAGGATGTGTAGAAAATTATGAAAAAATAAAATTGCATTTTTATTTTGATTTGATATTTTTTCCATATTTTCTAAATAGATGTCATTTTAAGTAGTTTCATTTCATGCATGATTTTACTAATTTTTGTTCTATTACATGCTTTAATATTTTTTGTTCATTCTTTTTAGGGTGTTTAGATGAGATATTGAACTTGTAGATTCCATTTAGTTCCCATTTTTAGGAGTTAATTTTAGGTGATTAATGTAAGCTTGAACAACATGAACAAACTAGGGTTTTAGGTGATGACTTAGGAGAATCAATTCATTTCCCTTAGGACTTAGGGTTTGAATAGTTTAGCTATGGGACTATAGGGGCTATGGGTAGTTATTAGATCCCCTTAGAAAAAGTCAGGATTCCCCTACTGCTATTAATGTACTGTATATGTCTGATTGACTGGTGTGGCGTGCCCTCTGGGGATTATTGCTTGCTTGCTTGGGTATTGGGATTGTCTGGGGATTTGGGAGAGCTGAAGACTTGAGAAGGTGAAGCCATTGGAGATCCAGAGAGAGAAGATCAACTTCCAGAGTTGAAGAGGAGTTTCTTGTTAGCAGATGCTGAGGAGACTAGGGTTTAGGAGCTAGGCAGAGCTCAAGATTAGACAGTTTGTTTCTCAAATATGGATTGCCTTGTCTGCATCCATTCTTCTCTGTGATACAGAGTCTCTCTAAGACACTCACCCCCTTCCTTTGGAAGGCTTGGTGATAGTGTCTATGAGATAGAACTCTTGAGAGAAAATGTCTCTTGTGTTAGAAGCAGTCTGTTCACCACCCTTGGTAGTCAACTGATTGCTTAACACCCAATTCACTCTTGTGATTGATCCCTCATCCTGGAGGTTTGAACTTGAAGAAAAGCCATTGCAGATGGAAGATTAATGATCAAAGCCCTTGCCTGAAGGTCATGAAGATGGAGATTGATGCTTGTTGAAGCCTGTAGCTGATTGGAGATTGCTTGAAGCCAGATGTTGATTCAGAGCTGCTGATGCTGTTTCTTTTGCTGTATTTCATTTGCTGATGTATTGATTGGTTTTCTGAACTGTATTGTTTGCTGTTTACCCTGTTGGGTTGAAAGTGAAGCCTGTTCACTTTTGCCTATTGTTTTCTAGGTTCGAGGTTGAGTGGGACTCCCTTGCCTCGCTTGTACTGTTGCATCCATGCATTTTACTGCTTTATTATATCTGCTATTGTTTCTGTTTCTGCCTATCCCGTAGGATCTCTGTTTCTCTCTATGCAAGAGAGGAGCATGATAGACACTAGGTCTTAACCCATGCATGATAACATTAGGTTAGTTTGTTTCCCTTCGCAACCGTAGGTTAGAGTTCTGTCTCTTTCTTTCTCAAAACAAACAGAAAAACACATAAAGATTTCAAACACAATAAAAGACACTTCTTTCGTTAAAGAATGTGAACTCATCAAAACGTCATTTTTGTCCGCTTGGACTATTAATCAGAAAAACCCTTTTCAGAAGGAATAAAATCAATCAAGACAAGCTTGTGTCGTACGTGGCCTGAACTACGTTTGCTCTGATCTTTCATGCTGTATGAAAGTACGTAGGCATAGGATGCGATATCCTAGCGAGCAACCTTCCCCTCCTTTCCCGTAGGTAGGCGAACTACGTTGACTCTGATTTCTCGTTCCAGGCGGGAATACGTAGGCATAAAGTGCGATACTTTGCCGAGTCATTTTTATTTTCATTTTATTTTCTTTTTAACCCTTGACCTATAGTTTAGATAGAATAATAATCCATACCCGAAAACAAGCGTGGATCCCGTCGAGTACGACGGACGTGAGGGGTGCTAATACCTTCCCCTTGCGTAACCGACTCCCGAATCCAGGTTTTGGTTGCGACGACCATACCTTTCCCGTGTTGTGCGAGGTTTACTCTGAGCGTTTCCTTTCCCTCCCGTGGGATAAATAACGCACGGTGGCGACTCTTCTGTTCAGCCGGCGCCGATTTTCGCAGTAGCGACAGCTGGCGACTCTGCTGGGGATCCAACGTCCCCTGGCTGCTAAGGACTGCGATAGTTCTTATGCATTTGGGATCCAACGTCCCTTTGAGCGAGTCAATCCTAGCGCTTGTTTTCCCGTCGAGGATTTTGTATGGAGTTATTGTATATTTCTAACCTTGTATTTTCAGCTTTATATATATTGTTTATTATTGCTGTATTTAGGGTGTGACGGGTGTTCTGATATTGAGAGATAAGCCGGACCTGGGCTTGAGTGCACCTAGAATTAGAGTAGAAATTAGTGGGCGCCCGCTTGCTTTGCTTGCTTTGGTGTCCCATGAAATCTACACTCAGACGAGGTTCCTCTGGTTGGCCTCCTGCCCCTTCCTTTGGTTGGCGTGGGTTGCTGGTTAGTTGGATTGTCGACTCTGGGGACCGATCATTTGGAAGTTGGCTAAGTGAGGCCTCTTCAGGAATTGATGATGCCACTCCTTCTGGGAATCGTATCATCAACCCTGAAAGTCTGTGACGCCGACGACCGCATAGGATGCCGTACCTTGTGCCAGTTATAGGGCCACCCACCTGTGAGGGGATTTGGGGTTATGCAGGTAACCAGACCTTCAGATACCGGTTATTTCTTGATCAGAGATCCTGGGTATTTATGGAGAGTTATGAGGTCTGTCAGAGACCATTTGGAGAGGTGTTCTGAGGTCTGTCAGAGACCAATTAGAGATGTGATTTGAGGTCTATCAGAGATCAGTTGGAGTTATGGTTCGAGGTCTGTCAGAGACCAGTGTTGGAGTTTTATTTTGGGTCTATCTGAGACCAGGGTTGATGACTTCTGGATGGTCTATCTGAGACCTTTCTTGATTGGGTTCAGGCTATTCAGATGCAGCTTTGGTCCCTGTTGCATGTTACTTGCATTGCATTGCTTGCATATCCATTACCATTTGCATTTCACTAATGTGTGTCTGTGCTGCAGGTGCATTTGCATTTCCCTAGTTCTAGTGCCCAGACTTCTGAGTGTTTGATCATGACTAGCTTAAGGAGAACGGTTGCTTACAAATTGCCTACGCCTGATATTGTTCCTCTACTGGGGTTGATCTCTCTTGCTGATGAGGGTGTTCGTAGGAGTTTCAGGATGAGCTATGGTAGACTACTGAGATTGGTGTGCAAACCTACAGAGGTAGAGTTAGATGGGCTGTATGCTTTGATGCAATTCTACGACCCTGCTTTGAGGTGCTTTACGTTCTCTGACTTTATTATGGGACCAACCCTGGAGGAATACGCTGAGTATGTTGAGCTGCCCGTGCAGAACCAGGTTCCATTCATCCATTATGACGCCAAGCCCAAGCCGGAGGATTTGGCAAAAGCCTTGCATATTGATGCTTCTGAACTTGTGACTACTGTCTCCCGTGGAATTCCAGGCTTCTCACTTCAGTTCTTAGTTGGTAAAGCCCAAGAGTATGCCAAGAGCAGGTGCTGGGTTGCTTTCAATGCTGTGTTGGCCTTGTGCATTTATGGCATAGTACTGTTCCCTAATATACCGGATTTTGTGGACTTCGACGCCTTCTACTTGTTTGCCGCTGGTAATCCTGTACCTACCTTACTCGGAGATCTCTACCACTCACTGCATTACAAGAATGAGAAGGGAAGAGGGAAGAATGTTCATCTTTGTGTACCTTTGTTGAGTGTGTGGTTTGAGAGTCACCTTCCTAAGAGAAGATCTGTTGCAGAAACCACAGTTCCAATCAGTTGGTCAGAGCGCCTGATGAGGCTATATTCCGAAGACATTGTGTGGTTTGATCGAGACCTGTTAGGATCTGAGCTTATCTTCAGTTGTTCTGGGTACCCTAATGTACCGCTGATAGGGAGAAAAGGGTGTATCAATTACAACCCTTCTCTATTCATTCGCCAGTTCGGTTATGCGCTGAAGAATCCACCTCAGGAGGAAGAAGTACAGGAATCTCTGTACTTCACCGGAGACGTGAAGGGGGAGCTATGGGCCAAGTTGCAACATGCCTGGACACGTATTAACCGCAAAGGGAAGCCACTGTTAGGTAAGAACGATTGCCAGGCCTATGCACCTTATAGAGTTTGGATTCGGGAGAGGGCTAGTCAGTTGAGGATGCCGTTTCCAGATGCACCAATTCTTGTTCCTATTCCGGTAGAAGAGCCAACTACTGTTTCTAGAGAAGTCTATGAACAAGTTGTGAAGGAAAAAGAAGCCTTAATGAAGATTAACGAAGGGTTAGAGCAAGAGCTAGCCCAAGTACGCAGCGAGAAAAACAAGGCTGTGTATGCTTTCCAACAGCAGATCGAGCTAGTAAACCGGTTAGGGGCTGAGTTGACTGAGGAAAAGAAAAAGCGTGAACGTCTGGGGCAAGAGTTCAGAAGTTCCCATGACATGCTGGAAGCCAAGAAGAAGGCGCTTGACATCGCTCACCGAGAGATATCCTCTTGCAATAAGACTTGGAATGCTACACTCACCAACAATAAGAAGAGGGAAGATAAGCTAAAGCAGCAAATTTCCGACCTCGAAGAAAAGTTGAAGTCTAGCATCAAGAAGTGTGAGGAGGAAGTGATGACCCGGTATAGTGTCCAGCACGCACTGAACAAAGCAATCAAATCCAGAGATGAAGCAGTGTCTCAGAAGCGAAAGTTGGAAGATTGTTTCGGAGAAGCAACCTGGGAAGAAACTGCTGAAGACGTACGCCGTGTCCTTAAGAGGAGAAACCAGCTTGTTGAAGGGCTGCTCGATCGACCAAGCCATCCCGAGACCAAGAAGTTGATAGAGGAGTATCAGACTTTTGGGAGGGTTTGATCATTTCATGTAGTAACTTGTATGCTTTATTTGCATAAGTGCTGACCATCACCAGGATTGTTGGTTGAGGTCATGCCTTCTTTGTACTCTCAGTGATATTGTACCCTGGGCTTATTGATTCTCTCTGCAATATATGAGGCTTTCTATGATTCAGCTCCGATATTCCTATTGTCAGCACTATCACTGCACCGGCACCTTCGCACTAGAACTGGGGGAATGGACTTCCCTAATGCACAGACACATTGCATTGCATTCATTTTCATATTGCATTACAGGTAATCTTTGGATGGTGTCTTATTTCCTGCTCTGTATCAGGTACTTAACAGGATTCCAGATCAACATCCGCACCGCTATTCTACACGCTCCAATTGTCGGAAAATCATGGACCAGATGCAGAACGAGATGCAAGATGTGCGCGAGAAGCTCGCCCTCTTCATGCAGACCATGGAAGCTATAGCCAAAGGGCAGGAGAACTTGCAGGCCATGGTCCAGCCTCTGTTGGCTCGCAACGCTGGTCATGGTAATGAAGATCATCAGTCTGTCCGGGTTGATACTGCTCATGGGGACGGCACTCCCACGCCAGTGGCTCCGCCCGTAATCAATATGCCTGCTGCTAATGTCAACAACGCTACCGCTGCTGTGAATGGTAACGTCGGAGTGGGGAATGAGACTACTGTCCATAATGTTGGGCTGGGTGATGTCAATTTGGGAGATAATCTAGGAGGCAATGGCTTTGTCAATACTGGGTTCGGATTCAACGATCAGGGATTTGATAACACTGGCAAGTATGGCTTTAATGCTCCAGGCTTTGGGCAAGATGGTTATGGTATGGTCAATCAGGGTTACGGAGGCTTTGGAAACGGAAATGGTACTGGATTTATGGCTTGTGGTCCTGCTGGAGGTGTTCAAGGGTACGGCAACAGAGGCCGAGGCCCGGGGATGAATCAGATCAGAGCTGGACGTAATAATGCGTACGATGGGTACGGGGCTGGAAACGGTATGTGGCAAGAGGATCAGCAGGAAGACGCCTTCTCCGGAGGAGGTTTTGAAGGACCGATGGATGATTCCCAAAAGATTAGAATGCTGGAAGAGCAGATGAAGGGAGTCCTAAATCAAAGTGCTGTGGGATTGGACATGGCAACAATGGGCTTGGTACCTGGCTTGAGGGTGCCAATTAAATTCAAAGCACCTGCGTTCGATAAGTACAAAGGAGACACATGTCCGAAAGTGCATGTACGAGCTTATTACAGAAAGATGTCTGCATACTCAACTGATGAAAGAATGCTAATGCATTTCTTTCAGGATAGTCTGTCGGGCCCTTCCCTAGAGTGGTACATGGGGTTGGAGCCAACTGATATCAAGACTTGGAAGCAATTGGCGGAGGCGTTCGTAGCCCATTACAAGTATAACAGCGACCTGGCACCCAATCGGGTCCAGTTGGCCGGGCTTTCGCAGAAGAAGGGGGAGAGTTTTAAAGAGTACGCGCAAAGGTGGCGCGATATGGCTGCCAGGGTCCGTCCTCCTGTGGAAGATAAGGAAATGAATGATATGTTTGTTGGCACATTCACCGGGCTGTTTCATGATATGCTGTTTCATACTTCTCTGGCCAGTTTTTCAGACCTGATTTTGATGGGGGAAAAGATTGAGCGTAACATTAAGCAAGGAAAGTTCCAAGTCGAGGAATCAACTGCATCTGGCAGTAATAGGAAAGCTTATGGTGGGCGCCGTCAGGGCGAGGCAAGCGCGGTATTTGGAGGCCGAGGCCGAGGCCGAGGCAGGGGACGAGGTCAATATCGTCAGCCGCAGCAGGTGTCGAGTGTTACTATTCCCTATCAGCAGCAACCAATCCAGCAACAACAACCGGTTCAGCAGCAACCAATGCCACAGCAGCAGCAGCCTCAGCAGGGGGCACAGCAGGCTCAACGAAGATTCCAGGGCAGTAAACCGAGAAGAATGTTTGAAAAGCCTCCCTCTACCTACGTTGATTTATTGCAGACATTGTTGGGATTGAATCTGGTAGAGAAAAGAACCCTGGCACCGATAACGGGAACTCCCCCGTTCGGCTACGATGCAAATAGACACTGTGAGTTTCATTCTGGAGCCCCGGGTCACGATATAGAAGGTTGTCATGCTTTTAAGCACGTTGTGCAGGATCTTTTAGACAACAAGACTATCAATTTCGGAACGGCAGGTCCGAATATAGTCCAGAAACCCATGCCTAATCATGGGGCTAACGCTGTTCTGATTGAGGAAGGTCTGAATCTGATTATGAATGTCGATGATTTGAAGACGCCGCTGAGCGATATAAAGAGCCGACTGTTGCAAGGAGGTGTTTACCCAGGATGTAACGAGTATTGCTTAGACTGTTGGACCCTAGCTGGGGGGTGTGAGGATTTGAAGAAAGGCATTCAGGCCTTAATTGATGAAGGTATATTGCAGTTTGATCGAGCGGCAACTGACGAGCCTGCAGGGGCAGTAGTGGATAATCAGAGTGATGTGGCCACGGTAACGATTCCGCGGAAGACGATCACTATTGCAGCACCAGCTCAGCGACCTCCGATTACCATAACTAAAGCCGGGCCAATCCCATACGAGGACACGAGAGCAGTCCCATGGTCATATGGGTTAGAGGTGTATTGTGATGGGATAAAGATTGATGTCAACAAGCAGCCAACGGAGGTTGTGGATAATGTTGTTGGTTCAGGAGGCATGACAAGGAGCGGCAGGATCTTTATATCTCCTGAAGTGGAGGCCGGAAGACTAGCGAAAGGAAAAGGGAAAGCGGTTGAAAATGTTCCGGTACAAGCAAGTGAAAAAGAAGCAGCATCGAAAGATGTGGAAGAATTCATGCGCTTAATTCGGAAAAGTGATTATAAGATTGTGGAGCATCTGCAGCAGACCCCGTCCAAAATATCTATCTTGTCATTGCTCTTATGTTCGGAAGCTCACCGAAACGCTTTGCTGAAAGTCCTGGACACTTCTTTTGTACCCCAGGATGTCTCCGTAAATCAGTTAGAAGGAGTATTGGCACATGTGAATGCAGGCCACAGTCTGGGTTTTACCGATTTTGACTTGACTCCGAAAGGGAGGGATCATAATATGGCATTACACATATCTGTTGAGTGTAGGGGATCAGTAATGTCGCACGTATTGGTTGACACCGGATCATCTTTGAATGTGCTGCCTAAGAAGGCGATGATGAAGCTGGATGTTCGAGGGATTTTGTGTACACCCAGTGATTTGGTAGTCAGAGCGTTTGACGGCACGCGTAGAACAGTCTTCGGATCAATTACCTTGCCTCTGCAAGTGGGGCCGGAAGTGTTTGCAACGGAGTTTTATATCATGGATATACAGCCTGCGTATAGCTGCTTGCTTGGAAGACCCTGGATTCATGGGGCAGGGCCTGTCACGTCTACCCTGCATCAGAAGCTAAAATATATGGTCGGAGACAGCGTAGTCACCGTGTGCGGAGAAGAAGACATCCTGGTCAGCCATCTATCATCGTTTAAATATGTGGAAGTCGACGGGGAGATCCACGAGACACCATGCCAGGCATTCGAAGGTTTGCGCATCAAGGACAAGGGTCCCGGGCCGAGCAAAGTGCCAGAGATAGCTGTCTCATCGTATAAAGAAGCTCAAGCGCTAGTGGAAGCAGGAGAAGCAAAGGGCTGGGGCAAAGTACTGGACATTCCTGTGAAGATGGACCGGTTCGGACTGGGGTACCGACCGTCGTCATCAACTCCTTCCGTGGGGGCCCCCCATTTCAGAAAGTCAATCACCATCTCTGCCAGTGGAGTATGTCATGAAACTGTCAATGCTGCTTCAGAGTCCGATGAAGGAGACAGCGACTGTGATATGGATGCCTGGATTCAGCCAAGCACGCCAGGACAAGGACTGTGCAACTGGTCTATTCAGGAGCTTGTTCCTGTGACTTTTAAACAGTAATGCTTTGCTTTATTAATTGTTGAATAATCTGATGTCTTGCCCGGGGCATCAGGATTTGCTTAGGGCTGTGTTGTTATAAACATTGCGTGTTAATCATTAAATAAATGGCGTTTTTTCATGTGCAAATACTGTAATCCCTGTCTTTCTTATTTTGTATTTTTCAATAAAATGGCAACGTGGTTATTCGCTTTATACGCATTTTGAAGCACTTAACCATTCCTTTTGCAGGATAACATTTTCAGATGACATCCTTGAACCACCTATGACTCGTCCCGACTTTGAGCACCCAGTGTTTCAGGCTGAGGAAGAGATTGTCGAAGATAGCGACGTTCCTGAAGAACTGTCTTGGTTAGTGAAGCAAGAGGAAAGAGCCATTCTGCCTCACGACGAGGTTATCGAAATTATCAATTTGGGGTCGGAAGGGGTTGAGAAGAATATTCGTATCGGAGCCGCGCTGCAGAATAATATCAAGCGAAGACTGGTTGAAATGCTCCGAGAGTATAATGATGTGTTCGCTTGGTCATATGAAGATATGCCAGGGCTCGATACAGATATGGTTGTGCATCGCCTGCCACTGAAAGAAAATTGCCCGCCGGTCAAACAAAAGCTTCGCAGAACTCGACCAGATATGGCAATGAAAATCAAAGAGGAGGTTCAGAAACAGTGGGACGCTGGTTTCCTGGCTGTGACGAAGTATCCTTCATGGGTTGCCAACATCGTACCAGTGCCAAAGAAAGATGGCAAGGTTCGAATGTGCGTGGATTATAGAGATTTGAATAAAGCAAGCCCAAAAGACGATTTTCCACTTCCTCACATTGACGTGTTAGTTGATAATACCGCTCAATACTCCGTATTCTCCTTCATGGATGGCTTTTCAGGCTATAATCAGATTAAAATGGCGCCAGAGGATATGGAGAAGACTACTTTCATAACACCTTGGGGAACATTTTGCTACAAAGTGATGCCCTTTGGTTTGAAAAATGCTGGGGCAACATATCAGCGTGCGATGACGACTCTTTTCCATGATATGATGCATAAAGAGATCGAAGTTTATGTTGACGATATGATTGCCAAATCCCAGACGGAGGAAGAGCATCTGGTGAATCTGTTGAAGTTGTTTAAAAGACTTAGGAAGTTCAGGCTGAGGCTGAACCCTAACAAATGCACCTTCGGGGTGAGATCGGGTAAACTGCTGGGGTTTATCGTAAGCGAAAGAGGAATAGAGGTCGATCCTGCTAAAATAAAAGCGATCCAAGAAATGCCGACGCCTAAAACAGAGAAAGAGGTGCGCGGGTTCTTAGGGAGATTGAACTACATTGCCCGGTTCATATCTCACCTAACGGCCACGTGTGAACCATTATTCAAGTTGCTAAAGAAAGATCAAGCTGTAACGTGGAACGAAAATTGTCAAAAGGCGTTCGATAAAATAAAGAAGTATCTGCAGGAGCCTCCTATTTTGATACCCCCAGTGGCAGGGAGACCCTTGATAATGTATTTGACGGTTCTTGAGGGAAGCATGGGTTGTGTTCTCGGTCAACACGACGAGACGGGGAGAAAAGAGCATGCGATCTATTACCTGAGTAAGAAATTTACAGACTGTGAATCTCGATACTCAATGCTGGAGAAAACTTGTTGCGCGCTAGCCTGGGCTGCCAAGCGTTTGAGGCAGTACATGCTGAATCATACAACCATGCTCATCTCGAAGATGGATCCTATCAAATATGTATTCGAAAAGCAGGCGTTGTCAGGTAGAATTGCCCGTTGGCAGATGGTCTTGACTGAATATGATATCCAATACGTCTCGCAAAAGGCTATAAAGGGGAGTGTGCTGTCTGAGTATCTGGCGGAGCAGCCTATTGAAGAGTACCAATCGATGAGGTTTGATTTTCCTGACGAGGATATCATGTACCTAAAGATGAAGGATTGTGAAGAGCCGTTGCCAGACGAGGGACCAGAGTTGGGTTCCAAATGGAAGATGATATTTGACAGAGCCGTGAATGCTTACGGCAGCGGAATAGGGGCAATCATCACGACGCCACACGGGTCGCACATCCCGTTTACGGCCCGATTGACCTTTGCCGTTACCAACAATGAGGCCGAATACGAAGCTTGTATAATGGGGCTTGAAGAAGCCATTGATTTGCGAATCAAACATCTAGACGTATACGGAGACTCAGCTCTGGTAGTGAATCAGATCAAAGGGGAATGGGAGACACGTCAGCCCAATTTGATACATTACATGAATTATGCAAGGAGATTGTTGCCTTTCTTTGACAAAGTTGAATTGCATCACGTACCGCGGGCAGAAAATCAAATGGCTGACGCCCTTGCCACTTTGTCTTCCATGTACAAGGTCAACTTCTGGAACGAAGCTCCCCAAATCACTATCTCTCGGTTGGACAGGCCAGCTTATGTATTTGCTATTGATGAAGCATCTGACGACAAACCGTGGTATTTCGATATCCTTAATTTCCTGAAGAATAAAGAGTATCTGGCTGGGGCATCCAGTCAGGATCAGAAGACTCTCAGGAGATTAGCGGGTAATTTCTACTTGAATCCGGATGGCGTCTTGTACAGAAGAAACCACGATTTGGTGTTGTTGCGTTGTGTAGACGAGAAAGAGGCAAAGCTTCTCATGGAGGAAATTCACGAGGGTACCTTTGGTACGCATGCTGGTGGGCATGCTATGACGAGAAAGCTGTTGAGGGCAGGCTATTTTTGGTTGACGATGGAAACTGATTGTTTCAAGTTCGCGAGGAAGTGCCACAAGTGCCAAATCTATGCTGACAAAATACACGTGCCACCGCGTCCTCTAAATGTGATGTCATCCCCATGGCCATTCTCGATGTGGGGAATCGATATGATTGGGAAGATCGAGCCGACGGCTTCTAACGGGCATCGGTTCATCCTAGTAGCAATCGATTATTTCACCAAGTGGGTGGAAGCGGCGTCCTACGCAAATGTAACGAAGCAAGTGGTGGCTAGATTCATCAAGAGAGATATCATTTGCCGATATGGGATCCCCGAGCGGATAATCACGGATAACGGTTCTAACCTGAACAACAAAATGATGAAGGAGCTCTGTCAGAATTTCAAGATCGAACATCACAACTCCTCCCCTTACCGACCCAAGATGAATGGCGCTGTTGAGGCGGCCAATAAAAATATCAAGAAAATTGTTCAGAAAATGGTGGTGACCTATAAAGATTGGCATGAAATGCTACCTTTCGCTTTGCACGGTTATCGTACGACGGTACGCACATCAACCGGGGCAACTCCGTTCTCGTTGGTATACGGAATGGAAGCGGTATTACCATTGGAGGTTGAGATCCCTTCTCTGAGGGTATTGCGAGATGTTCAGCTGGACGAGGCAGAATGGGTAACGAATAGATTGAACCAACTGAGTTTGATGGATGAGAAGAGGCTAGCTTCTCTGGCATACGGTCGTTTGTACCAGAGCCGAATGAAGAAAGCGTATGATAAGAAAATACTTCCGCGAAGCTTTCAGACGGGCGACCTTGTGCTGAAAAGGATTCTCCCGCCGCAAGCAGATCACAGGGGCAAGTGGACCCCCAACTACGAAGGGCCATACGTTGTCAGAAAAGTCTTTTCAGGAGGAGCTTTATTGTTGTCCACCATGGACGGAGAAGACTTTGCGTCGCCTGTGAATTCGGACGCAGTTAAAAAATACTTTGCTTAAAACAGACCCGCTGGACAGAAAAAAGAGAGTCCAGGCAAAAATGGGGCATCCTGGCGAACCAAAAACAGAATGAAAGGTTCGGGCAAAAGTTAGGGATAAAATTGAAAAAAATGTACACCCGCGAAGTTGAAAACCTACACTGGGCGGCTTCGGCAAAAAAGGGTATCCCGGTGAACGGAAAACCCGTAAAGGGCGGTTCACGCAAAAGTTAGGGATTTGAAAAGCAAATGACTGCGGTCCGAATTTGATATTGCAATGAGCATCAATGCGGGAGAATACATTTGAGGGGTCGACTATCGGATACAGTCTCTTCAGAAAAGTGGGGATACCGGAAAAGCATTAGAGTCGGACGAGTCATGGGAGGATCAGTTCGTGGTGTTCATCTGCATCCCGTTGCCGACATGTGTACAAAATTTAATTTGTCAAAATATTCATGCTTCTTGTGCATACTTATGTATTTGCTTTGCGTAGCTTCCTCATTTCAGGAGTTACATCCCGTGTACAAAAAACTCCGCCCATTCAGGGGCCCAATCAATGAAAATATGTTATTCAGTACTTGACACTGTTCTTTACTGTTTTGTGCATGATAAAACGCCTAAGTTTAGTGAAGCTAGCATGAGTATAACATCACTGGCCCTTGCCAACAATCATTAAAGCTTTGAATTAACTGAGTGTAACGTCACTAACCTGAATTGATTTGATTGCATAGGCTTGTCGTGTCTTGTTTGTGTTGTTGCAGGTTTCATAACCGTACGAGGAAGATGATCAAAAGATTGCGATAACGAAAGACTCAGTCTTCACGCAGGTCATGCATGTTCTTCCTGAAGAAGGATAGAATTTCCCAGCTAGCCGTAGCTTATCCAAAGGACGTGCTCCAGAAAAGTTATTCGCCCTCAGTAGAGTTTGGTGATTCCAAGATCGTAAGGCTGTATTCAGACAGGTTCATTTTCCCCGCAGGGTCGTGCACTCTCCCCCAGTGGAGTCAGTTAATTCATCCCAAGAGAATCATCCCATCCCCAGCGGAATTCTCTTTGCAAGTGTTTTCATTCCTTCCAGTGGAACTCGAAGATTAAGACTCTCCCAAGCAGAATTGATGGCGGGTCCTGTCATTTGTTTTGTCAGAGATACTGGTGATATCAGTTCACGTTCCAGCAGAGAGTCCGATCGAACTATGTGCATCTGCTATTCCCCAGCAAAGTTATATTCCCCAGCAGGGGGTTACCTCAACAAGGCGTTTGGTTTGAGTTCCTAATTTCCCAGCAGGGTCGACTTCACCCTTCTAGCATTTATTTTGCTGGAATAATTCTGTAGCATCTGGCTATCCCCGGCGGAGTCGGCATTATCCTTCCAGCATTTATTTTGCTGAAGCAGTTCCTGTATTTTAGCAGTTCAGGTGGAGAGAGTTCTCGCTCAAATGAACTACCAAGCGCTCAAGATCTCGGCATGAGATATTCAATGATAATGTCAGTTTCGGCAGTATTCCCCACAAAGTCTGCAGGATAAGTTTCTCTTTGTCCCCAAGCAGAGTTACTTATGTCCCCGCCAGAGCTTTTGTTGAAGTTTCTCTAGTCCGATCAGCGGATTGTTTCCTGCAAAGTTGTTGTTACGGCAACATTAAAAGGGTTTCCATGAATCAGAATTTCAGAGGCCACCGCCGGTTATCAGAGCAGGCGTCCGATAGTTTGGGTTCCAGACATCCCCAGTAGAGTCCGCCTCAAAGTCGCTGTCACGTCAGTGCTGAGAAGTTTGTGGGTGAGGATCATGGAGAACTAAGTCCTGACGTGGACAATTTATTCCTTTATTGACGGGATTTCTTCAGAAGTGGGCGTCCTAACGTGGACAGGTTTATTCCCCGGATTGGTGAGGTGCGTTAGTCCTAACGTGGGCAGATTCGATTTCTCGAAATTAGTGGAATGTGGAGTCATGACGTTGACAAAAGTGATTACTCTTTGTGGTGGTGTCCTGACGTGGACAGATCAGACAAGGGTGTGAGTCCTTACGTGGACAAGTCTTATTTCCTCAGCAGGTCGAAGACGCCTGAGTCCTAACGTGGACAAATCAAGACGAGATCAGTGTCCTGACGTGGACAAATCGAAGAAATTATTATTCCTAACGTGGAAAGAGTGGAGTCCTTACATGGACAGATTAAGATGGCATTCCTTACGTGGAAAATGTGGTCCTGACGCGGACAGATGGAAAGGTTATGTTTCCTTACGTGGAAAGATGAGATTCCTTACGTGGAAAAGAATGGGTTCCTTACGTGGAAAGATCAGAGTCCTCACGCGGACATATCAAGATTGATTCCTGACGTGGAAAGAAAGAGATCATTCCTGATGTGGAAGAGTTCAGTCCTGACGCGGACAAATCAAAGAAGATATTCCTAACGTGGAAGAAGAAGATTTATTCCTTGCATGGAAAAATTGGGGTCCTTACGTGGACAGATTCAAGATTCCTGACGTGGAAGAATGATGTACTCCTTACGTGGAAAGTTGAGTCCTGACGTGGACAGGCTTAGAACCAAAGTTGAATTCCTTACGTGGAAAGATTGGAGTCCTGACGCGGACATGTCAAGTGGTATTGGAGTCCTTACGTGGACAGATTGATATAGTTCTCCTTACGCGGAAAGAAGATTGCTTCCTGACGTGGAAAGATGAAAAGTTTAGTCCTGACGTGGACAGATACAGGAGAAATGATTCCTAACGTGGACAGGTGTTACTCCTAACGTGGAAGAGTTTTATTCCTAACGTGGACGATTCAGTTTATGGAAATGCAGACGAATTATCCCCAGCGGAGTTGCCGAGGTTTTTCTGGGTTAACAGCAAATGGAGTCCTAACGGGGACAGGTTTTAGTTGAGATTTCTTCGTGTTGATCACAGACAGAGTCCTAATGTGGACAAGCAAGCGATCTGTTATGGCAGAATCCTCTTCAGAACGATGAAGACAATCCCCAGCGCAGTCGCACGAGATCAGTGGGTTACTGTAACAGTCAGATTCAGCTGATGAATGTCGTTCCTCAAGCAGGAGCGCAATTTAGTTTTGCGGTTGGCAAATTTCTGGTTTCACTAGTATTCAACCGTCTCGTACCGCGAATGTCTGAAGGCTCCGGGCTCTTCACCCAATCGGGTCCAAGTCGCTTGAATAGGGGCAGCTGTTGCACCCTGAAATTTGCCCAACCTTATTCATTTGGTTTATGTTTCAATGTCATTAGCATTTGCATATAGAGTCATGTACATAGACTAATCATCTGCATAGCATAAGCATAGCAAGTCATTCAACAGGGGACCAATCATTATTCTCATCTCTAGAGGCCTATCAAGAGGTTATGATCCCAATTCAATCTCATTCAAGTCATCAGGAAGGAATTTGAAAGCAAAGAGTTCAGCAGATCAAGCCTTGAGTCCATCTCCTAGCTGAGGGTATCTGAGGGTCAACAAGAGGGTTGTGAGCTGTAAGTTGAAGGCATGGAGAGTATCTAGACATTATGAGAGACTTAGAAAGTCATCTGGAGAAGGAGACAAGTCATTGATGAGAGCACAAGAGCTATAGCTGAAGGCAGTCAACTAGGGTTTCATCTGGGTCAACCCTAGGTCAACCCTAGGTCAATTGACTGATTTAAGGGGCATTCAAGTCTAGTGGAGAGATGTGGGGTTCATCATTGGATATATAAAGAAGGATATGGAGATATGCCAAGGAGAATTCAAGAGAAATCAAGGAGAAGAGGAGTTTCTAAATTAGGGTTTCTGTGTAAAATCCCCTAGTTTAGGTCAAATTTCCAAGCAAGATAAGTCAAAATGCAAGCTTCAAATGGCTTCTTGGCCAATATGAAACTTGTAGAGGATCTCAAGACCTTTAATTTGAGTGGTGGAAGACATCAAGGAGATTTATAGAACTCAAGTTATGGTCCTTGCAAGTTACAGGTCATCTGAGGTATCTGAACTTTTGTCTGTGAAAGTGACTTGACTTCCAAGCAATTTTTACCCCTCAAGGAGATTTCAAATGAATTCTTGGTCAACATAAGAATTGTTCCTCATTGTCTTAGCTTTCTAGAATGGTATAGCATGCCTTCATATGATGTGTGGAGCTCAACTTATGGCCTTGGCAAGCAAAGGGTATTTTGGGCATTTGTGAATTACAGGTCATTTTAACCTATGTCCAAAACTCATACAAGGAGGCCTCAAATGGAAAAACTTACAACATCAAACTTGCTCCAAATGGGATTTTAAGTCTAGAAAGAAGGTCACAAATTGTTGGAAAAGCTCATAACATGAAGTTGCATGATTGGTCCAAAGTTGAACTAAAATGGCTTATAATTTGAATAAAGTCAAGATGAAAAATGGTTTGGGAGATTTATAAGTCCAAATGGAGACTTCCAATATATGATTTTGAATGGAAAAGACATTCTAAAGACAATGGTTCAAACACTTTTTTGAGTTTAGTGGAAGATTTCAAAGTTATCTTTGGTTACTTGCCTTTTAAGAAACATAGCCAAAATGGATCAAAGTTGGAAGGCAAGGGAATGTGTAAGATGGATCTAGAATGTTCATGTGAGCCCTATATATTCATGAGATGAAGATTGATCAAGGGTTGGCTTCATTTTTCACCAAGAATCTCCCAAATTCTCTCATTCTTTTTCATTGAATTTTCACTCCAATTCCTCAAATTCTTCACCAATCATCATCAAAATCAACTTCATTATACTGTTTCATCATCATAGATCATAATTCAATCAAGAACAAGGTGTGATCACTCCATTTTCGAGCACTTCCATCATCAACATCAAAGTTACAATTTCCATTGGATAGCACAATTCAAGCCAAGTTTCATTCAAGTGTTGCATACAGAAGCAAGAGCTTTACTCACTGATCAAGATCTGAGCATTGGTGTTGGTAGATCCACGAGTTTCCATAGCTGTTTTCCAGTTTTTGCACCAGGTGCGTTTTCATTCAAACAGCTTAATTCAGTTAGTTTAGCATGATTTTGTTAGTTTAGATATGATGTAGGATGTTAGTAGAGCAATTAGGTTGAGTTTGGAGTGGTTTGGTGATGATTGTTAGCAGGTTGTAGAAACTGTTAGGGCTTGGAACTCGTGGCTTAGTGCATTAGAATTCTAGGTTGTTAGCGCAGGTTAATCACCATTAGTTATGGAAGAGTTTAGTCTAGGTTTGAGGGAGAATTGTGATGATGAGTTGCAGAGTATATTCATGGTGACCAAAACTTGTTGCTATCGGGTTGAGTGATCTATTGAATTTCAGACTGAATTAAGACCCTAGGCTTGTAGAGGGAGAGATTTAGAGCAAGTTTCATGTTTATAGCGTGGCGTTTCATGGCCTGGAGAGGGAGAATTGAGAGCTTGAATTTTGCTCGTGCATGGCTGCCATGGGAGAGGAAACCCTAATTCATTTGAACTGATGAGGAAGACGCAATCTGGAGCGTTCGTTTCATGTGGACTTTTGACCTCAGAGAGTAATCCTAGGGCTGAGATTCAATTCAGATTTGGAGGGAGATGCGTTGGCCCTAAACGCACCGTTTCATTAATTGAAACGGGCGGGCCTGAGTGCATATTGATAATCCCACCCCCCAGCTACCAAGCCCAATCATTTTGAACGTGATTCTGTTGCTGTTCTCACCCCCCAACGTCCTTTTATTGTTTCATTATTGCTGACTGATGCTGGGCCTTAACCAATTGCTATGCGCACCCCCTGTCTGCCTGGCCCATCCAGAATATAACTAGGGCGCCTGCTATTCAAACCCCCCTCCCTTTATTTCATTATTAATTCTTTTATTTTCTTTAATTCTTTTTATGATTTTCATTAATTCATAATAAATACATAAAAAATCATTTTCACTTCATTCTTTTTACACTATTTTCTTTAGGATGTGTAGAAAATTATGAAAAAATAAAATTGCATTTTTATTTTGATTTGATATTTTTTCCATATTTTCTAAATAGATGTCATTTTAAGTAGTTTCATTTCATGCATGATTTTACTAATTTTTGTTCTATTACATGCTTTAATATTTTTTGTTCATTCTTTTTAGGGTGTTTAGATGAGATATTGAACTTGTAGATTCCATTTAGTTCCCATTTTTAGGAGTTAATTTTAGGTGATTAATGTAAGCTTGAACAACATGAACAAACTAGGGTTTTAGGTGATGACTTAGGAGAATCAATTCATTTCCCTTAGGACTTAGGGTTTGAATAGTTTAGCTATGGGACTATAGGGGCTATGGGTAGTTATTAGATCCCCTTAGAAAAAGTCAGGATTCCCCTACTGCTATTAATGTACTGTATATGTCTGATTGACTGGTGTGGCGTGCCCTCTGGGGATTATTGCTTGCTTGCTTGGGTATTGGGATTGTCTGGGGATTTGGGAGAGCTGAAGACTTGAGAAGGTGAAGCCATTGGAGATCCAGAGAGAGAAGATCAACTTCCAGAGTTGAAGAGGAGTTTCTTGTTAGCAGATGCTGAGGAGACTAGGGTTTAGGAGCTAGGCAGAGCTCAAGATTAGACAGTTTGTTTCTCAAATATGGATTGCCTTGTCTGCATCCATTCTTCTCTGTGATACAGAGTCTCTCTAAGACACTCACCCCCTTCCTTTGGAAGGCTTGGTGATAGTGTCTATGAGATAGAACTCTTGAGAGAAAATGTCTCTTGTGTTAGAAGCAGTCTGTTCACCACCCTTGGTAGTCAACTGATTGCTTAACACCCAATTCACTCTTGTGATTGATCCCTCATCCTGGAGGTTTGAACTTGAAGAAAAGCCATTGCAGATGGAAGATTAATGATCAAAGCCCTTGCCTGAAGGTCATGAAGATGGAGATTGATGCTTGTTGAAGCCTGTAGCTGATTGGAGATTGCTTGAAGCCAGATGTTGATTCAGAGCTGCTGATGCTGTTTCTTTTGCTGTATTTCATTTGCTGATGTATTGATTGGTTTTCTGAACTGTATTGTTTGCTGTTTACCCTGTTGGGTTGAAAGTGAAGCCTGTTCACTTTTGCCTATTGTTTTCTAGGTTCGAGGTTGAGTGGGACTCCCTTGCCTCGCTTGTACTGTTGCATCCATGCATTTTACTGCTTTATTATATCTGCTATTGTTTCTGTTTCTGCCTATCCCGTAGGATCTCTGTTTCTCTCTATGCAAGAGAGGAGCATGATAGACACTAGGTCTTAACCCATGCATGATAACATTAGGTTAGTTTGTTTCCCTTCGCAACCGTAGGTTAGAGTTCTGTCTCTTTCTTTCTCAAAACAAACAGAAAAACACATAAAGATTTCAAACACAATAAAAGACACTTCTTTCGTTAAAGAATGTGAACTCATCAAAACGTCATTTTTGTCCGCTTGGACTATTAATCAGAAAAACCCTTTTCAGAAGGAATAAAATCAATCAAGACAAGCTTGTGTCGTACGTGGCCTGAACTACGTTTGCTCTGATCTTTCATGCTGTATGAAAGTACGTAGGCATAGGATGCGATATCCTAGCGAGCAACCTTCCCCTCCTTTCCCGTAGGTAGGCGAACTACGTTGACTCTGATTTCTCGTTCCAGGCGGGAATACGTAGGCATAAAGTGCGATACTTTGCCGAGTCATTTTTATTTTCATTTTATTTTCTTTTTAACCCTTGACCTATAGTTTAGATAGAATAATAATCCATACCCGAAAACAAGCGTGGATCCCGTCGAGTACGACGGACGTGAGGGGTGCTAATACCTTCCCCTTGCGTAACCGACTCCCGAATCCAGGTTTTGGTTGCGACGACCATACCTTTCCCGTGTTGTGCGAGGTTTACTCTGAGCGTTTCCTTTCCCTCCCGTGGGATAAATAACGCACGGTGGCGACTCTTCTGTTCAGCCGGCGCCGATTTTCGCAGTAGCGACACTTATAAGCTTTATTGTTCAGTCACTAAGAATGTTGTATTCAACAGAGATATCATTGTGAAGGAAACAAAAGCATGGGATTGGAACAAGTCTCAATCCAACCCTGATGTAGTGTTAACACATGAGTCAAATTCTAAAGATGTTTCAGACTCTGAAGGAGATTCTGCCTTTAAAGATGAGTCTGAATAAGACTCTAAAGGAGAATCTCACTACGACAGAAAACACATATCATAATGGTTGGAAAAGGGATACCTCCACGCTGGTCAAACTATTGTGAGGTAAGGTGTGATTCTATGTATGGTGATTTCCACCACGTACATGCACCCGTGATTGTATCCATGTAGCGCACTACTTACCACAACGATCACTTTAAACAACTATTGTTATATTCTTTAATGCAACATATTTAACAACGATTGTGCTAAACAACCGTTGTGATATATAGACCTGAGTTTATTATAAATCATGTGGTTTGCAATGCTCCCTCTCTTTTTCTTTTTCAACTTCTTTCTCATCAATCTCTTTTTCTTTTTCAACTACTACCTCTCTTTCCACAACTTCCTCACCTATGCCCATATCAATCTCCCTACCACTTCTAGTAAAAATAGCTTTGCAATGCTCCTTAGGATTGGCTTGAGTGTTATCCAGAAATGGGTCGTTGGGTTGTTCGGCTAATTGCTTAGACAATTGCCAAATTTGAGTCTCAAGATTCCAAATAGAAGCATCAGTATTCTTTTGGTTAGAAATTGACATTTGCATAAATTGGATGAATTTATCTTCCAATTTTGAATTTCCACTTGGAGCTTGTGGAGGTTGAGTGTAGTTTTGATATTGTTGTTGATGATTAGAAGTTCCGGCATCTTAGGGCCTCCATTATTGTTGATAACCTGGATTACATCTTTGTTGGTAACCTTGGTTGTTTTGATAAGGTTATTGAGAGTTGTTGTATTCCTTGATAGCCTTGATTATCCATGAAATTTGCTTCTCCGTTCTCCAGAGGACAATAACCGGTAGGGTTATTTCCCTTACATAGCTCACAACTCGCCACTTGTTTGTTGTTGTTGGGAACTTCTTTTATTTTTTTTATTTGTTGTAGAAGCTTTGACATTTTTGGCATTAACAACTCCACATGTTGTGAAAGTAATTTGTTTTGTGCAAGAATATCATCATTTGTTCCCAACTCTAACATTCCCGATTTTCATTGAGGTGTACCACGATTGTGACTTCCTTGGGGATCATTCAATGCCATCCTATCAATAATGGCTACTGCATATTCCGCACATTCTGCAATTGACGATCCACCCGCGGTAGCGTCTAACAAAGTCTTATGAACAAATTGGAGCCTATTTATAAAGATGTGCACTTGTGTTAATTCATCGAAACCGTGGCCTTTACATTTTCGTAACATGGATTTGAACCTCTCCCAAGCTTTATTGAGAGATTCATTTCCTCCTTGAGAAAACACTGAAATTGCCATTCTTGCTTCCATGAATCGATTGTGTGGAAAAAATCATTCAAGAAACTTTTCTTCCAACATATTCCAGTTCATCGTTACTAAAGTGGTTTGATCAAGATACTATTCCCTTACCTTCCCGATTAAGAAATACGAAAATAGTCTCTTGAACAATGATTCTTCTTCACTTTCCGGCACCCTCGTTGAACCCGCAGTCTCATAGAATTTGATGAGATGTGTGAGCGGATCCTCATGATCCATATCGGTAAAAGGATTTTGGTATAGAAGTGAAATAATGCCCGTTTTCATTTATGAATGCCTCCCGTTGTGGGCGTTGCATACAAACTGAGCATTGTGCCTCAGACTATTGGTACATGGTGTTGAAGTAGGAGGTGGTGGTGGAGGTGGAGCTGCCATGTTTGGCATAAACTGTGGTGTTGGTGTAGAAGTAGAACTTTCTCCTCTCTCTCATATTTTCATGGCAAGTTGCCTCCTCCGTCTAGTTTTGCTGTCCAACCTATGTATAACTCTCTTAATCTCCGGATAAAAAAGAAGTTGATTTGCAGGTAACTTTCCTCGCATAAATAGAGTTTGCAAAACTTAACCAAATAAATTAAGAAGCACAAGAAAAAGGAACTGAGGTAAACAAAGTTTAAAACTTATCAACTATTGTAATGCTTGCAATATCAAACAACAATCCCCGACAACAACGCCATTTTGTTGAAATAGTACTAGTGGAGGGTTTTTGTTATCGTTTCCACAGGGATTGGTTGATATTATCTTCGTTCTACAGTTGGAATTGTTTTAAACATAGAACATAAAAGACGTTTGTTTTTGTTTCGTAACGTAACGATCACATAAAAAGTTCTAAGCAACGGTAAAATAGTTTTGGTTTTAAAATTATTGTTAAAAGCATGTCAATATTAGGGCTCGATAATCCATTTTGTACATATTTTCTTAATAAAGCATGTGAACTTATTAACAATCAATATAATCACATATCCTCTCAAGATGTTTCATCTCTAAAACAAATTGTGAGTTTTATCATATTGATCCTTAAATGATCTATCAAACTAACTATCAATATGATAACAATAAAGGATTGATATTAGTAAATATCAACTTACAAAAATATCTCTAAACTTTGTTTGTTGATAGGTGAAAAATCTAGGTCAAGAGTTGAAACATATTTCTCAATAATGATCCAACACAAATCTAAACCATAAAAACAAGGTTTTTCACCATATATTCATCATCAACTTGTTCACATACAAAATATCAAGAGAAATACATACAAAAGTAAGGATTATCTACCTCTAATCTTGACACAAGGAAACATATAGCTACCCATAACCATGGTAGCTTGAGCAACAAGTAACACACAAAGCTTTTAGAGCATTAAACTTGAAAGGACCAAAGATTGAAGCTTAAAAGCTTTGATTTCTAGGTAAAAATGAAGATGACTTTTTTCTCCACACAAGTGTTTTCTAGGTTAAACAAAGTCTATCAAAAGCAAGAAGTTCCTTAAAAAATATCAACAAGTGCCAATTTATATATTTTCTGCCCAGGAAAATTCGTCAGGCGGGCTATAAGCCTCGCCGGGTGAAACCAGTAAAACAAGCCACGCGACAACTACAATATTAGTAGGCTGAGGAAAATATTTTCATTCTTCGATCAAAACCATGATTCGCTGGGCGAATCCCTTTCGCTTCGCTCTCGCCTGACGAATCTTCTAGCGAACCAATTCCAGTAGCTACTGGAATTTCAACTTTCTTTCGGCCCTTGCTTCGCCTTGCCTTTGCCGGGTTGTTGCACCCCAAATTTTGAACCCTTAGATATTCATCATAATTTTAGGATCATTTTCATTTAATTATCTAACCATAACCTATTTCAAGTTTGTCTTTGTTAATATACAGGTGAATTAGGGTTCCGTACAGTCAAGAATCGAGGTTTCGATGGTTTAATCAGTCAATGTATTGGATTGATTCTCCATGAAACAAGTCTCCATATCATCAAAGATACTCCATTGGTTCAAGCATGAATCTAATTTGAGGTTGTCACCCGAAGATTAAAGACAGTGCAGTTCTGGATCCCCGATTAGGGTTTCCGATTAGGAAAAGTCAACTGTAGTTTGACTTTTGCTTTGAAAGGTGTTCCAATGATGGGATCATGGTCCATGAATCTTGTATGGCTTATTGAAGTCTACTCAAGAAGTTTCAAAGTCTCAGAAGACCCAGAACGTCAACAGGCAATCCGGTAGTTGTCGATCGATCGTTCGTTTGACCGTAAAGTCAACTCTTTAACCATAAGGAATTTGACCTCAAAGTTTAAAGAAAATATGTTCCTAATAACATATTAAACCTATCCATGATGTTTCATGACCATTAGATCAAGGATTGAGGAGTAATCGAAAAAGTCGAGAATTAGGGTTTTGAAAAGGGCAAGACCATAACTTCCTAACCACACATCCAAATGATGTGGTTCAAAGCTTGTTGAAAAGTTCTTGGAAGCCCTACAAAAGTGTAAAACTGACCCATGGGCAAAAAATGCATAGTTTTGGAGTTATAGCCAAAATCATCACAAGAGGGAGAAAACACTTTGAAATTTTTTAAGTTTCTGGCCTTTTTAGGCATGTTTTCAGCCAACTTTGAGGGTTTTTTTGACCTAGTTCCACTTGGAATTTGAAAATTCATAAAACATCAAAGTTGTAGATCTCCATGAGGGCTTTCCAAAAATTACTAGAACTCCTCCATATCCCTTGTGAGCTGAGAGTTTCGAATTGACCAAGTTGTGGTCCCCACACTTGAATGCACCATTTCAACTTTGTCACAAACCCACTTGCCAGCCACTTGAATCATTCTCAACCATTTTATCATGTATGGATCTGATAATTAGAGAGCTTGATGAGTAAAAATGCATAAGGAGTTGAAGGATTTGAAAGGTATGACAAGTTGCAAGACAAGTTGCAATATTTTAATCAAAAACCAAGAGGAAAGAGAAATTTTTCATGAGGTAACTTGCAGCTGCAGCCTCCCTACACTCTAGCCTTACTTCAGTCACCTCCATGACCCTTATGCCACTCGATTTATGCATTACATTGAGCCAAGAATCTGAATACACAGTTGTGCCAAATCTTGGACAGATTTTTCTTCCAAAATCTCCCTCTAAGACCAAAATGCCAATTCCGCCCCAACACCTCTCATGGCCTATAAATAAAGGCTTCATCCCACTCTTTTATACACACTAGAGCTATTCAAAAGAACCATAAACTCATAACTCTCCTCTTTCCCTCTTTACTTGTAAGTGAAGAAATTTCTCAAAAAACCACAAAAGTGTCACTTTGCATTTTTCGCACCAGTCCTTGTTCCAAACATAAAACCACTTCAAAGACCATACACCCACCATCACTTTCACAAAAAACTTTGAATCAAAAAGTCAACCTTCATACCACCATAGTTTGAATTTTATGCATATTATGGACCAAATCACTACCTATATCCATTTCCACTACTTTAACACTCAAGACACCTTATGTTCATGATATTCTAGCTGTCCATAATCTCAAACACTATCTGGAAATCCATTTTCTTAAACTGTCCTAAAAAACCACTTGTTGCTTCAAAAGGAAGAAAACTCAAGGTTTTCTCAAAAGAGGAAGGGATACCTTGCTCTTACTGCTAGCTTGCTTTTGGAGGTCTACAAGAGGTATGTAGCCCTAAACCTCATCACTAATAGGCATCATGTATGTATTTGCTTAACTTGTTGAATGGATTGAACATTGTTATGTTGAAATTGTATTCTTTGCTACTTTGAAATCTAAGTTGTTGAACTCACTTTTGTTGTTGTTGAGACTCATCTCTCATGTTAAATATTTGATTGATAGCATGGTCATGTCCAATGTTGAAGTGATTCACACAAGTGTCGTTGAAGCATATCTTGATCTATGATGATCAAAATTGCCATGTTGTTTTGATTTTTTATTGATTAAAGTTATGTAGTGTTGTTTGGTCTTGGTAAATACATTGGCTTGAGATGATTCATATGATGCTGTTGAGGCCTATTTTGATCCATGATGACCAACACCATCTTGTTAGTGTTTTTTGCTGTCAATTTATTTTGAAGTTTTGAGTTGGTCAACTCATGTTGCTTTGTTGTTTTAAGGTTGACTTCCCATAATAAAACCTGTTTTAAAAGCAACTGTCTTCTCATGTGTAAATGAACAATTTGTGGTCTAGGTTTGATTGGTGCCATGTTTGAAATTTCCTTGCAGTTAGGGATGTTTTGATTTGGAATTTGTCAACTCATGATGACTTGCTTTAAGTTATTAACCTTTTGTTTAAGCATACACTAGTTTGACTTGGCATTGTTTTGTCATTTTCATGGTTCTGTTAGGTCTAACTTAATGCCTTTACTGTTTTAGTAAGGTAGTAATCTCATGTTGTGTTGATTTGGCTTTTCTTAAGTTAAAACTTTTCATTTGCCTATGACTGTTCCTAAAGGTTGAGTTTGTCAACTCATGCCTGTTGTGCCAAGTTTGGTCCTTGCTTCTGTTTCAAGCAAGACTGCTTGACTCATGTTGTTGAAAGCACTGCTATTGAACATTGGTACATTAGGGGTCTTGTTTCTTTGCTATTTAGGCTTCATTGCTATCACATATGCTTATCTTGGTTTATTCAAAAAACTGCCATTTGGAATTTGCATTGGGGACTGTCTGGGAGTTCTTGGTTTAGGGGCTGATGTTTAGAATTTATTGAAGTTGGATTTACCAATCCATGGTGAGATTCTAGGAGTTATTGACTCTTTGTATTAGTATCCTAGGATTTGTTTATGTCAGTTTTTGGTTATAATCAGTTTTAGGTAGGTTCCTTTGAGTTGTGGCATTAGGCTGTTAGGTTTTAGTTGTTTGGTTTAGGTTGGCTTTTTGACATATTCAGGATAGATTGATTTCTTGTTTTAGTCTATGCCTAAGATTTGAGTTTGTGAACTGAGGTTTTTCAGGCTGCTGGAGGCTAGAGGGAGAGGACTCATTGGGTTTTTTCTGCTGGTGTGCTTTACTGATTAGAGGCTGTTTTCATAGTTCTGTTTAGAATTCATGACAAGATTGGAGTGTCAATATTGGTTGATATAGTGTGGTTTTGTTTGCTCATACCTGTTGTCCAGTTTTGGTTATTAGAGCTTATTGGCCTAACTTTGTCATTTAGGTTCACTTTGGCCTTTTGAGGTTTATGTGATTTAAGTTCATGGCATGTTGGTTAGTTTTTGATTTACTTTCTGCATAAGTTCACTAGTTTGTCCACTTTGCTGCTTTGAGGTTTGATGAACTCTTATGTCATCAAGTTCAACACTTTGGTGTAGTTTGAGTTCTTGTTTACTTATAGTCTATATCAGTAGGCTATGCTTTAAGTTTTTGAACCTCTTGCTTTAACTTTGTTTATGTCAAGTCATTTTTAATGAATTCACCATTTTGCAACTGGCCATTCACTTTCTGTTTCAATAGAGAAAGGAGTGTTTGCTTTGGAGAAGATCCATGAGAAATGCATTTTAGATTTGGGTAGATCCTTGTCTGTCCTTAAAACTACCAGTTTGAGCCTTAGAACACCAAGTGCATTTGAAATTGTTTGCTTTGCATGTTCCATCATGTTTCATATTATGCATGTTATTTTGAAAAATAATTGACATCATCTTCTTCCCTGTGAAAATTCAATCAGTTTTGACTTTAATTTCACTAAAATTGATGGGAAATTGATAGAGTTTGAATCAAACCGTTTTTTGAGTTTTTAACTTGACTTACCTTACAAATTCCCAGAAAGTCACGCTTCTTAGGTATAACATTTAATGGGGTGGCTTGATACAACGGATGTATCGCCACCCCAGTGGTTGCTTTCCTTGCCTTAAGTACCTTGTCATGCGTTGAGAAGCAGGTTCGACCCTCAGCGAGAGCGTTTTTTTGCTTCATTTTTATGATTTTCATTATTTTTACCTTTTCTCCTTCCATTTCCATTACTTTTCACACGCGTGATGTGGTTGAGTTGGCCTAATTTTGTGTCCATGACCCCAAGGTCTTGGGTTCAAGCCTTGGGTGAGACACTTCTTTATTTTTAGCAAATGATTTATTTGATTTTATTTAATTTTTATTAAATTTCAAATTTCCATAACTTCATTTTTAATCATTTTTAAATGATTCTTTTTGCTTAATTTTTGTATTAATGTATATTTTCACATAATGTTTAAAGAATTCTAAAATTTTTATTTTAGAAACACTTTGCATTATGAGAAGATTGTGATTCGTTTTAGGGTTTCCAACCTCCTATCTCCCATTCTTCATTTCAAGCTTTAATTCCATTCCATTTGAGTTTTAAGTTGAAATTGATTATGAACTTGACTTGTTAGCTTCCTTGTGTACTTGAACTTGATTTTCAACTCTTTGCTTGTAAGAATTGTGATTTGATTCATTTCTTTAAAACTTGAAAGTCCCCCCCCCCCCCCCCCCCATGAAGTATTGAACTTCTCACTTACATTGTTGTGACATTGTTTTATTATGCTTGATTGTTATCAAATGTTTGGTGTTTGTAGTTACATTTGACATCCTTCAACTTTAGAAAGCCATATCTTTATCAAGATACACTTCCATCTTTGTTAAGATATGCCATTGGTTTTTACCTTTCTTTTTTAGTCTTGTAAGAACTTACCCTTCATGATATTGTAATATCTTGGTGTTTTCTTTGGTTGTAACCATTTATCTTAATTGAAATCATTGCTTGATATTGTAATATGCTCGCTTGTTCTTAGTTGTAACCATACCTCTTGTACTCATCATGTTTGAATGATTATTGCTTTGTTAAGTTTATTTCCCCAAGTGATGGAACTCTTTAGTTCTCATCCAAGTTGCCTCATCTTCTCCCTTCCAAAGGAAAGTCTCTCTATTGACCCTCGAGGTCATAGATAGCTCATAACACTCTTTTTGACTTTGTTAAGTCATCTCTATCTTAGTTAAGTTAGAACCAAGCCACTAGACTTTGCTTAAAGTCTAAAGGACCTGCCCCTTGTTAGGAGTATCTTTCAACTAGAACTTTAGGATAAAGTTTGTTAACTCTATGTAAGAATCATAGTGATGAGTACTTACTCCCTGTTCTTGAGTGTTCAATATAGATCTAGAGAGTTTGGTTAAACTCTACACAAGCATTATTATGTTTGTTCCCTTGGAGTCTTGACCATAGTCAAGTATTCCTCAACCTTAGTGAGGTGAACTACGATTGCTCTGATTCTGTCCTAGTTAGGATACGTAGGCAGACGATGCGATATCTTTGCAAGCAAACTTAGAAACTATCTTTAGGAATTTACCTAACCTTATACTTAATCCCAAGCCATAAGCAAAAATTTAGCAAGTATTAGCATGCAAATAAACAAAAGGTTCTTATAGAGTACTACGGATGTTTAGGAGGTGAAATACCTACCCTATGCATAACCAACCCCCGATCCCCGAATCTCTTAGTGTTGTTGTTACATCGCGCAAAGGGTTTTTCTTTCTTTAACCTTTCTTTTGGATAAATCAAAGTCCGGTTGTGAATTTTAAGAATTACGATTTAAGTTAATCGATAGCTTGATATCACGATTCTCACCGTAACACGGGTGAAAATGTCATTCCTTCGCTGAGGCATGTTATATCAGACCATCAGGGAACAGATTTGCAGATTTCCTTTCAGGGACTATCCCCACAGATGTCATGTAGGCTGGGGCATATTAGAAGCAAAAGGACTGATTGTTCTCCGTACCTATAGGGTCATTCAGAGTTATTTGAGCGGATGCAGTCGATTTTCGAGAGCGAGATGAATGCGGGAAGTCATGTTACTATCCCTTGACTCTTCACTGAAAGGTTGTGTATTCAGGAAGAATATTTTCCAGCGTCAGTTGTACCTGACCCATCACGGACAGCCTAAGAGTTCAAATCCATGTTTGCGATTACTGTGAAGACCATCCGTGTTGGTGCATCAATTTCCAGATCCAAGCTTCATCAGAGCGCAGGAGGGCTCCCTCCATTGTCTCCAGCAGAGACCAATTTGTCATTGGCTTGGATAAGCTATTCCCAGAGGAGTCTAATCATATTCAGCACATCTGCTATTTAGCAGCGGAGTTACATTCCCCAGCAGGGTATTACTTCGTCGAGGCGTTCGGTTAAGTTCCTAATATCCCCAGCGGAGTTGATTTCACTCTCCCAGCATTTATTTTGCTAGGACGATTCAGTGATATCCGGGTTATCCCCAGCAAAGTGGCCTCGCCTTCAGCATTTATTTTGCTGAAGTGGTTTTCTGTACCCGGCCTTCTCCGGCAGCTCGAGCCTGCTAACATATTGCATGCATCATATTTGCATCATACCTGCATGACATTTTCAAAATGCGTAGCATTTCCATCTAGAATGGAGCATTACGCTGTAGAAAGATTAAAGCATTTGCATAGGCATACAAAGCGTAAGTCAGGTTTTCTATCAGCCTCATATGGCGCGTGAATTACTCTGTGATCAGTTCAGGGGCATTTATCCAGCAACAGTGTTCAGACAGTTCAGCGGATTAGTTGTATCAGATCATACAACAATTATGCTTTAAGCAAGCAGTCATCTGATATCGACAGACTTTTCTTCCCGTCAATTCATATTGGCGATGTGTTCCTCCAATGAGTGGATTTCTCCGTCTATCATTAGACGTCGGGAGTACGAATGTGGTTTTCTTTCCGTCTATCCATAGACGATGTGAAGTTGCGGGTGATCGCAGTAAGATTTCAAGAAGGGGTTTCTCCCAGGATATGCTTTTCTTCCCGTCTATCAGTAGACGATGTGAAGTTTTGGTTGATTTTCAATGGGGTTCAAAATAGAGTTTCTATAGCAAGTGGCTTTCCTTTCCGTCTGTCAGCAGACGATGTGAAGTTTCGAGCTACTGTTCAGCGGGTTTCTTATTGCCAGATCATGCATATGATGAGGTGTTTCCCCAGCGAGTCTTCTCCGGCTATCCTTAGTTGTTGAGGAGTTTCAAAATGATTTTGAATGTTGGTTCTCTTTCTGTTCATTGGATATGATGACGTTTAAGAGGGGTACTTTTCTGACTGTCAATCCTTATTGATGGCGAGGCTCTCCGAAGAATGTTCAGTTTGCATGATCGTTGATTCTTATCGACGACATGATTCTTTAAAAGGTGGTTTTCTTACCGTCGGTCCATACTGACGATGTGGCCCCTTCAAGGATATTGACTTCTCCATCAATTCCCGTAGACAGAAGGATTCTGAAATTCAAAGGATGGTGTTGAATTGCGTTATGGTGACTTCCCGTCTATCTTTAGACGATGTGTGTATGGAGATTCTGGTGTCTTTCCGTCTATCCTTAGATGATGTGAGTATGGAGATTAAGGTTTTCTCCCGTCTGTCAGTAGACAGCGTGAATTCAGAGATTATTTCTTTCCGTCTACTCTTAGACGATGTGAATAATGATTTGTTCATCAATCAGGATGATACCGTCTACCCTTAGACGATGAGAATATTGATTCGTTCATCAATCAGGATGATTCCGTCTACCCTTAGACGATGTGAATAATGATTTGTCCATCAATCAGGATGATTCCGTCTACCCTTAGACGATGAGAATATTGATTCGTTCATCAATCAGGATGATTCCGTCTACCCTTAGACGATGTGAATAATGATTTGTTCATCAATCAGGATGATACCGTCTACCCTTAGACGATGAGAATATTGATTCGTTCATCAATCAGGATGATTCCGTCTACCCTTAGACGATGTGAATAATGATTTGTTCATCAATCAGGATGATTCCGTCCACCCTTAGACGATGTGAATTGGGAGATTAATGTTGTTTTTCCGTCTATCATTAGACGAGGTGGTTATTCAATCAGGGTGTCTTTCCGTCTATCCTTAGGCGATGTGAATTTGGAGATTAATGTTGTCTTCCCGTCCATCTTTGGGCGATGTGAGTATATTTCTTCCTGCCTATCAGTAGGCAATGTGAAAGAATCAGGTATTTTGTTGCAGCCCTCAGGGTTTGTTACATGGGGTATCACAAGCAACGGGTATTCAAATCAGGAGTTCTTTATCAGATGATTAATCAGTTTGGTGCCGCAATGACTAGACTCGGTTTTCTGGACTTTATTCTCCAAGCAGTTTACAGTATATGCTCGCGGTTGGCAAATTTTCGGGTTTTATTTGTATTCAACCGTCTCATACCTTTGAATGTTTGAAGGCTGAGCGCTCTTCAAACCCTTCAGGTCCAAGTCGCTTGAATAGGGGCAGCTGTTGCACCCTAAAATTTGACCAACCGATTCTCCTATCTGACTCATGGTTTAATTTCATATTCACAGCTCAGACAGATGATTTTTGTGCACAAGCAGGGGATATCAGGGTTACAGCTTGATTTTTGTCTATCAGATATGGCAGACCCAGTCCAGATTATCGGGGTTTTATTTTCGGGAAATTGTGCGCTCCTCGGTGATTTTTCAGTGATTTTGGGATATTCTGATGCCCGGGGATCTTCGTTCGATTCAATCTGGTCTCGTGCGCTTTTATGGGAGTCATTTGCATTCATCTGCATTTTTAGGATTTTTATAGACTTTTTGTGAATTTTTAACAGGCTTTATAGAATTTTTCTGGAATTTAAATAGGGTTTTTGAATATTTTAATAGCTTAATTCTCTTTTTTAGGATTTTATAGATTTTTAAAATAGTTTTTAGAATAAATAAGATTTTGAATAGTTTTAGAATAATAAAGAAAAAGGATAACATAGTTTTTCTTTTATTGCTAATAGATAATCATTTTAGAATTTTCTATAGATTTTAAATAGGTTTAATGGTTTTTAGGTAATATAGAAAATGATATAGTTTTTCTTTTATTAATAGATATTAAATGATATTAGGATTTTAATAGAGAATTAATTGATTTTTAGAGTTAATTAGAGGTTAATTGATTTTTTTAGGTTTAACTAGTGTAATGTAGAATTAATTAGAGCATTGATCTCTTTTTAGAGTTTAATTAGGTTAATTGTTTGTTTAGGTTTAATTAGATTAATGTGAGTTTTAATCTTTTTTTAGATTGTTATTAGGATTAACCATTAGTTAATTAGGTATTAATTGTTTTGATTAGGTAAAATGGGTTTAATTGTTTTCATTCAGTTTTTTTACAGTTTTGTTGTATTCGAAATGGGCCCAGTGAGGCGTTTTTTTTTGTTAAGGCCCAATTCACAATTGACTCAGCATGTCCAAAAAAATGATGATCCAGTCAGTCCAAAATCCAGCGCACACCAGAAACTTCTAGAAAGTTCCAGCAACTTTCAGCGTAATAAATAAGCTGACACGTGTTGGCCATGCAGAGGCCCCACACGTTCACTCAGAATCACACCACGCGTTTGCCACCTGTCCCCACCACTCTCTCTCCCTGCGCATGCGCGCCACCTGGCTTCCTCTCGTCCTCGCCGGAGCCCCCTTACCGCCGGGCATGCAAACGCCCTAGCAACCAACCGCCGGCGACCCAACCAACTCCGGCCACCACCGGGATCTGCAAACACCAGAAAATCATCAGAAACCTCCTATCTTCTTCTTTCTCCCCAGACCTCCTCCGTCTACCCTCATCGGTGCATCGCCGGAAAATTCAAAGACACGCCGGAAACTTCAAAGAATCCCTTCCACCTTCATCCACCTTCAACCAAAATTTCCAGAATACCTCCCTCACACCTTCATTAACTTCATCCGCCATCAATTGTTTTTTCCAGAAACTAAACATTCATCAACCTTCAAGCAGATTTCCAGAAATCATCCTCAGATCTCCATCCACCTTCAAGCAAATTTTTCCAGAAATCATCCTCAGATCTCCATCCACCTTCAAGCAAATTTTTCCAGAAATCATCCTCAGACCTTCATCCTCCATCGAAGATCTCCAGAATCCACTCAGACATCCTACAATCTTCGAACAAGGTTCCCAGAAAGGTCAAATCACGTTCAATATTCAAGCAAGATTCCCCAGAAAACACCATCCGCGTTCAATCCTCAAGGAAGTTCTCCAGAAATCTCCAGTAATATCTCAACGCGAGAGCTTCAACCTAACGCCTTCAAGATCTTCAACAAGTTTCAAGTACCATCCGCCTTTCCAGGTTCTTAAATCTTCTCTTGCATGTGTATGTTGTAGATGCAATCCTTGAGATGCTTAGGTTAGGGTTTGTTTTGGTGAGTTCTGTTAAGCGCATGCATGATAATGATTAGGGGTTACTTTTAGAGACTTGATGAATTGTGTTTGAGGATTCTGGGGGGATGAGTTGCAGAGAGCGTGAGAGATAGAGGAAGAAGATGGTGAAACGGCGCTAGACGGTTAAGGTGAACAGTAGTTAGGGTTGGGAGTGATTTAGGTTTTGTTTTTTCTGTAATTGGATTAGGGTTTAGACCCTGGGCTTAGGCCCAAACATGTTTCTGAACGCACACCCCATTGTTCAATTACCCCCCCTTAGCGTGAGAAACCTGAGTAGAGTGAATTGGGCCTTAAGCCCCAGTTTGCTAATAACACCCCTGGGCGTAAGCCCAGTATTGGAGATCAACTGGAATTTGCTAGCGCTGCACCCCCCTATAGGTTTTTTTTCTGATTGTTTTGATAAGTCCTGGGCCTTGCGCCCTTTTGCTTTCTGCACCTCCCCAGCATAGGCCCAATGTAGAACTAACTAGAGTAACTTGCTGTTTAGACCCTCCCATGTTATTTCTTTTATTTTTCCTTTTATATTTTCATGTTAAATAATTCATAATAAATGTAAATAATTGTTTTTTTTAACAATTCTTGTTTCTACCATTTCATGAAAAATGTTAAGAAAATTAAATAAAAATAAAAAAAGACATTTTATTTTAGTTTTGCTATTTTTTGCATATTTTTCCACTTAATTGATTTTGTTTAATATTTTCAATGCATGCATATCATTAGAAAATTCATAAAAAATGGTAGAATTAGTCAAATAATTCCGTTCTTTTTTCTGTAGACTCGTGATTCAGTGTAGAATTTTATAGTACAAAAATATTAGCTCAATCATGCATTTTCATTTTAATTGCATTTTTTTTCACTGTTATTGATGTTGAATAATTGGTCTGTGGATATGTCTGTGCTGCTGATTTTAATTCTTTCATCTGGTGTTGAATTTTATTCTGATTTTTTAGTATGTTACCCTAGAGCCATGTAGGTCTCCCCATAGATTTTTGTTAGATTTTTGTAGGATATTCTGATAGGATTTGTCTGAGCCTGAATATAGGAGAGGTCTTGATGACTTCTGACTCTGAAGTTCAACTGTGGTTGAACTTCAGAGATAGTCTCCTGTGGTTTGTTGGCCTGTGGGTTCTTCTTGAAGGTGGGAGCTGATGGAGGTCCTGTTGGAGCTTGCAGAGTTGCATTGGATTGAGGCTTAGTCTAGGAGCTTGTTGTTTGTTTGTGAGGTTCGAGATCCTGAGGTTTGAAGGGAGTTTATGGTACTTTCCTGGGGAAGGCACTATAAATGACTTGCATTCTTTCTTCTCACCTCTTTCGTAAGTATCCAATGATGTCGGAGCCGACTTGTGAGTTTAATTTCTCCTGAGGAGGAATATAAACTGATCACCTGTTGTTGAGCCACATGGGATACGATTCCTAAGTGGAAGCCTCCTAGTACTTTCCTGAGGAAGGTCCTATGGGTCTATTCACTTAGTACCAGTAGTTTGTCTAGGATTTCGCAAGTATCCAGTGATGTTGGAGCCAACTTGTGAGTTTAATTTCTCCTGAGGAGAGATGTAAACTGATCACAGTTGTTGAGCCACGTAGGATACAATTCCTAAGTGTTAGCCTCCTAGTACTTTCCTGAGGAAGGTCCTATGAGTCTGCTCACTTAGTTCCCCTAGTGCATATAGGTATTTCTCAAGTATCCCGTGATGCCGGAGCCTTCATGTGAGTTTAATTTCTCCCGAGGAGGAATGTAAACTGATCACAGTTGTCGAGCCGCATAGGATATGACTCCTGAGTAGTAACCTCCTGGTACTTTCCTGAGGAAGGCACTATGAGCTTGTCTGCTTAGCTTCCTTTCTCTGGTAAGCTTGTTCTGAAGCTTGGAGAATGGGATTGATTCCTCTTGCCTAGGAGTTTGTTTAGATCCTTGCTTAGGGTTTTGATTAGAGTTGTTGCTTAGATCCCTGCTTAGGGTATTGTATAGAGTTTTGTTTAGAGAGTTATTAGGAGATTGTTTCAGGCTTGTTAGAGGCCCTGGTCAGGGTTAGTCTCTTTGTGTTGTTTGACTTGCGTGATGTTATGTTGCATTAGACTTAGGTGTTCATCTAGACAGTTCTGAGTAGGTGCATCTTAGAAGTAGACTTTGTATGCATGAGAAGTTGAGGTGGTCCTCCTTCTGCTTGTTTGTTATTGCGTGGCTTTGCTTGTTGGTATTCGGTAGAGCGGAGCTCCCTTGCCTTGGTGGTTTGCGGCCTCTGTGCCTTGTTTGTTTAGTTGTTGCATTCATGCATATTTTCAGTATTCCTTTACGTTGCAGTTTCTTGTTTGTCGTTTAATCCTGTTGCCATGATCCCTTAGGAGCTCTGACTTCTCCGCTGCGGAGTTGTTATGATAGACATTAGGGTGGTCAACCAGGTGTGATAGCAGTATATAGGTTCCCCTTTCTCAGCTATAGTTCTAGAGTTTCCCTTTCCTTTCTGTAGGAGCTTTTGAGTAGCTTGATCCGTAGTTAGCTGAACTACAGCTGCTCTGATTCTTCGTTCCAGACGAAGATATGTAGGCATAGGATGCGATATCCTAGCGAGCACACTAACGACTAACCTTTAGTTCTCTCGCGGCTGTGCGATCGAGACTTTCCCGCTAACGACTAATTGCTATCCCTTTCTCCTGCCCGAGTGCATTTGAGACCAGATCGTATTTGTAGGTTCCCGAGCCTTAGAGACCAGTTTGTTTTCTCACTGCTGTGTGAGAGCCCCTGTTTACCCGTAGTTAGCCGAACTACGTTTGCTCTGATCTTTCATTCCAGATGGAAGTACGTAGGCACAGGACGCGATGTCCTGGCGAGCAACCTTTCCCCCGTTTAGACGTAGGAAGTCGAACTACGTTGACTCTGACTTTCCCATTGCACGAGGGAATACGTAGGCCCAGAACACCGTATGTTCTGTCGAGTCCTGTCCTTTTATTTTCTTTTCAGACCAGCCAGTAGCGTAGATAGATAATACACCCTTTTACCTATAAACACCAAGCGTGGATCCCATCGAGTACGATGGACGTGAGGGGTGCTAATACCTTCCCCTTGCGTAACCGACTCCCGAATCCAGGTTTCGGTTGCGATGACCATACCTTTTCCCGTCTTTGCGAGGTTTACTTCGAGCGTTTCCTTTCCCGCTCTGAGGGATAAATAACGCACGGTGGCGACTCTCCTGTCAAGCCGGCGCCGATTTTCGCAGTAGCGACAGCTGGCGACTCTGCTGGGGATATAGCATCTAGGGACTTTTCCCATCCCTTATGCTGGGACCGTTTCCCATCCCCTACGCGAGTCAATCCTAGCGCTTGGGTGTTTATTGGTTGGGTGTTGTGCATATTGTGTTTTACTTTTCTGCACTTTACTATTCTGTACCTTTACCTTTCCGCATTTATTTTCCAGCATTATATTATCATGATTATTGCTGTGGGCAAAGGGAGGTTACTGTGAGTGAAAGCCGGACCTGGGCTTGAGTACACACCTAGATATAGTTGCGGAGAAGTAGTAGACGAACCTGTCTGCTGAGCAGGCACAGTTCCCTACGAAAATCTGCGCTCAGACGAGATTCTTGCAGAGGTGCTCCTTTCCGGTCCTGAGGATCTGAGGGGAGTCCAGACGTGAGGGTTGTCGACTCTGGGGACCGATCATTTGGAAGTCAGCTAAGTGAGGCCTCTTCATGACTTGATGATGCCACTCCTTCTGGGAATCGTATTGTCACTCATGAATGTCTGTGACGCTGATGACCGCATAGGATGCCGTACCTTTGTCCGTGGATTAGGTCTATCCTACCTGTGAGAGGGACTGGGTTATTGCAGGAAAACTGGCCTTCAGAAACCATGATTCCGTATCTTTATCAGATGGTGTTCTTGATTCATCTCCAGGTGTGTTGTCTGGGTCAGATGGGTTTCTTATCTGAGGTTGAGGCTATTATCAGATGGTATTTTCGTCAGATACAGAGGTTCAGATGGTTTTCTTACCAGGGGATTGATATTTTGAGTATCAGATGGTAGTTAGTGGCATGAGATTCTGATGACCGTGATGGTTTTCTGTTCCTGATCACAGAGATATTCCTCTTCAGGCTACAGCATAGCCCCTATGTTTGCAGATTGCATTATTTATCATATTGCATCATTGCATTACCATCTGCATTCAACTAACGTGTGTGTGTTGCAGGTACACATTTTCCTTCCAGTTCTGGTGTTTGTTCCTAGCAAGACATGGAAAACCTGAAGAGAGTATTGCCCTATAAGTTTCCGTCGCCGAATATCAGTCTATTGTTAGAATTGATGGCTATTGCTAAGAAGAGAGGAATGGGTGACTTCAGAAAAAGATATGGGAGGATTCTGACCTACGTTTATCAGCCATCTGCCTACGAGACCAGCGGCATCTATACTCTGTTACAGTTCTACGACGCGGAGCTCAGGTGTTTTGTATTTCCCGACTTTGCTTTGGCTCCTACCCTGGAGGAGTACTCTGCACTTCTGGATATACCGATCCGTGAGCAAATGCCTTTTTATCGTCCGGACGCTGAGCCTAAGCTGGCTGAGCTTTCTGCCATCCTGTGTTTGAAAGAGTCTGAGCTGTCTGGGAAGATGATCAGAAGAGGAGACGTATGGGGATTTCCGTTGGATGTCTTAGTGGAGAAGGCTCGAGAGTATGCCCAGAAGGGCAAATGGGATGTTTTTGACGTTATCCTTGATGTATGTGTGTATGGCATCGTGTTATTCCCGAATATTCCCGATTTTGTTGATTCTGATGCCTTCTATATTTTGGCTGCGGAAAACCCAGTTCCTACTTTGCTGGGAGATATCCACCATTCAACCCATTATCAGAATGAAAAGCGGCGAGGAAGGAATGTGTCTTGCTGTGTACCTCTCCTATGCAGGTGGTTCACCAGTCATATGCCTAAGTCAGGCCCTTTTGTCACCCCTATCAATTCTCTAGGATGGCCCGAGCGCTTAATGGGATTGACTGCTGAGAACGTGGTATGGGTCATTAAAGAAGTATTTGGAGCTGAAGTCATACTCAAAGGCGAAGGATTCCCGAATGTTCCGTTAATTGGAAGGAAAGGTTGTGTCAACTATAACCCTTCCTTATTGATCAAGCAATTTGGGTACATACCTCAAGGAGCGCCAAAGCCCGAGGAGATACAGGAATCTCTGTATCTCACCGGGGCAATAGGAAAAGAGATGCTGACTAAACTTGAGAAAGCCTGGAAAAACTTGCACAAGAGAGGGAAGCTTTCAGGTAACAGAGGGGATACTCGAGTTCCTAGCCCATATGAAGAATGGATTCGTGAGCGAGCTGTGAAGTTCCTTATGCCATATCCAGCAGTTCAGCCATTGCATCCTCCTCCAGTAGAGGAGCCTACTTCTGTGGACATTCAGGTTTATAAGCAGCTGATGGCGGAGAAAGAAGAGCTAGCAAGGGCTAAAGAGGCTTTAGAGCGGGAGAATGCCCAGCTTCGGCATGAAAAGAATGAAACAGGATATTTTTCTAAGCAACAGGATGAAACTCTGAAACATCTGAAGACTACGCTATTGGAATTGACTGAAACCAAGAAGCGTCTAGAGTTAGATGTAGACTCAGTTAGTAGTGTGTTGGCCACTAAGAAGCAAGAGCTGGAAAGGGCCTACACAAAGCTAGCCAAGTTCAGAGAACACTGGGATCTCACTATGACCAAGCGCAAGGAGCGAGAAGAAGGGCTGAAGACACAGATTGCTCAGTTAGAAGAACAGGTCAAAGTAAAGAACGAAGAGCTTGAAGAAGAAGCCTGTCGCCGATACGAGGCCGAGCGCAAGTTGACAGATGCCATGAAGAATTTGGAAGATTTCCAGCATAGAGCAGATGCCAAGAGATCCAAACCAGGGGATGGTGCCAATGATAAGGCTTGGGAAGACTTTGTCAGAGACATCCAGGGGACAGTCAGGAAGAGGGATCGACTGATAGAAGGTTTGATTTATCAACCAGATCATGCAGAGACAAAGAAGATGGTCGAGGACTTCCGCAACCGTACCCGTACTTGATTTCTCTCTTGTATTCTGTATGTTGAGATCACCACCAGGCATGTTGGCTGGGATCCTCCCTATCATATCAGCTGTATGGAGCATAGTTATGTAACTTCTTGACAAGACTGTTATTCTGATCAATATATGAGGGTTTTCCAAATGTTGTCTTTATGGTTTATCTCGTCTTGCTACCACTGACACCGGAATTGGAGGGAAAATATCTCCAATGCACACATGCACGTTAGCATTTTTGTATTTCTGTTTGCATAAATCATATTGCATAGCATTTAGCAGGTCAGAGCACTTATCCAGCCTTTCTTTTCACCAGAAAGTGATTCTCGGGGAATTGTTTGAAGCAAGAGTGTTGAAGACAACCAAGGGGCTGAAGCGGATTTGAACAGAATCAAGCAGCGTAATCAGTTACCGGTAATTGGTGGCTATGTCTGAAGGCAATTTCCAGGCTCCTAACACCCAAGCAGGGTTTACTATGGCGTCCAACCATCAGTATGATTTTATGGAAGGCTTCCCGCAAGCGAACAATCTTACTGCAGCCCAAGTTGTGCAGCCAACTGTTGAGAACAGAGATCAGCATGAGCAGTTTATTGCCCGAAATGAACAGTGTCCTCCCATTAACAATCAATGTGTTGCTTTCCCTGGGATGAATTACCGGAGAGATAATCCAATGACCGGGTTAGTAGATCCAAGAGCTCTTGACGATGATAGAAGACTCCGAGTGTTGGAAGAGCAAATGAAAGCCTTGGAAGCGAAAGATGCCGTTAACCTGGATGCTGTAGCCATGTGTTTGGTTCCTGACCTGGTGTTGCCGAACAAGTTCAAAGTGCCGGAATTTGAAAAATACACAGGAGATAGCTGTCCGAAGTTGCATTTGATGATGTTCTGTCGAAGGATGACTTCGTTTGTGCGAAATGACAAATTGATGATCCATTGCTTTCAGTATAGCCTGACTGGGGCATCGTTGAGATGGTATGTGCAATTGGAAAGTAATCAGATTCGATCTTGGGTGGATTTAGCCAGAGCTTTCATAAAGCAGTATGATTACAACTTGGATTTGACTCCTAGTCTCGTAGATCTGCAAGAATTGTTTCAAGCAGAGAATGAATCGTTCAGAGCGTATTTGCGAAGATGGAAAGAATTGTCTGCTAGTGTTCAACCGCCGCTTCCGGAAAGAGAACTGGTTGACATCTTCTTGGGTACTCTGAAAGGCCATTATTTTGACAAATTATTCAGTTGCACAAGCTTTGTGGGCCTGATGAGGCTGGGAGAGATTGTTGAGAGAGGACTCAGGAGTGGAAAGTTTCGAGGTGTTCCTTATGTCCCAGTTAATAAGATTGAGTCAGTTGTCAGTTCTCAAGAAGAATGGGAAGGAGATGACGTCACCTCAGAATCTCTAGCATCTCAGGATCAGTTTTCAGACACTTCAAGTCAACGGTCATCCTATCGTCGATTGCGTCAGCATGCTCCACGAAGACCAAGGAAGCCTGAAAGGCAGTTTACTCAGCTACCGGTGTCATACGGTCAGTTGTTGCCAGATTTGGTCAGAAGCGGATTGATAGTGCCGAAAGAGACTAAGCCGGTGATTCCACCGTATCCACCGGGTTTTGATGCCAGCGCCTGCTGTGAGTACCATGTTGGGGCACAGGGGCATTCAACGAATGATTGTAAGGTGCTTAGAAGTCAGATTCAGGATTTGTTAGACTCTAGCCGTATTTGCATCACTTCTCAGGGTTGTGTTCAGATTAATGATTTTCCGTCCTCCAGTTGTGCGGGTTCGTCAGTTAATATCATGGAAGACTCCACAGGAAGTGTGTGCTCTGAAGATTGCCAATCAGAAAGTTCGGTTGTATGGGAGAAATTTCTAGAGGTTTTCGCGTCGGATGCCGCATCTGTTTTCTCTGCCTAACCCGTTTAGCTTTTGTGCATCAGTATTTGTCGACCACCACCAGGATTGTTGGCTGGGGTCGTTGTATTCATACTCATTTGTGCTTACCTGCTGATTTTGTTGGTTGTACATTTATGGGAGATGTTCGTCTGTTTGCTTATAGCTTGGGTTTCTCTTTATCTCGTTATGAATGTGTGTTTGCTTTCTGCGCTGCATTATCATTTAACAGGTATATCAGAACCATGGGCCTTATTTCTTCATCGTCTCCAGTTTATTGCAGGAATTCCTTCAGAGATATGGAACAGAATCAGTTTGAATTAATCGAAGTCCAAAGCCAGCTGGAGCGGATGATGAGAGACATGCAAGAGATGCGTCTGGAGCAGAAGATTCTCAAAGAGGAGAACAGTCAGCTGAAGACCCAAGTAAGCTTGATCATGGAGGTAGTCAAGAATGTGCTTAGGAAAGAAGACGATCAGCTATTTGAAGCCGCAATGAAGAAGCTCGCGCCGTCTGTGCATGTGGAACCTGAGCAGCAACAGAGGATACATCCGGCTCAACAGAGGATCCAGGAAGGGAAGCCAAGGAGAATATTTGAGGCACCACCTATGGCATATGCGGAACTCTTGCAGATCTTATTGAGGTTTAATCTGGTTGAGAAAAGAACGTTGTCACCACCAACAAAAGTGTTTCCTCAGGGATACGATGCCAATAAGCAATGTGATTTTCATTCCGGGGCATTCGGACATGACATCGAGGGATGTCATGCTTTCAAACACAACGTTCAAGACCTGATTGACTCGCACGATATTGAATTCACGCCGGGCGGCGTAGCTGTGCATATTGCTCCTGTCTCAGTCGATGCTAAGATGACAGATGTTTCCAAAGCTGCAGTGGGTCAGAAGCGTATCCTGGACTCCATGGTGTCAGAATCTCCAGGCCCACAATTGTTGCCTATTCCTGGGGCAGATCTGAGAAAGCAAATGGCTAAGCATAAGGAGAGCGTTAATCAGTACATCGAAGATCAAGAAGCCGATGTTGCATTTGATACGAATGGTGCTCAAGGGTCAACCCGATACCGGCAGCAGCAGCCTCAGCAACAGAATAATTGGGGGTATAAAAGAGGTCAGAATCAAGGTCCTTTGGCAAGCCGTCATTTGGAAACTCCTCCTATACCATACGCACAGCTTCTGCAGACATTGCTTCAGCTCCAATTGGTTCGTAAAAGGACATTGGCTCCCTTAACGGGACCACCACCACCGGGGTACGATGCTGACGCTACTTGCGAGTTCCATACCGGGGCACCAGGCCATACGGTTGAGAACTGTAAAGCATTTAAGCACAAAGTGCAGGATCTGCTTGATAGTGCAGCAATCAGCTTCGGGCCAGGAGGTCCCCAAATCATCTGAATGAAGGAGTAAGGGCTCTATGGTTTGGTTGAGTCGTTGAAAGCAGATCAAGACAGCATCGGGTTGCCTCTAATAAAGATAGCTGGTTCAGCAGCAGGGCAGATGCAAAAGCCCGGTTCTCGGAAGCTAACATATTTTCTTTGTTTTAGCTTGTCATTTCTTTACATTTGTAGTTGCTTTCCTGTTTGAATTTGTAATCTTGTTTGTAAAACTCGTTGTTTTCATTTCAATTGGTGATAATGAAATAAATATGCATGGTTTTGATTAAATCCATTCGTGTTCACTAATTGTTTTTTACAAATGTCCAACACTTGGTTAAGTAGAATTTGGGGAGGATGACGAAAATGACCGACATGCAAATATCGATAATGTATGCTTTTGAAATAAAACCTGTTGATGATGTACAGGCATTGTTTCAAATCCTTAAACACCGGAGATATAAGGAAGATAATCCCTTGTCAACCCCTTTGAGCCTTGTAGTAGGAGTTTCTTTCTGTGAACGAAAAAACCCTCAATCTTAACCTGGGGCAGGGTAGGTGTTAGCTAATTTGACCGAGCGTCCAAATTGCAAAAGGAGTGTCCGTTCGAGGATCAATCACACCCCTAGAGGTCGTGCCTAAAAGACCGCAATGGTTCAATCAGGAGTGGGACAGCCACATCATTTCCCAAAGAGTCAGACAACCAGTGTCACACGACTTGTTCAAAAGCAAAGAAGAATGAAAAAAATCAAAAGCCCGCTAAGTCAAGAAAATTTCAAAACAAATGACTTAGGCAAAAATGAGGGCATCCCGCTGGACTAAAAAATCAAAAGAAACTCAAAAGGAGTCAGTCCAGGCAAAAGTTAGGGATATGAAAAGAAAAAAAGATGAAAAGGATCAAAAGAAAAATCCTCGATGGAAATACGAGTCGTGTGACCTCGCATGTCAAAGACGAAAGGGGAGTGGCTGTCACTCCAAAAATCCAAAAGTTTCTCGAACTATCATTCCTATCTTTCAACCTCTGAGAGGTGAGCGCTAAGGTCAAATTAGCTGAACGTAGGATGGGAGAACATCAAGGAGAATGGGTGGGTTAAAGTAAACTTTGAGCCTTTATCCTTTCTTTCAAAACCGTGAACCTGACCACGTTACAACCTTCAAAAGTCCTAATTGAAGCAGGTTGTTCCGAAAGCATACTACGGTAAAGGTCGCGTCGATTCTGACTCCTAAAAAGGTTCCTCTTACCATGTTGGTACTGATGTTGATAAATGTTTTGTGCATCATATGCCATAAACTGTTTTTCCGTTTCCCAGTGAACAGATTGGATGTCAAAGCTGTCATATGTGTTGCATTAATACATCTTTTATGCATAACAACTTGTTTTACTTGCGAGTAAGCGCTTGACAGCAGAAAAGCTTCCTACAATGGAAAGTATGGTCAAGATAGAATGAAGAGCGCCCGAATGTTCCGAGAGCAGGGGCAAGCTTTATTGTGATCCCCAGTCAGGTCAGCTTTTCGAAATCAGTTATCCTGAGGCAATCAAGTTGAGATTTGGTGAATACGGCATAGTCAGGAGGTACTGCTCTGAATCAGATAATAGGGGCAAGGTCATTGCAGTCAGGGGCCGACCATCTTAAGCACGCCGAATTTACTCGAGAAGCATTCAAGGTGAAGTATCTCTAGGAAGTTCAGAATGCTGAGGCATGTTATATCAGACCATCAGGGAACAGATTTGCAGATTTCCTTTCAGGGACTATCCCCACAGATGTCATGTAGGCTGGGGCATATTAGAAGCAAAAGGACTGATTGTTCTCCGTACCTATAGGGTCATTCAGAGTTATTTGAGCGGATGCAGTCGATTTTCGAGAGCGAGATGAATGCGGGAAGTCATGTTACTATCCCTTGACTCTTCACTGAAAGGTTGTGTATTCAGGAAGAATATTTTCCAGCGTCAGTTGTACCTGACCCATCACGGACAGCCTAAGAGTTCAAATCCATGTTTGCGATTACTGTGAAGACCATCCGTGTTGGTGCATCAATTTCCAGATCCAAGCTTCATCAGAGCGCAGGAGGGCTCCCTCCATTGTCTCCAGCAGAGACCAATTTGTCATTGGCTTGGATAAGCTATTCCCAGAGGAGTCTAATCATATTCAGCACATCTGCTATTTAGCAGCGGAGTTACATTCCCCAGCAGGGTATTACTTCGTCGAGGCGTTCGGTTAAGTTCCTAATATCCCCAGCGGAGTTGATTTCACTCTCCCAGCATTTATTTTGCTAGGACGATTCAGTGATATCCGGGTTATCCCCAGCAAAGTGGCCTCGCCTTCAGCATTTATTTTGCTGAAGTGGTTTTCTGTACCCGGCCTTCTCCGGCAGCTCGAGCCTGCTAACATATTGCATGCATCATATTTGCATCATACCTGCATGACATTTTCAAAATGCGTAGCATTTCCATCTAGAATGGAGCATTACGCTGTAGAAAGATTAAAGCATTTGCATAGGCATACAAAGCGTAAGTCAGGTTTTCTATCAGCCTCATATGGCGCGTGAATTACTCTGTGATCAGTTCAGGGGCATTTATCCAGCAACAGTGTTCAGACAGTTCAGCGGATTAGTTGTATCAGATCATACAACAATTATGCTTTAAGCAAGCAGTCATCTGATATCGACAGACTTTTCTTCCCGTCAATTCATATTGGCGATGTGTTCCTCCAATGAGTGGATTTCTCCGTCTATCATTAGACGTCGGGAGTACGAATGTGGTTTTCTTTCCGTCTATCCATAGACGATGTGAAGTTGCGGGTGATCGCAGTAAGATTTCAAGAAGGGGTTTCTCCCAGGATATGCTTTTCTTCCCGTCTATCAGTAGACGATGTGAAGTTTTGGTTGATTTTCAATGGGGTTCAAAATAGAGTTTCTATAGCAAGTGGCTTTCCTTTCCGTCTGTCAGCAGACGATGTGAAGTTTCGAGCTACTGTTCAGCGGGTTTCTTATTGCCAGATCATGCATATGATGAGGTGTTTCCCCAGCGAGTCTTCTCCGGCTATCCTTAGTTGTTGAGGAGTTTCAAAATGATTTTGAATGTTGGTTCTCTTTCTGTTCATTGGATATGATGACGTTTAAGAGGGGTACTTTTCTGACTGTCAATCCTTATTGATGGCGAGGCTCTCCGAAGAATGTTCAGTTTGCATGATCGTTGATTCTTATCGACGACATGATTCTTTAAAAGGTGGTTTTCTTACCGTCGGTCCATACTGACGATGTGGCCCCTTCAAGGATATTGACTTCTCCATCAATTCCCGTAGACAGAAGGATTCTGAAATTCAAAGGATGGTGTTGAATTGCGTTATGGTGACTTCCCGTCTATCTTTAGACGATGTGTGTATGGAGATTCTGGTGTCTTTCCGTCTATCCTTAGATGATGTGAGTATGGAGATTAAGGTTTTCTCCCGTCTGTCAGTAGACAGCGTGAATTCAGAGATTATTTCTTTCCGTCTACTCTTAGACGATGTGAATAATGATTTGTTCATCAATCAGGATGATACCGTCTACCCTTAGACGATGAGAATATTGATTCGTTCATCAATCAGGATGATTCCGTCTACCCTTAGACGATGTGAATAATGATTTGTCCATCAATCAGGATGATTCCGTCTACCCTTAGACGATGAGAATATTGATTCGTTCATCAATCAGGATGATTCCGTCTACCCTTAGACGATGTGAATAATGATTTGTTCATCAATCAGGATGATACCGTCTACCCTTAGACGATGAGAATATTGATTCGTTCATCAATCAGGATGATTCCGTCTACCCTTAGACGATGTGAATAATGATTTGTTCATCAATCAGGATGATTCCGTCCACCCTTAGACGATGTGAATTGGGAGATTAATGTTGTTTTTCCGTCTATCATTAGACGAGGTGGTTATTCAATCAGGGTGTCTTTCCGTCTATCCTTAGGCGATGTGAATTTGGAGATTAATGTTGTCTTCCCGTCCATCTTTGGGCGATGTGAGTATATTTCTTCCTGCCTATCAGTAGGCAATGTGAAAGAATCAGGTATTTTGTTGCAGCCCTCAGGGTTTGTTACATGGGGTATCACAAGCAACGGGTATTCAAATCAGGAGTTCTTTATCAGATGATTAATCAGTTTGGTGCCGCAATGACTAGACTCGGTTTTCTGGACTTTATTCTCCAAGCAGTTTACAGTATATGCTCGCGGTTGGCAAATTTTCGGGTTTTATTTGTATTCAACCGTCTCATACCTTTGAATGTTTGAAGGCTGAGCGCTCTTCAAACCCTTCAGGTCCAAGTCGCTTGAATAGGGGCAGCTGTTGCACCCTAAAATTTGACCAACCGATTCTCCTATCTGACTCATGGTTTAATTTCATATTCACAGCTCAGACAGATGATTTTTGTGCACAAGCAGGGGATATCAGGGTTACAGCTTGATTTTTGTCTATCAGATATGGCAGACCCAGTCCAGATTATCGGGGTTTTATTTTCGGGAAATTGTGCGCTCCTCGGTGATTTTTCAGTGATTTTGGGATATTCTGATGCCCGGGGATCTTCGTTCGATTCAATCTGGTCTCGTGCGCTTTTATGGGAGTCATTTGCATTCATCTGCATTTTTAGGATTTTTATAGACTTTTTGTGAATTTTTAACAGGCTTTATAGAATTTTTCTGGAATTTAAATAGGGTTTTTGAATATTTTAATAGCTTAATTCTCTTTTTTAGGATTTTATAGATTTTTAAAATAGTTTTTAGAATAAATAAGATTTTGAATAGTTTTAGAATAATAAAGAAAAAGGATAACATAGTTTTTCTTTTATTGCTAATAGATAATCATTTTAGAATTTTCTATAGATTTTAAATAGGTTTAATGGTTTTTAGGTAATATAGAAAATGATATAGTTTTTCTTTTATTAATAGATATTAAATGATATTAGGATTTTAATAGAGAATTAATTGATTTTTAGAGTTAATTAGAGGTTAATTGATTTTTTTAGGTTTAACTAGTGTAATGTAGAATTAATTAGAGCATTGATCTCTTTTTAGAGTTTAATTAGGTTAATTGTTTGTTTAGGTTTAATTAGATTAATGTGAGTTTTAATCTTTTTTTAGATTGTTATTAGGATTAACCATTAGTTAATTAGGTATTAATTGTTTTGATTAGGTAAAATGGGTTTAATTGTTTTCATTCAGTTTTTTTACAGTTTTGTTGTATTCGAAATGGGCCCAGTGAGGCGTTTTTTTTTGTTAAGGCCCAATTCACAATTGACTCAGCATGTCCAAAAAAATGATGATCCAGTCAGTCCAAAATCCAGCGCACACCAGAAACTTCTAGAAAGTTCCAGCAACTTTCAGCGTAATAAATAAGCTGACACGTGTTGGCCATGCAGAGGCCCCACACGTTCACTCAGAATCACACCACGCGTTTGCCACCTGTCCCCACCACTCTCTCTCCCTGCGCATGCGCGCCACCTGGCTTCCTCTCGTCCTCGCCGGAGCCCCCTTACCGCCGGGCATGCAAACGCCCTAGCAACCAACCGCCGGCGACCCAACCAACTCCGGCCACCACCGGGATCTGCAAACACCAGAAAATCATCAGAAACCTCCTATCTTCTTCTTTCTCCCCAGACCTCCTCCGTCTACCCTCATCGGTGCATCGCCGGAAAATTCAAAGACACGCCGGAAACTTCAAAGAATCCCTTCCACCTTCATCCACCTTCAACCAAAATTTCCAGAATACCTCCCTCACACCTTCATTAACTTCATCCGCCATCAATTGTTTTTTCCAGAAACTAAACATTCATCAACCTTCAAGCAGATTTCCAGAAATCATCCTCAGATCTCCATCCACCTTCAAGCAAATTTTTCCAGAAATCATCCTCAGATCTCCATCCACCTTCAAGCAAATTTTTCCAGAAATCATCCTCAGACCTTCATCCTCCATCGAAGATCTCCAGAATCCACTCAGACATCCTACAATCTTCGAACAAGGTTCCCAGAAAGGTCAAATCACGTTCAATATTCAAGCAAGATTCCCCAGAAAACACCATCCGCGTTCAATCCTCAAGGAAGTTCTCCAGAAATCTCCAGTAATATCTCAACGCGAGAGCTTCAACCTAACGCCTTCAAGATCTTCAACAAGTTTCAAGTACCATCCGCCTTTCCAGGTTCTTAAATCTTCTCTTGCATGTGTATGTTGTAGATGCAATCCTTGAGATGCTTAGGTTAGGGTTTGTTTTGGTGAGTTCTGTTAAGCGCATGCATGATAATGATTAGGGGTTACTTTTAGAGACTTGATGAATTGTGTTTGAGGATTCTGGGGGGATGAGTTGCAGAGAGCGTGAGAGATAGAGGAAGAAGATGGTGAAACGGCGCTAGACGGTTAAGGTGAACAGTAGTTAGGGTTGGGAGTGATTTAGGTTTTGTTTTTTCTGTAATTGGATTAGGGTTTAGACCCTGGGCTTAGGCCCAAACATGTTTCTGAACGCACACCCCATTGTTCAATTACCCCCCCTTAGCGTGAGAAACCTGAGTAGAGTGAATTGGGCCTTAAGCCCCAGTTTGCTAATAACACCCCTGGGCGTAAGCCCAGTATTGGAGATCAACTGGAATTTGCTAGCGCTGCACCCCCCTATAGGTTTTTTTTCTGATTGTTTTGATAAGTCCTGGGCCTTGCGCCCTTTTGCTTTCTGCACCTCCCCAGCATAGGCCCAATGTAGAACTAACTAGAGTAACTTGCTGTTTAGACCCTCCCATGTTATTTCTTTTATTTTTCCTTTTATATTTTCATGTTAAATAATTCATAATAAATGTAAATAATTGTTTTTTTTAACAATTCTTGTTTCTACCATTTCATGAAAAATGTTAAGAAAATTAAATAAAAATAAAAAAAGACATTTTATTTTAGTTTTGCTATTTTTTGCATATTTTTCCACTTAATTGATTTTGTTTAATATTTTCAATGCATGCATATCATTAGAAAATTCATAAAAAATGGTAGAATTAGTCAAATAATTCCGTTCTTTTTTCTGTAGACTCGTGATTCAGTGTAGAATTTTATAGTACAAAAATATTAGCTCAATCATGCATTTTCATTTTAATTGCATTTTTTTTCACTGTTATTGATGTTGAATAATTGGTCTGTGGATATGTCTGTGCTGCTGATTTTAATTCTTTCATCTGGTGTTGAATTTTATTCTGATTTTTTAGTATGTTACCCTAGAGCCATGTAGGTCTCCCCATAGATTTTTGTTAGATTTTTGTAGGATATTCTGATAGGATTTGTCTGAGCCTGAATATAGGAGAGGTCTTGATGACTTCTGACTCTGAAGTTCAACTGTGGTTGAACTTCAGAGATAGTCTCCTGTGGTTTGTTGGCCTGTGGGTTCTTCTTGAAGGTGGGAGCTGATGGAGGTCCTGTTGGAGCTTGCAGAGTTGCATTGGATTGAGGCTTAGTCTAGGAGCTTGTTGTTTGTTTGTGAGGTTCGAGATCCTGAGGTTTGAAGGGAGTTTATGGTACTTTCCTGGGGAAGGCACTATAAATGACTTGCATTCTTTCTTCTCACCTCTTTCGTAAGTATCCAATGATGTCGGAGCCGACTTGTGAGTTTAATTTCTCCTGAGGAGGAATATAAACTGATCACCTGTTGTTGAGCCACATGGGATACGATTCCTAAGTGGAAGCCTCCTAGTACTTTCCTGAGGAAGGTCCTATGGGTCTATTCACTTAGTACCAGTAGTTTGTCTAGGATTTCGCAAGTATCCAGTGATGTTGGAGCCAACTTGTGAGTTTAATTTCTCCTGAGGAGAGATGTAAACTGATCACAGTTGTTGAGCCACGTAGGATACAATTCCTAAGTGTTAGCCTCCTAGTACTTTCCTGAGGAAGGTCCTATGAGTCTGCTCACTTAGTTCCCCTAGTGCATATAGGTATTTCTCAAGTATCCCGTGATGCCGGAGCCTTCATGTGAGTTTAATTTCTCCCGAGGAGGAATGTAAACTGATCACAGTTGTCGAGCCGCATAGGATATGACTCCTGAGTAGTAACCTCCTGGTACTTTCCTGAGGAAGGCACTATGAGCTTGTCTGCTTAGCTTCCTTTCTCTGGTAAGCTTGTTCTGAAGCTTGGAGAATGGGATTGATTCCTCTTGCCTAGGAGTTTGTTTAGATCCTTGCTTAGGGTTTTGATTAGAGTTGTTGCTTAGATCCCTGCTTAGGGTATTGTATAGAGTTTTGTTTAGAGAGTTATTAGGAGATTGTTTCAGGCTTGTTAGAGGCCCTGGTCAGGGTTAGTCTCTTTGTGTTGTTTGACTTGCGTGATGTTATGTTGCATTAGACTTAGGTGTTCATCTAGACAGTTCTGAGTAGGTGCATCTTAGAAGTAGACTTTGTATGCATGAGAAGTTGAGGTGGTCCTCCTTCTGCTTGTTTGTTATTGCGTGGCTTTGCTTGTTGGTATTCGGTAGAGCGGAGCTCCCTTGCCTTGGTGGTTTGCGGCCTCTGTGCCTTGTTTGTTTAGTTGTTGCATTCATGCATATTTTCAGTATTCCTTTACGTTGCAGTTTCTTGTTTGTCGTTTAATCCTGTTGCCATGATCCCTTAGGAGCTCTGACTTCTCCGCTGCGGAGTTGTTATGATAGACATTAGGGTGGTCAACCAGGTGTGATAGCAGTATATAGGTTCCCCTTTCTCAGCTATAGTTCTAGAGTTTCCCTTTCCTTTCTGTAGGAGCTTTTGAGTAGCTTGATCCGTAGTTAGCTGAACTACAGCTGCTCTGATTCTTCGTTCCAGACGAAGATATGTAGGCATAGGATGCGATATCCTAGCGAGCACACTAACGACTAACCTTTAGTTCTCTCGCGGCTGTGCGATCGAGACTTTCCCGCTAACGACTAATTGCTATCCCTTTCTCCTGCCCGAGTGCATTTGAGACCAGATCGTATTTGTAGGTTCCCGAGCCTTAGAGACCAGTTTGTTTTCTCACTGCTGTGTGAGAGCCCCTGTTTACCCGTAGTTAGCCGAACTACGTTTGCTCTGATCTTTCATTCCAGATGGAAGTACGTAGGCACAGGACGCGATGTCCTGGCGAGCAACCTTTCCCCCGTTTAGACGTAGGAAGTCGAACTACGTTGACTCTGACTTTCCCATTGCACGAGGGAATACGTAGGCCCAGAACACCGTATGTTCTGTCGAGTCCTGTCCTTTTATTTTCTTTTCAGACCAGCCAGTAGCGTAGATAGATAATACACCCTTTTACCTATAAACACCAAGCGTGGATCCCATCGAGTACGATGGACGTGAGGGGTGCTAATACCTTCCCCTTGCGTAACCGACTCCCGAATCCAGGTTTCGGTTGCGATGACCATACCTTTTCCCGTCTTTGCGAGGTTTACTTCGAGCGTTTCCTTTCCCGCTCTGAGGGATAAATAACGCACGGTGGCGACTCTCCTGTCAAGCCGGCGCCGATTTTCGCAGTAGCGACAGGTGGAGCATAATGATGCTCAATTGCATAACCCAGATGAAGTCGAAGAAGAAGCACATGGTGCTCATGAAGATGAGGAGATTGATAATGACTACCTGTTGGCAAGATACGGGCTGAGAAGAGTCATCAAGCCACCTAAGAAACTTGGTTATGCATATCCATTAACTTATGCCTTAGTATCTGCAAGTGAGGTTCTGGACAAAGTACCAAGATACTATAAGGAATTTATGAGGATTCAAGACAAGACTGGATGGATGAAAGCCATGAATGATGACAAGAAATCTCTTCATGACAATAACACTTGGGAGCTGATCGAGAAAACTGTAGGGGCTAGGTTAGTCAGTTGTAAGTGGATCTTCAAGGTTAAGGAAGGAATCAAAGAAGTGATTTCGAAGTGATTCAAGGCAAGGTTGGTGATGACGCCTAAACCTATCATTTATTTGACCTGATTTACGCATGTTTTCCTATTGTTTTTTATTCATTTTTCTACTATTATGCTAGTTATTTACTTTGCTTTAGGAAATTCACTAATCAGGAGCTGTTTGCAAAGAAACGAGGCAAAACGGATAAAAAGCAAGGAAATTGAGCAGACAAGCACCTCTGACAACCCTCATGGCGTTCATCCTATGGGTCCCATGGGTGGTCCACACACCAAGTAGTGGGGTGACCTAGTCATGCCCAACTTGTGAGCATGGCGTTCTCCATGGGGGTGTAGGGTCGCCACCCTTTGGAATTCCCAAATGGTAACGAACCAGCAAAGCTTGGTCTCGAAGGAATCACAAATGGTTCCTACTTTTTCTCCACAAAGTTGAAGCAATTCCTAGGTATTTTCTGGGTTTTGGACTACTATAAATACCCATTTCAAGGGATCCAAACTCTGTGCAGTTTTAAGCCCTTATACCGTCAAATTTGTTAAGCGGTATTCTCTTCACATCGGAAAGGCACTACAGTGTTAATTGAGTCTATATCAAGTTTGGAGCATCCTTTATTTCTGCAACAATTTATTTCAGTTGCTTACTTTCTACCAAGATTTACTTTTCGCACCGCAATTTGTATCAGATTGAAGACTCTGTTCGGAGCAGGTTTATTTATTTATTCAGCATTTACCTTTATTTTATCTTTCCCTTTATTTTCCTTGCCTAATTTAATCACACTTATTTCCTCCGTCTTAATTACTTTTCTTTACCCGCAATTATGTTTACTTCCGCAATTAAAATCATTTATGTTTTGTTTTCCCTAAACATGTCTGACTAGTTTACTTTATGTTGACATGTGAGGAGTGTCAATAGGCGGAGCTCTACATGTTGTCTCCCTAGGATTTCCTTTGTGGGTTGTTTTGGTTTAAATGCAATTTTTCTGAACTTACTTTAATCTTCCTTCATGAAAATGATGCAGTGAAAAAATCGGGTAAGATTGAAAGTCGTTTGACACCGAAGACTAAAATTAGCTTGTCTTTAGTTAACAAACACCGTGAAAGCACTTTATTAACCAATTAGTAAAATTTAACTTTTCTAGAAGGAGGTTTTAAAACTATTTGCGAACGCGTTTATAGGCTTAGGATCCGGTACTCCAGCGAAAGCTGAGGGACCCTTTTAAGTTAATCTTTCCAATCAAAATTACTTTTCTATTAAGTAAAGAGTCTATTTTCTTAAAAGTGAGTTTACTACTTTAACGTGGTAAGCGCTTTCCATAAGTGACAAATAGAGAGTATAAATTAGAGAGTAAGTTTGGTTCTGAATACACGAAAGCGACAGTTCTTGCTAAATTAGTTCTTTTCTAAGTAGGAAACATTGCCCCGTAAGCTATCTTAGTGGAAATGATCAGAGCACTATCGATTGATGTGAGTTACATTTCAGCATTGTTATTTATCGGTTTTATTTAAATCCTTTATTTAATTTCCTTCCTTTTAAACTATTTCATTTGCCTTAGCTAAACACCGTAACAACTAGGAACAATAATCTTTGACTATTGGTTTATGTGGGATCGATATCTTTTAAAACTATATGATAGGTTGTGCACTTGTAGTTAGTTTCTTTACACCTGATCAAGTTTTTGGCGCCGTTGTCGGAGACCAATTACGTCAAGTATTGTAACTTTGTTATTACACCGTCTAGACTTAGGTACCTTATTACCGATCGATGTGAAGAACTCGCATCACTGGTAACTTAGTAGATCCAATAGAAGAACCCAAAAGATACGCACGTACATGTCTTTTGCTTCGAAAGATTAGAAGAGCGATGGACGAAGAACATAACCAAATACCTCTTAAGGAATTTTCCCTGCCTTCTAATGAAGAACCTCACTCGAGTATAGTTAACCCAGCTATCACAACTCATACTTTTGAGCTGAAACTCGCTCTATTACACATAGTGCAACAAAATCAGTTTGTTGGTCTTCCTAGTGAGAACCCGAACCAACATTTAAATAAAATACAATGGTTGTCCTCCTGAGGTGATACGTCTGAGACTATTTCCCCTTTCCCTAAGAGATAAGGCACAATCATGGTTAGATTCCCTTCCTCCAAATTCAATAACCACATGGAATGACCTTAAGAAAGTTTTCCTTGCTAGATATTTCCCACCAAGTAAGATTGATGTCCTACAAAACCAAATCATTAGATTTACCCAATAAAATGACAAATCTCTTTTCGATGCTTGGGAGAGATATAAAAAACTATTAAGATCCTGTCCGCACCATGGTTTAGAATAATGGTTAATTATCCACACCTTTTACAATGGACTTCTCTATAACACCAAGATGACCATCGATGCTGCCGCTGGTGGTGCATTGATGAACAAAACCTACCCCGAAGCATGCGCTCTCATCAAATACATGGCCCAAAACCATTACCAATAAGGGACGGAACGGACATCCGTAGAGAAAAAGGAGCCCAAAGGAGGGATATACGAGGTTAGTTGTCTTGACATGATGAAAGTTAAGCTGGATGCTTTAGCCCAAAAAGTAGAAAGTATGTCCATTAAACCTACAACTAACATAGCTGCACTGCAACCCGGATGCGAAATTTGTGGAACCTAAGAGCATATAACTGCAGAATGTAGTCTCTTAGCTGAGCCAACCCCTGATCAGGTCAATTATGCTCAAGGAAATCCATTTTTTAACACTTATAACCCTGGATGGAGGAATCACCCAAACCTTTCGTATAAAATAATAACCCTAATCAGAACTCTACACCCCAAAGACCTCAAGGGTTTTAAGCCAAAGACCAACACATTCTATGCAAGCTGCTCCCCAGAATTCGAATTTAGAGAAAATCATGGAGAGCTTCATTTCAGCCCAAACTCAGCAAAGAATTCTTGAACCAAAACATTCATATAAATGAGCTGATTACCCAACTTGGCACTAAAGTCGACTTTGTGATAACACACAACAAAATGCTTGAAACCCAAATTTCTCAAGTAGCCCAACAACAAGCTGTCCAAGCTATGCCAGAAGGGCAATTTCCTGGACAAACTCAACATAACCCAAAGGCGCATGCTAACACTATTTCCCTAAGAAGTGGGACCGCTTATGATGGATCAGTAGACCCTAGGTTGAAAACGCCAAAACAACCAAAGAAGAACGTTGTAGCCACACCTGAGGAACAAGTCGAGGAGAGTGTAAAATGTGAAAAGGAAAAGGAATCCAACATTAAGGAAGGATTTAAAAATGGCCAAGCCTATGCACCACCTCCTCCTTATAAGCCACCGGTTCCATATCCGCAAAGACTTAAACAAACTAAATTAGATAACAAATACAAAAGGTTTGTAAAAGTAATCGAGAAACTCCACGTTGAGATTCCATTCATCGAAGCTATCACCCAAATACCGTCTTATGCTAAACTCATCAAAGACATCTTAACCAATAATCATAGACTTGATGACCCTAAACCATTAGAATGAAAATCTATTGCTAAGAACAAGCTAGCCAAAAAGGAGAAAGACCCAGGAAATGTTTCTATACCTTGTGTTTTGGGAAATCATGTTATTGATAAAGCCCTTCTGAACTTGGAAGCCAGTGTGAGCCTTATGCCTTTAGATGTTTGTAATAGGTTAGACCTAGGAGACATGCAACCAACTAGGATGTCCCTTCAGTTGGCCAATAGGTTAGTTAAATACCCAATAGGTATCTTAGAAGATGTCCCTGTTAGGATTGGTCAACTTTATATACCAACACACTTAATGGTAATGGACATCAAAGAAGACGAAGAAATTCCTATCCTTCTGAGAAGACCCTTCCTATCCACCGCTGGGGCTATAATAGATGTCAAGAGAGGAAAGATGACTTTCGAAGTAGGTGATGAGAAGGTATAATTTATCCTTTCCAAAATTTTGCAAGCTCCTGCGATAAACGATCTGTGTTTCTCCATTAATATTATCGATCAATGTATAGGGGAGTTTGAAACTCAGACCAAAATCGAGCTTGAAGCACGAACAGAAACCATGAAATTTCCTTCAACAGGGATAATGGAGGATGGTGGACTACAAGAATATACATCTTATGTTGATGACAACCTTCATGAATGTTTATCACTTACCCATAACCATTTGCCAGATCCTAAGACAGTGACTGTAGAACTTAAAGAATTACCTAAGAATCTAAGATATGAATTCCTTGATAAGGAATTAAATTGTCTGGTTATAGTAAATGCAAACTTAAACAAGGACGAGATAAATTAAATCTTAGATGTCTTACGTAAGTACCCTTCAACTTTAGGATACAATATTTCTGATTTAAAAGGGATAAGTCCGTCTGTGTGCATGCATCGAATTATGCTAGAGGAAGACTCTAAACCCTCTAGGGAACACCAGAGGAGGATAAACCCTAACATGAGCGATGTGGTAAGAAGGGAAGTGTTGAAACTACTGGACGTCGTAATAATATACCAAATCTCTGACAGTAAATGGGTTAGCCCATTACACGTCGTACCCAAGAAGGGAGGTGCCACAGTAATGTAAAATAAAAAAGGAGAATTAGTGCCACAACGTATAGTAAGTGGTTGGCGCATGTGTATTGACTATAGGAAGCTAAACAAAGTAACCAGGAATGACCATTTTCCCATTCCATTCATTGATAAAATGTTAGAACGTTTAGCCAGGCATTCCTATATCTTCTATTTAGACGGATACTCGGGATTCTTTTAAATCCCTATTCACCCTGACGACCAGGAGAAAGAAAACTTTACTTGCTCTTAATGAACTTTTTCCTATCGGCGGATGTCGTTTGAACTATGCAACACTCCTGCGACATTCGAACGATGTATGATGGCTATATTCGCAGATTTCCTTGACGAGATAATGAAGGTTTTTATGGATAACTTCTCGGTATGCGGGTTCAGTTTTAAAGACTGCCTCGCTATCCTGGAAAAGATTTTGGAAAGATGCGTGCAAGTAAGTCTCGTATTAAACTGGGAAAAATGACATTTCATGGTTATAGAGGGTATAGTTTTATGACACATAGTTTTCGACAAAGAAATTGAGGTTGACAAAGCTAAGATTGAGATGATAGAAAACCTCTAGCCACTCAAAACAGGTAGGGAAGTACGAAGTTTTCTTAGAGACGCCGGGTTCTACTGACATTTTATCAAGGACTTCTCAAAAATCATAAAACCCCTAACAGGTCTCTTGATGAAAGACGCTGAGTTTGTTTTTGATAAAAAATTTCCTAGAAGCGTTTAATATCTTAAAGCGAGCACTGATTTCCGCACCTATCATACAACCTCCAAACTGGAATAAGCCATTCGAAATCATGTGCGATGTGAGTGAATTCGCTGTCAGTGCTGTTATGGTACAAAGAATCGAAAAGAAAATACATGTGATATATTACACAAGCAGAACACTGTACGCCGCTCAACTAAATTATGCCACCACTAAAAGAAACTCCTAGCCGTAGTTTTTGCAATAGACAAATTTTGTTCTTACTTAGTCGGAGCCAAAATCATAGTATACACCAACCATGCTCCCATAAGATATATTCTAAAGAAGAAGGATGCAAAACCTAGACTACTCTGCTGGATTCTCCTACTGTAGGAGTTTGATCTTGAAATTCGAGACAAAATAGGGACTGAGTAGTTGACCACCTTTCAAGATTAGAATACTTGAAGCTAGACCATATCCATATCAATGATGACTTCACCTATGATCGATTAGTAGCATCAATCTAGAAATGGGAAGATCCAGATAACGATGAATCTGAACCCAAAATAAAATCTTCCCTAGTAATAACGAACGTGCCCTGGTACGCTGATTTTGTTAACTATCTATCAGCCGATATTCTACCCTTTGATTTGACATATCAACAAAAGAAAAAGTTCTTACACAACATAAAATATTTCTACTGGGATGAACTACTACTTTTCAAAAGAGGATCAGATGGCATATTTATTCGCTGCATCCTTGAAGAGGAAGTTGAAAACACAATAACGCATTTCCACTCTACACCTTATGGTGGCCACACTAACACCTCAAAAACATGCACAAAAATCTTTCAGGCATGCCTCTATTGGCCCACCTTATGGCGTGATGTGCATGCCTATATAGTCAAATATGACAGGTACCAACACACTGGAAACATTTCCAGACGTGATGAAATGCCCTTGAAGAACACTCAAGAAGTAGAAAATTTTGATGTCTAGGGAATAGATTTCATGGGACCATTTATGTCATCTAGGGGAAATAAATATATATTAGTTGCAGACGATTATGTGTCTAAATGGATCAAGGCTATCGCCTCACCTACTAACGATGCAAGAGTTATGATTAGAATGTTTAAGAATTACATATTTTCAAGGTTCAGAGTCCCTTTCTTAATCATAAGCGATGGTGGGTCCCATTTCATCTCACGAATATTCGATAACCTTTTGGTAAATGTGGGATAAAACACAGGGTAGCCACGCCCTATCATCCACAAACTAGTGGAAAGGTCGAAGTCTCTAATAGGGAAATAAAATAGATCTTAGAGAAAACGCTCACTATTTCTAGGAAAAACTTGTTCTCTAAACTTCAAGATTCACTATGGGCCTAAAGAACTGCCTATAAAACTCCCATAGGGACAACACCCTTTAATCTGGTTTATGGAAAATCATGTCACCTACCTTTCGAGCTAGAACACAAAGCCTATTAGGCTATAAAAACCTTAAAAATGTATTACTTGAAGGCAGGTAATAAACGCTTGTTAGGCATCCTCGAATTAGAAGAAATCTGACAACATGCTTATGAGAATGCTATAATTTACAATGAACATACTAAAGCGTGACATGATAAGAGAATTGCAAGGAGAAAGTTCAATATAGGCGACCTAGTACTTTTGTTCAACTCTAAATTGCGACTTTTCTCGATAAACTACGCTCTAGATGGACTGGACCCTTCGAAGTCACAAGAGTCCTACAATATGGGGCAGTTGAAATTAAAGGTCCATCTACGAATCCTTTCATTGTAAATGAAAAAAGGCTGAAACTTTACAATAGTAGTGAGGCCAATATCACCCACGACCGTCTTACTTTCTTGAAACCACCCTCGGTCACTATTACAACCTGATTTTAACGTTTATCGAGCTACCGACGTTAAACGCAGTGCTGCGTGGGAGGCAACCTATGATTTTTCTTTTCATTTTATACGCTCTTGTTATTTCTTTTCTTTTTAAAAATAAATATCTAACTTGTGTATGTTTTCATTTCAGTGCAACAACCTTCTACTTAGGCAGGTTTTATCAACTAATTATATTTCAGGATGCAGCCAACTAACGAGATGTAGATTACCTTCAAGAACAATAACCAGAGAAGGCGATTTGCTGCCTTAGATGAGAGAACCATCTTACCTACCCGGTATTCAGATTTTCCTTCCTTGGTTCAGCTGGGACTTACTGATAGTATCTGTTTTATGTTTAGCCAAATGAGTTGGGATAGGTTTTTCGTAGTGAAGCACCCAACCTACAAAGGCCTGACACTAGAATTCCTAAGTTCATTTTGTTTTCAGCCCCATACTAGATTAGTACAAGACAGAGGCCTAGTTACCTTTAGACTGTTTAGACAGGATTATAGGATCACCTGTAGAGAGCTAGCCAGATGCCTTACCTTTCAGCACAACCCTAATGCTTACTCCGAAGTCCCTGATAATATGCAAGGAGAATTAGATTACTTATGGGGAGGGATCATTGAGGATTTCCCCCTGACCATGATGCTATGAATAAGACCGTCATCCATAATCCAGCCATTAGGTACTTCCACATGGTTGCCGCCCAAACATTCTTTGAAAAAGTTGAGAACCAAATTTGTGTAAGAAAAAGGAGATGTTTTTCATCTTGAGCATTTTTCAGAGCCTCCCCATAAACTTTGCAGCCTTCCTACTGACCAATCTTGAGAAGATTTTCAATCAAAGAGTTGAAGAAATCCATGTAGGAGGATTAGTCACTCACATTGATATTGCCTTAGGACTGCGAGACCGAGTGGCCCACCTAACCCCGACCTGTAGATACAATCTCTTGGACATTGGCTTATGCCTAAACCGTAGTTTAGTGAGACGTGAAGGACCGGACCAACTTAAAATCCTTATAAACTATGAAGTACTCCACCTTTTCACCCTACCTAACCACGACCTCACGAGTTCCCATGGCAAAAAATAATTGGCGATACCAATTGGAAAACTTAGATGAAGATCCATCACCCCGAAAAACCCCTATCGAACCTGAAGATCAGCATGCACATTACATTGACTATGAGCTCTTTACTTTGAGAAAAGAAATTACGACTCTTCGCCCTGAGAAAAGAGATCGAACTGACAGGTTAAGTGAACAAATGGACCACCTTTTTCCAGGAGATTTATTCATTGAGGAGAATACTAGGCCGCCGAGCCCCTTTGCTCTGATCACTCACCAGGTTCTATCATTTCTTTTTCACCTTAGGTTAAAACACTGGGGACAATGTTTGATTTAAGTGCGGTAGAGGAATTTTACTGCTTTCTAGTTAGATTTATTGCCTTATTTTATTTTTGTTGTTTTATTGTTTTATTTCATCATTACATGTACTGTCAAGTATTTAAGTATAGTTTCATTGTCTATTAAATTTTATCCCTTTTCTTGTGCCATATCGAAAAAGTTTTTCAAAAAAAAAAAAAAGAAACAACGATTGATTTGAAATTACGGGCTATTTAGACACATTATAAAGATTTGGGAGAAGTCCTAAAAACATTAATATCATTTTAACACCATAAATCTCTCTACTATGGAGATCGATTTGGATAATCATCATACTCTAACCTTAAGTTTTCATCCTTAAGTAGTTTATTCTAGCAGTCAACACCATCTAAGTACTGCTAAATGAATAAGTCGATGCAAATAGGTGAATAATCCTGTGATATAGAAAGAGAAAAAAAGGGAAGAACAAGAAAATGATAAAAAAGCAAACGATGCAAAAAAAGAATCCACCTTCTAAGTTAGGTAACCCTCACCCAGTTACTTCACCCAAGGGTAGAGGAACCTTTAAAAAATTGTGCTTAAATATCAAGTTGAAAAAATCATAAACTGTTGAAATTTCGACACGATAATGGATCAGGATCACTAACAGGTTTGTTCACCATACGAGTACGAGATAACGAGCTTAATTGATTGCGCCTGAATGAAAAAAGATGGGTAAGTTAGGCCTGAGGATGATGATATGGTTCAGATTGATTTGTATAGGAGAGAGATTTATGGCCGTGAAATACAAAATGTTTTATTACGATACTTTTGATTTCAGTGACTTAGTACAATACCTATCGATATGATTTGTTTAAAGTATAGCCCTTCCAAAGCACAAAGTAGATATTGATTTCTCCTGTTTTACTTACATTTTGCTTGAGGACAAACAATGGTTCAAGTGTGGGAGAGTTTGATGACGCCTAAACCTATCATTTATTTGACCTGATTTATGCATATTTTCCTATTATTTTTTATTCATTTTTCTACTATTATGCTATTTATTTACATTGTTTTAGGAAATTCACTAACAGAAGTTGTTTATGAAGAAACGAGGAAAAACGGACAAAAAGCGAGGAAATGGAGCAGACAAGCACCTCTGGCAACCCCCATGGCATTCATCCTAAGAGTGCCATGGTTGGTCCACGCACCAAGCTGTGGGATACCCTACTAATGCCCACTTTGTGAGCATGGCGATCGCCACCCATTGGAACAAAGCTTGGTCTCTAAGGAATCACAAATCGTTCCTACTTTTTCTCCACGAAGTTGAAGCAGTTCCTAGGTATTTTCTAGGGTTTTAGACTCCTATAAATACCCTTTTACATACCAATTTCAAGGGATCCAAACTATGTGTAAACTTAAACCCTTATACCATCAAATTTGTAAAGCGACATTCTCTTAACATTGGAGAGGTATTTCAGTGTTGATTGAGTCTGTATCAAGATTGGAGCACCCTTTATTTCTGCAACAATTTATTTCATTCATTTACTTTCCGCCAAGATTTACCTTTGTGGGTTGTTTTGGTTTAAACGCAACTGAACTTATTTTAATCTGCCTTCACGAAAGTGATGCAGTGAAAAAGTTAGGTAAGATCGAAAGTCGTCCGACACTGAAGACTAAAATTGGTTTGTCTTTGGTTAACAAACACCGCGAAATCACTTTGTTAACCAATTAGGAAACTTTAACTTTACTAGAAGGAGGTTTAAAACTATTTGCAGACGCGTTTAAAGGCTTAGGATCCAGTACTCCAGCGAAAGCTGAGGGACCCTTTTAAGTAAATCTTTCTAATCAAAATTACTTTTCTGTTAAGTAAAAAGTCTAATTTCTTAGAAGTGAGTTTACTAATTTAATGTGGTAAGCGCTTTCCATAAGTGACAAATGGAGAGTATAAATTAGAGAGTAAGTTCAGTTCTGAATATGCGAAAGCGACAGTTTCTGTTAAATTAGTTATTTTCTTAGTAGAAAACATTGCCCCCTAAACTATCTTAGTGGAGATGATCAGAGCACTTTCGATTGATGTGAATTAAATTTCACCATTGTTATTTATTTGTTTTATTTAAATTATTTATTTCATTTCCTTCCTTTTAAACCACTTCATTCGCCTTAGCTAAACACCGTAACAACTACGAACAAAAATCTTTGACCATTGGTCTCTGTGGGATCAATATCTTTTAAAACTACACGATAGGTTGTGCACTTGCAGTTAGTTTATTTTCACCCCATTAGTTGGTTGCTAGGGGGTTCACTCAGAGAGAAGGTGCGGAATTTAAGGATGTGTTCTCACCCGCTATAAAGCATAAATCCATTAGAATATTATTATCCATAACAGATGGATGTGAAGACATCCTTCTTATATGGTGATCTAGATGAAACAATCATAATGAGGCAACCTGAAGGGTATGCAAAAAAAGATAAAGGAGGATTATGTGTGCAAGCTGAATAGGTATTTGCATGGCCTGAAACAATCTCCTCAACAAGTTCATGGCACACATAAGTTTCACTAGGAGTCAGTTTGACCACTGTGTTTACTTCAAATTTCGACCTAGAAAATCACTTGTTATTTTGTTGCTTTATGTGGATGACATCCTCATAGCAAACAACATTCTCAAAGATTTTATGAAGGTGAAGGTTGAACTCGACAAGGAGTTTCACATGAAAGATCTGGGAGCTGCATCCAGGATTATTGGGATTTACATCCAGAGAGATAGAAAGCAATCGAGATTATGCTTATCTCAAGAGACATTTCTAAAAAAAGATTCTCAACAAGTTTGGTATGTTTAATTCAAACCCTATTTTAACACCGATTAATCCTCTGTGTAATGAAATCGACAGAGCCTATATGAATAGGATCTCATATGTTAGTATAGTAGGTTCTTTAATGTATGTTATGGTCTGTACGAGGCTAGACATAGCGTATGGAGTGAGCCTTGTAAGCAGGTATATCACCAATTCTGAGAAGTTGCATTGAAAAGCATTAAAGTGGATTCTAAGGTACATAAATAGGTATTTGAGCAGAATCGTGATTTATGGTGGAGCTTGTGGTGATGATAGCAAAGACGAAATTAAAGGATTTTTCGACTTTGATTATGCAGGATGTATGGATTCCATAAAATATATTTCTGGATATGTGTTCACTATGTTTGGCACAACAACTAATTAAAAAGTAACACTTCAGAAGGTTGTTGCCTTATTAACCACTGAAGCAGAGTATATTGCCATCACTGAAGTTTTGAAAGAAGCATTGTGGCTTGAATTTTTTTCTAAGGAGATAAAACTTCAACATCGAGTTATCACTGTTAAATGTGATAGTCAAAGTGAAATCCACTTGTCAAAGAATTCAACCTATCATGAGCGTGTTAAGAAAAATTTGGTTCATACCATGTATCCTCTAAGGTTTTGATGATAATAAAGTATTTAAAGAATAATTAGGATTTGTAACTAGTTGGTTCATGTGTGCAGAATTTAATTTACTTGATGAAATAAGTTTTGCCACCATAATAAGCTATGGTTCGATTTTGATCAAGCTCTTGTGAGAGAGTCTTGCCGTAAAGAAATCTTTTACATATTTCATAATTGGAAGCGTGCTAACCCTGCCTCTGAAACTGATGGATGTTAAATCAAGCTCAGAAATCATGAGACTCAAGAGTAGTTGACATTATCTTTAAAAGATTGTGTTGTACTTGTTTCACAGAAGAGCATTCTGGACAAAGACCTTGCTTAGTGGGTAATTCTTTGGCTATGAGTTCCAACACCTGCTTTATTGGAAAATAAAATATGCAAAAAGATTTGATTTGAATATGGCTGTTAGCATGCTTCAACGGCTCTATTTCTTCATCTATAAAAGGAGCAGAAAAGTTGAAGATCAACAAAGAGAATAACACTGCAACTATAACTGAAATATACATGCATTTCACACCGTTTTTATCATCTCAAGAGAAGATAATTTTTTAAGAGTTATTATTCTTGTATATCTTAAGGATCTTTTATGTTAAAGTCTGTTGTATTATATTTAGATACTTATGATTGTTAATCAAGTGTTGTTGTAAGTTATTCCTTCTCTAAACAGTCAGTTTAGATAAAGTCTCTTGTTGTGGGATTGAGTGTTGAAGGCTTGGATTCATGGAATCTGAGCAAATAAGTCTTGGACTGTAGGTCTAAGCAAGGAAGTCTTGTACTCGACGGTATAAGCACAAAAGTATTGAATCCGAGGGGTTTAAGCAAGGAAGTGCTAGGATCTAAGGATCTAAGCAGGAAGTTTTAGTCAGGCGCTAATTGAGCAAGGAAGTTTTAAGCTGTAGGTCTGAGAAGAAAATTCTTATACTTGAGGGTATAAGCAGTTGTAATCTATTAGATCATAGTGGAAATCTCTTGTGTTGCAATGGGAATTGACTACTCTCGGTTGGAGAGGAACCATGATAACGTTTGTGTTTTTTTTCCTATTTATTTACTTTTGCTATTTTATCCGCTACACTTGTGAATCAGATTCTGAACTTCTATTTAGATTCTGGACTTTGGTTTAGAAGTAAAATCGATTTTGCATACACAATTCAATCCCCATTCTTGTCTATTTTTATCACCTTCAGTTGGCATCAGAGCAAGGTCTGTGCGTAACACTTAATAGTGCTATAAATAAAGATCGAGAAAATTATGTCTACTGAAAATCCTACTGCCAGTACTTCAGGAAAAAGAGTTTCCTATGATTAGAATGCGTCTGAACGAAATCATGATTATGCTAAACCTTCTGTATTCAGTGGTGATTCCACTAAGTTTGAATGGTGGAAAAGCAAGATGCACACTTATATCATTGGACTTGATGATGATTTGTGGGATATACTTGAAGATGGTATTGAGATCATCGTTGATAGTGTTGGTATGGTATTTGTCAAAAAAACTTTGACTCCAGCTCAAAATAAAATTTATAGAAAACATCACAAAGTTAGAGGTATTCTGGTCAATGCTCTACCATATGCTAAGTATCTAAAAATAATCGGTAAGTCTTTTGCTAAGAATATCTCTAAATCATTGTGTTCTACCTATGAAGGGAATCAGCAATTTAGAGAAGTAAAAACTAACTTATTGGTACAAAATTATGAGTTGTTCAAAATGAAGGATGATGAGGATATTGAAACCATGTTCTCCAGGTTACAGATTCTTGTATCAGGCCTTCCAGTGTAAAGTAGGAGTTACTTTGCATTAGATCATGTTAAAAAGATTCTGTGAAGTCTCCCTTTAAAGTTTAGACCTAAAGTAACAGCTATCCAGGAAGCTAAAAATTTGAATACTCTATCTCTTGAAAGTCTAATCAGTTACCTTCAGAGCCATGAGAAGGAATTGAATGGAGATGAGTCTTCAAAGAAATCTAAATTTCTTTCCTTGAGATTTGCTTCTAAAAATTTGGGTGAAAAAACCAAAAGGCCTTCAAAGATCAGTAAACTTGATGAAACTTCTGTAGAAGATTCTGATGATAGATCTGATGACGATGATATGGCATGCTTTATCAGAGGATTTCAGCAAATTTCCAGAAGGAACAAAATATTTTCTAAAAGCAGTGGCTTAGGAAGATCTAAAGAGAATAAGAAGATAAAATCTGCTACAACTGCAACAAACCTGGTCACTACAAAATTGACTGTCCTGATCTTCAAATATAAGAAGAATTTTATGGCGACATGGGAAGAGCTAGACGGTGAAGATTCATAAAAAAAAGATGAAGCCAATCTGGCATTGATGGCTCACACATCTGAAGAAGGACTTTTATCTGAAATAGAGTCTGAAGACGAAGATGAGATATGCCTAAAGGAAAGGATGGGAAACCAATCGTGGTATCTGGATAGTGGTTGCTCATGTCATATGATGGGAGAAAGACATATGATCTAAACCTTGAATTTGAAAAAGGAAGGAAAAGTGGGTTTTGAAGGAGGCCAGAAAGGAAAAATCATTGGTACAGGTACCATTGGTAACTCTCTAACTCTTATCAATAAAGTTTGGATGGTAGATGGCTTAAAGCATAATCTACTAAGCATAAGTCAATTGTGTGATAGTGGTTGTGAAGTGATATTTAATAAGAAATTTTGTTTAGTTATTAATGTTGACAAAGCCATTATGTTCAAAGGGAAAAGGAAGGGAAATGTTTATAAAATCAGTCTTTTAGAATTGACTGATCAGAAGGTCGCTTGCCTAATGACAATGAGTGATGAGAAATGGATTTGAAACAAAAGGTTAATTCACGCTAACTGGAAATTAATCTCCAAACTTAGCAAGAAAAAACTTGTTAAAGGGCTGCCAGACCTTGACCATCACTCAGATGCTCTCTGTGGAGCATGTTAAGTCGAAAAGATTGTGAAAACCTCTTTTAAAACTAAAAACATTGTCTCTACCTCTAAACCCTTAGAATTAATTCATATTGATCTATTTGGTACCATTTAGACTCCTTCAATTTGTGGGAAGAAATATGGTTTGGTCATTGTTGATGATTTCAACAGATGGGCTTGGGTAAAATTTCTCCGATATAAAGATGAAACGTACGAAGTATTTAGCACCTTTTGAATTCAAGTACAATATGAAATGGAAGTAAATATCTTAAAATTTAGAAGTGATCATGGTGGAGAGTTTGAAAATGAACCATTTGAATCTTTTTGTGAACGATATGGAATTATCCCTGAGTTCTCTTCTTCTAGAACTACACAGCTGAATAGGGTTGTAGAAGGAAATGACTGATTTTTTTACAAGAAATGGAAAGAACCATGATACATGAAAACAATCTTCCAAAGTACTTGCGGGCAGAAGCTGTATTGCGTCTTGTTATATTCAGAACAGAATATATATTAGACCAATTCTGAATAAAACATCGTATGGATTATTTAAAGGTAGTAAACCAAGCATCTCTTATTTTCATCAATTTGGATGTACTTATTATATTTTGAATAATAAGGTCTACCTAAAGAAGTTTGATGCTAAATATCAAAAGAGTATATTTTTGGGATACTCTGGACGCTCAAAAGCATACAAAGTGTGCAACTCAGAAACCGAAATGGTTGAAGAGTCTTTGCACGTAAAATTTGATGACAAAATGCCTGACTATGAAAAGTCAAAGGTTATGGATTCAGATGATAATCTTGCAGGAATTCAAAACTCTAAAGAATAGCTTGTGGTATGTATTCCAAAAGACAAGAGTTTAGATGATGGTATATTAGAGTCTAATATTATAATTGAAGGAACACCATAAGTTGCGGAAACTGAAGTAACTCCAAATATTCCTACTGCCACAGATTAAAAAATTATTCAAAATAGTTCTGAAGTCCCTGTTCCACCTAAGAGGTCATTTAAATATAAAGTGTCTCATCCATAAGGGAAAATCATTGGGAATATAGACGAGCCATTGAGAACCAGATTAGCATTCAGAAATAAACAATCAATGATTTGACTTATCTCATTGACAGAGCCTACCTTTATTGATGATGCCTTATCAGATGATGGGTGGATCTTGGCTATGCAAGAAGACTTAAATCAGTTTCAAAGGAATGATGTGTAGGATCTTGTTCCAAGACCACAGTTGAAGAACATCATTGGTACTAGGTGGGTTTTTTGAAACAAGCTGAAAAAATAAGGAAAAGTTGTGAGGAACAAAGCTAGACTTGTAGCTCAGGGTTACAGTCATCAAGAAGGAATTGACTTCTTTGATACCTTTTCTCACATGGCAAGGTTAGAGGCAATAAGACTTCTTCTCTCTTATGCTATTAATCACAATATTGTGCTTTATCAGATGGACGTAAAAAGTGCTTTTTTGAATGGATTTATTACTTAAGAAGTGTATGTTAAACAACCTCATGGATTTAAAGATCCAAACCATCCAGAATTTGTCTACAAGCTTAAGAAATCTCTCTATGGACTCAAACAAGCTCAAAGGGCTTGGTATGAGAGACTGAGTAATTTTCTGCTTGAGAAGGGTTTTTATAAAGGTAAAGTTGACACTACACTATTTAGGAAAACTCTAAAGGAAGAAATTTTGATTGTTAAAATTTATGTTAATGACATAATTTTTAGTTCTACTAATGCATCTCTTTGCCACTATTTTTCAAAGACCATTCAGGTTGAATTTGAGATGAGTATGATGGGTGAATTAAAATATTTTTTTAGAATTCAAATCAATCAAAGAAAAGAAGGTATATGCATACATCAGTCAAAGTACACAAGAGAACTTTTAAAGAAGTTCAATCTTGATGTTTTCAAAGTCATGTAAACTCCTATTCATCCTACTTGCAACCTGAATAGTGAAGAGTACAGTGCCAAAGTGGATCCGACTAAATATCAAGGTATGATAGGTTTCTTACTCTATCTCACTGCTTCTAAACCAGGTATTTTATTAAGTGTATATTTATGTGCTAGATTCCAATCAGATCCTAGAGAAACTCATTTAACAACTGTTAAAAGGTTCTTTAGATAGTTGGATTCTGTGATGCTGACTATGTCGGGGATAGAATTGAGAGGATAGAATTGAGAGGAAATCCACAAGTGGAAACTATAAATTTTTAGGTGAAAACCTTATATCTTGAGCTAGCAAAAGACAAGCAACTATTGCTCTGTCTACAACAGAAGCATAATACATCTCAACTACTATGGATGCAGTATGAGCTAGAAGATTATTAGATTTTTGGAAACAATATTCCTATCTATTGTGATTACATTGATTCTATTTGTCTAACGAAGAATCCAATTCAACATTCTAGAAATAAGCATATTGAAATCAAAAACCATTAAAGGAGAAATCTATTATCTAGATATTTTGATAGAATATATTATTGACCTCAATGAATTGACGACTGTTAACCTTTCTCGGATAGTCTCACATATTCATTTTTAGAAATGGGATGGATATTTTGCAATGCTTAATAGACCAATATTTCCAGATCTTGTGAAAGAATTTTGGGCGAATGCTCATGTTCAACAGGGTGAGTTAGATGTTTGTCAGATTCTATCTATTTTATATGGTTTTCCTATTATAATCAACTCTCAACTTATTTCTCAAGCAATAAATTGTGAAGAGGATGGAGTTACTGTTGAGAAATACATACATGACAATAGGTTCCTGAATCTCATCACCAACATCTATGACAGTGTTGGTTCTGCTGCAAGCGCTTCTACTCTTACTCCTATGGCAAACTTTTGGTACCAAATGACGGGGACTAATCTAAGGCCTAGAGAAAAGGGATTAGGATGACTTTCTCTTGAGGATAAACATTTCATTCAGTTCCTAGTCTCAAGAATGAAAATCAACTTACCTCAAACCATGTTCAACTATCTGAAAGAAGAGATCTTAAAATCTCGTAAGGAATTTTCTTTTCTCATTCATTTTGGTAGGATCCATTCTATGATTCTTGTTCAGCAAGGTGTTGATGCTCATGTGCAACAACTGAGTTGATTAACAAACTTGTTCTTGACTGGTGTCCAAAAATTAACTGTTCAAAAACCATTATTAATCACTATGGTCTACTTGTCTGTTTTTTCGTACTTTTTTCTTTTTGTTGATGACAAAGGGGGAGAAGTGGATTAAGTATTTTACGAATATTAATCTTGGAGTGGATATAATTATTCTATATAGGGGGAACTTACAAACCTCACCTCTTAGACTTCATAGATAGGACTTAGGGGGGGGGGGGGATTACAAAATTTAGACCCTGAAAGTTGTTGAGTAATTAATTTGCAATTGATTGTTTAAAAATACTTAAGGTTGCCATCATAAAAAAAAGGGATATTATTGAGACAAATTTGATTCATACCATGTATCCCCTAAGGTTTTAATGATAAAAAAGTATTTAAAGAACAATTAGGATTTCTAACTAGCTGGTTCATGTGTATAGAAATAAATTTATTTGATGAAATAAGTTCTGTCACGATAACAAGCTATGGTTCGATTTTGATCAGTCTCTTATGAGAGAGTCTGAGCGTAAAGAAATCTTTTGCATGTTTCAGAATCAGAAGCGTGCTAACCCTGCCTCTGAAACTGATGAATGTCAACTAAAGCTCAGAAATTACAGGACTCGAGAGTAGTTGGCATTATCTTCAAAAGATTTTGTTTTACTTGTTTCACAGAAGATTCCTCTAGACAAAGGCCTTGTTGAGTGGGTAATTCCTTGGCTACGATTTCCAACACCTCCTTTATTGGAAAAGAAGATGTGCAAAAAGATTTTATTTGAATATAGCCGTTAGGCTGCTTCAACAACTCTATTTCTTCATCTATAAAAGGAGCAGAAAAGCTGAAGATCAACCAAGAGAACAACATTGCAACTACAATTGAAATATACATGAAATTCACACCATTTATATTAGCTCAAGAGAAGATAATCCTTTAAGAGTTCTTATTCTTGTATAGCTTAAGAATCTTTTGTGTCAAATTCTATTGTATTATATTTGAAAACCTCTAATTGTTAATTAAGTGTTGTTGTAAGTTATTCCTTCTCTAAACAGCCAGTTTAGATAAAGTCTCTTGTGGGCTTGGGCATTGAAGTCTTGAATTTGTGGAATTTGAGCAAAGAAGTTTTGGAGTGTAGATCTAAGCAAGGAAGTCTTGGAATACTCTCAGTTAGAGAGAAACCAAGATAACTTTTATGTGTTCTTTGCCTATTTATTTACTTATGCTTTTTTTATCATCTGCAAATGTGAATCAGATTTTGAACTTCTTCTTAGATTATAGACTCTCGCTCAGAAGTAAAATTGATTTGGCATACACAATCCAACCTCTCATTCTTGTGTATTTTCTCACCTTCAGAGCGAACCAAGCACATCGATGTGAGGCTGCACTTTGTCAGAGAGATAATCGAGCATGAAGAAGTCCAAGTGGTGAAGGTTTCGACTTATGACAATGTTGTTGATATGATCACCAAGACATTGCCAAGTAGCAGGATTTTCCACTGTATATAGTTGATAAAGCTGCAAGATGAAAGTTAGTTTGTTCCCTTATTAGTGTAGAGTTTGTTTCAAGGTGGAGATTTGTGGTATTTTGGATAGAACTCTAGTCTCGACAAGGATAACTTCATGGTTTGACAAGAGTTTTGCATGCTGCAGTCGGAGTCTATTAATGCATATGCCGTCGAAATATATTAGCTTAGTGTTTAAGTTAACATGTTGAATTGGATTAGTTTGAAAGTCCAATTGTTTAAGTTAGCTTAGTAGTCTATAAATAAACTTTTTCTCTTAGATTGTTGAGAGAGAGTTTTGGTTGTTGATATTCACTTATAATCTTTGAACCCCTAATAGAGAAAGTGAATAGTAAAACAGTTATAACCAATCTAGATTATTCTTTTTCCTTCTTGTATCTCTTTCATTAAACCTAATAACACAAGAAACCCACCATTTCTCAGATTTTGATTTATTCTTGACAACATCGATTCACAAACTCAATTTAGATTAAAATTATAATCATACTTTAGTGCGAAAATAAATAGACAAATGAGGATGCATATATAGTAGTCTTCAGATCTACGACATGTTGATATATCAAAAACTATAAAAATACCTGAGTGGATCCATAACAAAATGTCTCAAAACAATAGCGTCAGTAATCCTAAAAGGCAGAGAGAGAGAGAGAGAGAGAGAGAGAGAGAGAGAGAGAGAGAGAGAGAGAGAGAGAGAGAGAGAGAGAGAGAGAGAGAGAGAGAGTTCTTCCTCAACATGGACTTCATATGCCTTAGACCTCTTCAGATGGAAGGAAGGGATAATATGCAATTTTTTTGATATATTAAAAATCATAAAATATATAATGTGATAACTAATTATGATTCACATTATTTAAAAATAGATTATCCTGACATCTATTCATATCATATTGAGTCAATATTAATTAATTAAATATATAACTAATTACCTAATAAAAAATTTAATTAGCTTTATTACTTCAGTTGATCACTAACAATTACTTCTTTTAACTGGTAAGCTATATATATATATATATATATATATATATATATATATATATATATATATATATATATATATATATATATATATATATATATATATATATATATATATATATATATATATATATATATATATATATATATATATATATATATATATATATATATATAATCATTAAAAATTTCATAGATTCAACACAAATTCTAAAACTAACTATACCTTCAAAATGAATCACTTATGTGGTCATTATCTCTTCTAGTTGTCACCTTGACTATCTAACTCTAAGGAATATATTTATATACATCCTACAAGAAACTTGAGTTATAAAAGGTTTCATTGAAAAAGACTATGCGAGATAGGTTTTATTTTGTCCTAGAAAAATGGTCACTAAGATTTAAGTATTGAAAAATTTGCATGTGCGTTATGGTCCATAATTATTTTTAGATTTATTCCATTTTCCAATTAATGTGATGAGTATTTTAGATGGAGTTTCACTGTAGAGTGCATGCATGGTTGTGTCCTACACAATTCAGGTATGAGTACTTTCATGTTGCCAGAAAGCACATTTGCCAGCGACCAGAATTAGTTGTGTTTAGTACTACTACCATATGAATACATGTCCTTTCAACTTTGGCATATGAATATGTATATGTCCTTTGTCTCAACCAATATTTCAAAAGTAAAGTAGAGTACGACTTTTTCATATATATATATATATATATATATATATATAGATATATATATATATATATATATATATATATATATATATATATATATATATATATATATATATATATATATATATATATATATATATATATATATATATATATATATATATATATATATATATATATATATATATATATATATATATATATATATATATATATATATATATATATATATATATATATATATATATATATATATATATATGAATTTACGTGAAACAAAAATAATTAAATTTCAATTTTAAATATTTAAAATTATATTCAATTGTTTAGGATGGTTTTGATTAATTGTAAAGTATGTCAAACTTACTACAAATGAATATTTAGTTAGTTTGATCATGTAATCTTTAACAAATTAATTGATAATTTAAATGACCATAGATGCACCTGGATTCTTGGTTTATGAAGTGTGTTTTATTTGAAAAGAAAGGGTCTTAAGGAATCAAACATCAATCGTGAAGGTAAAGAAAAAATAGTAAATAAATTTTAGACATAAATGTAATTGGTAGAGTTAGATTGATTGAGTTTATACTCGGTTGTAGATATGGATGACAATAGATAGGGTTTAGGCAGAGTACTATAGTACCCATCCTCATATCTGTAATTTAAAAAAATCTCTGCGTCTGAGTTCATATCCGCTTGTGTGTCAAAGTTAGCACCCATACTCATATCCGTATCTGTGACCTGCATTTCTTTTAAAAATAAATATATCAATTATAAAATATCATATAATTTTAAGTTTTTAAAAACTTTTCAAACAATTTATTATTGAAATAAACGAACACTTATATTAAATACTTAATGGTTTAACATTGATATACATTTATAATTGATAGACATACATTTTTATATAATAATATAAATTAAAATATATAAATATAAACGAAAAATATAAATATATATTGTGTGGGTATGAGGCGGAGTGGGTACCAAGGTGCTCATACCCGCTTATTTTTATGGATAATTATCTGAGCTCATTCCCGTACCCATTTTTATGGGTTTTTACCCTATTCATTATGGATACATTTGCGAGTGTCCATTGGGGATGAGTCAAATTATCATCCCTAATTGTAGAGATTAGATGTTTAAATGTTTTTTCTAACTATTCTTATTGATAGATTAGATCAATATATGTCATTTGTAGATTATCGTGCTATTCTCAGATACTTTATGATTTTTTTTATTTACCGTTGATGAGATTTATCTTGTGTGACGAATATGTTAATCATCTATCTTAACCTATTTTTGATGAAGACAAAAGTCTATCTTAGAAGAAAGACCAAAGAAGAAAATGATTGGAATTAAGTATAAAATTTGCATAAGTTTTAGATTTCAATGGAATTAGATCATAGATTAAGGTATAATCTGCAATTCATTTTTTATAAGTTTTAGGTGCTCACAAACTTTCATTTAGACTCTTCTAAGTTTTTCATAACTTTGTTGCATGATTCACATTCAAAAACCTTTTAACTTAAATATTTTTTCAAGTTTTTGGGAAGGTAAATCGATTATGTAAGTCAATTTACATACTCTCTACCAAACAATATTTTGAAAGTGAACAAAGGTAAATCGAATTCTCTTTTATGTAAATCGATTTACCATTCTAATTTTTGTCTTATGTAAATTTCCTCTTTATGTAAATCAATTTACTTAGTGTATTTTTTCAAATTTTTAGAACATTAAAGGCAAGTAAATCGATTGACCTCATAGGTAAATTGATTTACCTCTAAATTTTTTGGATAAATTCATATTTTATGATACCTCTTCATTGCACTTTTTCATAAATCATTTTCTTGAAGCATCGCAAATTATTTCTAATTATTTTTAAGTATTGTAAGTCTTTTAAAAAGGGTGTTTTGTAATGTATAAATAGCTGAATTTTTCATTGTTCAAATTACCTTTTTCATGAACAATTTTCATTTATTTTAAGTGTTAGTAAAATTTGACAGAGAAAGTTTTTCTTGTATAATGTTCATCTATGAAAATGTTTAGTAATATCACTTGAGCACTTAAATGTTTATATACTCTTGAATTGTTTATTGAAGGAGAAAATTAAATTTTCAAGTTATCAGAAAAGTAACAAAGCTCTCAAATTTATCAAATCTGCTGCAAAGTCTGTCTATAATAATTTTATATATCTATTGAAATATTCACCAAGTGTGTGGTGATTTTTTTATATGTAATAAAGTATTTGTACTTTCTACAAGTGTTTTCAAATTGGAAGGGTTGTATTTTTATTTGTTGGAAAAAATTCTTTAAATCGGGGTGATTTAAATTTCATCATAGTTGTTGGTGTTTGAAAATCAAGGAAGTAGTATGCACAAATATCTAACAATAGTGAAAACCTCTCACGAGGTATGAGGGACTAGATGAACCCTTGGTTGGAAAGAAGAACTAGTATAATTACTTTTCTCATTTACTTTTCTGCACTTTAATTTTTTGCATAACATCATTCTAAAATATGGAAAGGACAAAAGAAATGATTCAGAAAGAAGCACCAGGAAGTAAGCTTACTTGTTTTGAATGTGGAAAAGGAAGATATGTCAAAAGTAAATGCCCTATAGTTCATAATAAAAATAAACTCAAGAGCAAGAAGGACAAAAGGCTGAAACTAACGGGATTATGCCTAAGCGCATCACACGCTTGATGGTACAATAGATTCGCCATCAAACTTTATTTAGTCTCAAAGGGCAGACAAAATATCGATAAAACCCAAGGAAAAGAGAAATGGATAAGGGATTGGGTTATGCGAGAGGAAGGTATTAGCACCCCCACGCATCCGTCGTACTCGACGTGAACCGTTTTGCTTGTTTCTAGGCTCGGATGAGTTATTTATCTAAAGGTTACTCGCTAAAGAGGAAAGGAAAAGGGACGAAGAGAGTGCTCACGGAGGATTGAGGCCCTTGTGCCTATGTATTCTCATAGTGTAATGAGGAATTCAGAGCTCTGTAGTTCATGGAATCAGGGAAGAAAAGGAGAAGGTGGCTCGCCAAGATTTCGCAATCTTGTGCCTATGTATCCTCATAGTGCAATAAGAAATTCAAAGTCTATGTGGTTCTGAGAATTAAGATAGAGAAAGGAAGGGAAATGGTGTCGAAACCAAGAGCGAAAAGTAAAGAAATAGTGTCGAAACCAAGAGAGAGAGAAGTAAGAGACATGAATAAGGAAAGGGACAAGAGTAAAGAGATAAAAAGCAAGGAGTAGGGGAAAATGGTGTCATAACCGAGACTCGATGTTTGACTCATTGGGAAAGGAAAGTAATCACTCTAATGGGGAAAGAAGGAAGAGGGTCTTAACCCTGGATGGGGAAAGAAAAGGGAACATAACTTGGTATATTAACTGATAGGCAGTAGTTAACCAAGAAAGAGAGTTTGAATCCACTAGGGAGAAGGAAAAAAATTGGTTTCTGCTGAGGAAAAGGAGAATTGGTCTTGCTGGGGATGAAAATAATTGGTCTCTTAAGCGATGGGTAGTGGTTAACCAACAAAGAAAGGTTGACTCTACCGAGGAAGGGGAGAGTAAGAGATTCGTATTTAACCGATGAACGGTGATTAACCAAAGAAACGTGTGTTGAACCAAGGGAAGGTATTAACCCAAAAAAGAAACTTGATATGTTTACAGACGGACAATGATTAACCGAAGAAAAATGGATGGATTAGTCTTTTAACTGACACCCAATGATTAACCAAGAAAGAAAAGGGTGTTTTAACCATAAAGTGATTAACCCAACAAAGGTTCGATATTTTAACAGATGGGTTATGGTTAACCAAAGAAAAAAAGGGTAGTTGGTATTTTAAATGACAAGTAGTGGTTAACCAATGAGAAGGAGGTGAGAACCAAGAGGATGTTACTAACTCCGCAGGAGATTCAGTATGTTAACAGACAGACTATGGTTAACCGAAGAAAGAAAGGATACGACTTTGCTTGGGAAAAATAAGATTGTGGTTTTAACAGACGGACTGTGATTAACCACAGAAATGGGTATTGAACCAAGAGAAGGTTATTGACCCAAAGAAAGAGGAAGGTTGGTTTTAACAGGCGGACTGTGATTAACAAAAATAAATGTTGTTGAACCAAGAGAAGGTTGTTAACCCAAAGAGGAAGATTCGGGGCAAGAATGAGTGACTAAGGATCGACTTGAGAGACACCACGTCTAAGGATAGAGATGACTATTCTAGGCACAGGGTCATTTGTCCCCTACCAAAAATGTTCAGAATGAGGGTAAGAATTCTCCATTCTCATTCCTTCTCTAGCACTCAAAGTATAGTGCGAAAATTGAAACCGATAGAGTAACAACACAATTTGTACAATGCTTTAATTTGTTGTGCAGACGTCAGACTCAGTGGGGGATCAAGAAAGAGAGGCTCTAAAGAGATCCTAAAGAAGAGCGGGGCAATCAATCCATCAAAACATGGTTTCAATCAACCAATCAAAGGGAAGAAACATGCCAATAATCTTTCAAGCGAGTCGAAAGATCATCAAAGCAAGTGTGCGAAGTAATTTTTGAACAAGGTTAGATTTTCTCAAATAGAAAAAATTTAATGTATCAAATTAAAATTGCAAAGCATTAACAAGGGCAAGCTATCATGCATTACTAAGCATAATCATGTTAACACATAAGCAAAAAAGTGCAAAAAAGTGCTTTAAACATATGATAAAATTGCAAAAAAAAATCAAGGAAAATCATGCAATTAATCAAGCAAGAGTCACTACAAGTAGGTTCTGACCTAAAACAGTGACATTAACATGAATACAAGTAAGCATAGGAAAACACACAAGAGAACTATGCAAAACAGTCCAAAGCAACAAGATTTTTGCAAAAAATGTCAGGTGTAATCGATTAACATCTTGAGGTTAATCGATTACACATTGCCAAAATTATGTTCTGAAGCGCAGGCAAAGGTGTAATCGATTAACCTACAGGTGTTAACCGATTACCATTGTAAAAACAGCAAAACCAGAATTTCTAAAAGCACTTTTCAGAATCACTTATCGCAGGCAATTGCAGTGGATCATAACATAGAAGTAGATGCAAATTTCATGTAAATTCTAAGGAATTGAAATTTAATAGAATCAAACATGCAAAGCACATGTTCAAGTAACAAAACATAAATTAGGTACTACATTGTGAAAACTAGAAATCGATCGAAAATGATAAATTAAGCGAGATTCACCCATCTACAAGGCTGGGATTTTCCTTGGTAATTATTGTTATGAAGAGAAACTTGGAAAACCATAAAATACAGAGATCTATAGCAATCTGTAGCGAGAAAATCGAAGATAATGTGATAATTGCTTCGGATCCAAATTTTCACCAAAATTCCTTCAATGATCAATTTCCAAAACTTGAATTGAAGTAAAGGATAATGTTGCTACAGAATTGAGAAGTGAAATGAAGAGGAATGGAGGTCTAGCTCAAAGAATAGCAAGCTTCAATAAGCTTACTAAGCTTTAATGGTGGAATGAGGTCTAGTGAGGTTTAGGAAAGAAGATGATGACTGAGAGAAAGAGTTCTGCAGAAACTTCAGAGCAAAAATGAGAGAATTATAAAAGGTCCTTTGCGTCAAGGTGAGGGTTTGCTTATATAGAGCATTGGATTGAAGTGAGTGGAGGTTTGGAGTTTGGTATGGAGTTAGTTAAGTGTGGTTTGACATTTGCTTGGAGTTAGTTAGGTCTAATTCACTGAGTTTGGGTATAACTCAGTTAGTTATTGGTTAACTCAGTTAGAGAACCCTAGTGTAACTCAATTGATCAAGTGGTTCAAATGATTGAAAATGAGGGTGCATGGCGAACATTAATGATAGTGATATATTTTAGCAAATGTAGTTGATATTTTCTGGTGTAATCACATTTCTAGAACCTTCCACAAGATGCTAGAGTGAAGTAGACCAAAGGAGAAGAGTGGTAGATGTTGTAGTGCTGTGAAACTGCTAAAATACTGCAAACTTCCAAGTGTAATCAATTAACCATATTATGTTAATCAATTAACACTAGCAAATTTTCATTTTTTTGGCCTAAAATGAAGTGTCTTGGTTGTGATTTCGTGCTTCGACCCCATGCTTTGATAAATAGGCATAGAAATCCTTCTGTTTATCCTGTATGGATGATGTGATAACTCTGTAAGGATATGATTATAACCTTGAGATTTTGTAGGGATTTGAATATACATCTGCAATGAATTCACAGATAAAAAAAATGCCGATGTGTGTGCTAGGAATGCAAGTGCACATGCTTATGTAAAAAGGTAAAAAGGGAGGTCAAATTTTGGGTTACGAAAAAGGTCAAAGAAAACATGTTTAACATGGGATGACAATAGGAATAAGTTTATCTTTAGATGAAGATCATGTAAACAAGGCATTAATGGCTTCACACCATTCTGATGATGAAGAACATAAGGTTAGTAATTCTGAAATTGATGATAGATCTTCATATGGCGAATTACAAAATGATTTACATGAATTACATTAAGAATTTTTTTAACTTTCTAGACAATGCTCAAAACAAAAGAAAACTATTTCAAATCTAGAAAGTCTGGCTAATGACACAAATATGGAATTAGAGAAATTCAAAAATTCTACATGCAATAAATGTCAAGATCATGATTTCAAAATTGTTGAAATAAACCAAGTGATCAAGAAATATGAAAAAGGTCAAATTGATTTAGAAAATTTTATAAGTAGTTAAAGATATTCAAGTAATAAATGTTGACTTTGCTTTTCTAATTTTGATAAACCTAGTTTAAGTTAAACTATATTTGTAAAAGCTAATAGAAAATTAAACAATAAGGAATAAATGAAAGTACATATTGTAAATCATTAGAAAATTCCTTATGATTGAAATGACTTTTATGTCAATAAAAAGATTCATGTTTTTAGAACTACTTGCTTATTATAATACAAAATACCATACCTCTAACGCTTACTACATAATAAATTAATGTATTCTTTATGATGAGTATGTATGAGTAAGAAATGGATATCTAACTCAAGAGGACCCAAAGATTATTGGGTACCTAAAAAATACTATTAACTGTTTTATATGTACTTGAAGATCATATGCTAGTATTGTCAATTCATGATTGATCTTTCAAGACACAAGACCATATGATATGGTAGTTCTAAAACTTTCCTTTGACTAAAGATGATTTAAAGAACATTACTTTAATAACAAAATTGACATATATTTGTGAAGAATATAAGTATTTTTAAATCTAATGTATCATTTCCCTTGTATTATTATACGTCTTTGGATTTTATTCTTTATCTTTTATTATGTCAAAAAGAGGGAGAAGACAGATGGTTGTTTTTGTTGTTTTTCAGGATACAAAAAATAGTGGCATAAATTGAAAAAGAAAGGGGGATGTATGCAAGAAAGGGTGATATATACAAGATATGGGGAGCAATCAAGTATCAAGCAAAAACATCCAATCAATATATTTTGTTATCATAAGAAAAAGGGATATTGTGAAGAAGATGTTCATCATCTATCTTAGCTTTTTTTTATGAAGCCAAAAGTCTATCTTAAAAGAAATATCAAAAAAGAAAAAGATTGGAATCAAGTATCAATTTTGCATAAGTTTTGGATTTCAATGAAATTGGATAATAGACCAAGGTATAATCTGCAATTCATTGTTTATAAGCTTTAGGTGTTCATAAACTTTCATCTAAACTCTTTTAAGTATGCCATAACTTTGTTGCATAATTCACATTCAAAATCCTATTAACTTAGAAGTTTTTTCATGTTTTTGGAAATTTAAATCGATTTACTTTCCTATGTAAATAGAGTTGCATACTCTCTTCCACACGTTATTTTGAAAGTAAACAAAGGTAAATTGATTTCTCCTTTATGTAAATCGAGTTACCTTTTTAATTTTTGCCTTATGTAAATCGATTTCATCTTTTTGTAAATAAGTTTATATAATGTATTTCATCCATTTTTTTAAAAATATTGAAGGCAAGTAAATCAATTGACATCATAGGTAAATCGATTTACCTCTAAATCTTTTGGAAAATTCGGATTCAATGAAACCTTTTCAATGCACTTTTTCATGAAACATTTTCTTAAAGCTTTGCAAATTATTTCCGATTATTTTCAAGTATTGCAAGTCTTTTAAAAATGGTGTCTTGTAATGTATAAATAGTAGAATTTTTCATTGTTCAAATTACCTTTTTCATGAAAAAATTTCATTTGTTTTAAGTGTCGGTAAAGTTTGACAAAAAAATTTTCATCCGTGAAAAAGTTTAGTAAGAACACTTATGAACATAATGTTTATATTCTCTACTGCAATGTCTGTGGGTGCTAATATTGTTAAATATGTAATTCATTATTTTAGAAAGATTATATTTGATTTATAAAGATCAAATTTGATTTAGAAAGATTAGATTATATATTTTTGGGCTTTTATAGTTTGAGCTTCAGCTTAAGATCCAAGTTAATCTAAATCTATAAATAGGGAGGAACCATTTTCATTGTAATCAATCAAGTTTGATAATCATGGTTTTGCAGTTGGAAAGTGATAATAAAATTCCACAATTGTAGGTAGAGAGCTACTATGCAGTTCATACTCATCTTCTTTAAACATGTTCTTGTTTTTGTTCATTGTCATTATGTAATAATCTTGAGATCAATATTGAGAAGAATTCACCATAGATCATGGTTGAATTCCAATATTTTGTACCTAGAGCTCCGATTTTGATTCAAGGGAAGAACAACTGTAATGGCGATGAATCACCCAAACGATCACTTTCCAGCAAATCTTCCGATTCTCAAGAAAGATAATTATGAGAATTGGTGTAAGCAGATTAAGGTGGTTTTCTGGTACCAAGATTCCTGATATCTTGTGAAGGAGGGATTATCACCGCTTGCAGAAACTGTGACAGATCAGGAGAAAGCAACATATAAAAAATTGAAGAAAGACTATAAAGCTCTCTTGATAATTCATCAATGTGTTGATTTAGATAACTTTGAAAAGGTTAGTAATGTAGAATCAACAAAAGAAGCTTGGGAGATTCTTGAAAAATCGTTTGGAGGCGCAGAGAAGGTGAAAGAGATGAGGTTACAAACTTAGAAAAGGACTTATTAATTGCTTCAGATGGAAGACAACTAAAGTATAACAGATTTTTTCACCAGAGTTATAAAGCTAGTGAATCAAATTAAGGTATGTGCACAAGTGTTGGCATCAAGATCAGTTATGTCAAAGATCTTGAGGTCATTAGTTCCAAAAGTAGACCATGTGGTAGTAGCCATAGAAGATTCGAAAGACTTGTCAGTATTAACGAAGGAAGAGATTCAAGGGACGCTTGAGTCTCATGAACAAAGGATGGCTGAAAGAGCTGCGGGAAAGTCGAAGAGTGATATGGCTTTGCAGGCGTAGTCGGAAAAAGAAAGGAAAGGCAAAGGAAGCTAGAATGGCAACAAAGGTAGAGGAGGCTACACCAATACGACTTGTCGAAATCAGCATGAAGGAAACTGGTTGAATCATAGAAAACCCTAGAACCAAGGCAACCAAAGAGGCAGTGTTGCAGGTAGGGGAAAAGGTGGTGATTGAAAGCCTGACAAAAGTTGCATTCAGTGTTTCAATTTTCAGAAGTATGGTCACTATTTTAGTGATTGTCTAGAAAAGAAGAAAAATCAAGAAACTGATGCAAAGCCGGTAAAATATGAAGAAGAAGAGATGTTGTTGATGGTCACAACAAGAGATGAAGAGAGATTACATGACCAGTGGTACGTGAACTCAGGATGCTCATCACACATGACTAGAAGAAAAGATTGGTTTGTTAACATGAAGCCCTCGATGAAGAACATGGTGAAATTTGCAAATGACAATACTCTAGCAACTGAAGGTATTGGTGATGTTCTGATTATGAGGAAACATGGCAAGATATCAACAATTTCCAAGATAGGGAAACTAGTCGAAAAGAACTACAAGGTGTCGATCGAAGACAAGATGATTATAGTTCTAGAAGCAGGTGGTAGGTTGATCTTGAAGGTTCCAATGTCTCAAAATAGGACCTTCAAGATTGAACTCAATGTGATGGAGCACAAGTACCTAACAACTGCAGCCAACAAAGATGAGTGGTTATGGAATTTTTGACTAGGCCTTCTCAACTTCAATGACATCAGAGAGCTGAAGAGAAGAAATATGGCTTCAGAATTACCTGAAATCAAAATTCCAAGTGAAGTTTATGAAAAGTGTGTTCAATCGAAACAACACAAGAATAACGTCAGCAAGGATGCATGAAGGAAGTCGAAGGTAAATATGGAAGTCATATACTCTGATGTATGTGGTTCAATCCAGGTGGATTCAATTGCAGGCAACAGAAACTTTGTCACGTTTATAGATTATTACATTTGAAAGCCGTGGACATACCTCATCAAGAAGAAAAGTGATGTGATCAAGGTATTTTCCATATTTACATCTATGGTCGAAAGACATAGTGGTCAAAAGATGAAAATTATGAGGACTGATGGTGGTGGAGAGTATGTGTTAAAATAGTTTGATGCATTATGTGAAAAAGAAAGGATTGTGCATGAGGTGGTGCCACCCTACACTCCACAGCAAAATGGATGTTGCAAAAAGAAAGAACAGAACCATCATGAACATGGTGAGAAGTATGTTGAATGGAAAGCATATATCCAAAGAATTAGGGAGAAACGATTTTGACAACAACATACATATTAAACAGATGTCCGACGAAGAAGTTTGAAGGAACCACACTAGAAGAATGTTGGTCTGGTGTCAAGCCTAGACTCAGTCACTTGAAGGTGTTTGGATCTATAGCACATAGACATGTGCCAGATCAATTGAGAATAAATCTTGATGATAAGTCGAATAAAATGATCCTAATAGAATATCATTCGACTGGAAAATACAAGTTGTTCGACCCAGTGAATAAGTAGGTAGTGATCAGCAAGGGCGTGATCATAGATGAGCCTAAAGAATGGGATTGGACTGAGAATGTCAATAAGGATTCAGTGAGAATCTCTTGTGAAAAACCAACCATTGAAGTTGAAAGAGGAGTTCGACAGGAACAATTCAAAGATGAAGCAGGCCCAAGCAGAGCTCGACGAACAAGACACATTCCTGCAAGGCTGTAAAAATGTGTGATTACATCATATGAAGTGGTCAATGAAGAGGGTGAGCTGATACATTATGCTTTCTACACAGATGTCGAACCAGTCAATGCAACTGAGGCATTGCAAGATTTAAAGTGGGCGAAAGCAATGAATGAAGAGTTAGACTCTATCAAAGTCAACAAAACTTGGTCACTTGTCAAATTGGCTCAATGCAAGAAGGTAATTAATGTGAAGTGGGTTTTCAAGGTGAAGGTGAATCCTAAAGGAGAAGTAACTCGACACAAGGTGAGACTTGTGGCGAAAGGATTTCTTCAGAAGGAAGGAATAGACTTTAATGAAGAGTTTGCACTTGCTGCTAGGATCGAAACAATCAGGTTGGTTGTTGGTATAGTAAATATGAACAATTGGTACACATGTCAGATGGACGTGAAGTGTGCATTCCTTAATGGCCCTTTAGACCAAGAAGTTTATGTCGCACAACCAGCTGGGTTTATGAAGCGAGACGAAGAAAGAAAGGTGTACAGGCTGCATAAAGCCCTGTATGGACTTAAGCAAGCTCCAAGAGCTTGGAATAAGAAAATCTATAACTTTCTAAGGGAGAAGAAATTTGTGATGTGCATAACTGAGCATGAAATATATATAAGGGAAATTAATGGTGAATTTCTTATGCTATGTCTCTATGTCAATGACTTGTTGGTAACAAGAAGTTGCAAGAAGGAGATCAAAGATTTCAAACATGATCTAAGTGAGATGTTTGAAATGTCAGACTTGGGATATCTCTCATATTTCCTTGGAATCGAATTCTACAAGATTAGTAGAGGTTTGATGATGCACCAAAGAAGATATGCAGGTGAAATACTCAAGAGATTTGAGATGCAAGATTGCAACCCAACTTTGACTTCAGCTGAGTTCAGAATGCAACTGTCAAAAGATTTAGACGAAGATGATGTCGACCCAACCCAATATAGAAGACTTATTAGGTCACTTCGATACCTTTGTCACACAAGTCTTGACTTAGCATACAATACGGGTATGGGAAATAGATTCATGCAGAAGCCAAAGGTATCACACTTAGCAGCAACAAAGAAGATACTGAGGTATTTGAAAGGAACTCTCGACTACAATATTTTATTTCCTGCAGCTGATGAAAGAAACTAATGCAAGTTAGTGGGATACATTGACTCATGTTGGTGTAGTGATGCTGAAGATAAAAAATCCACAACTGGCTATGTTTTTATGTTAGGTGGTGCACTAGTTGCTAGGAGTTCGAGAAAGGAACCAGTAGTGGCATTGTCATCATGCGAAGTAGAATACATAGTTGTTTCTCTTTGTGCATGTCAAGCAACCTGGATGGTGAAACTGGTCGAAGATATCACAATGAAGAGTGATGGAGCAATTACCATGATGATCGACGGTATGTCAACTATCAACTTAGCAAAAAATATAATAGCACACAGTTAAATCAAGCACATCAAAATGAGGTTTTATTATCTTTGAGAACAGGTAGCAGAAGGGAAGATGAACTTGGAACACTGTATAACTGAGAACCAAATTATAGACATCATGAAGAAGGGAGTGCCATTCGAAGTGTTCAAGAAGCTAAGGTCTATGATGAATGTAGATAGTTTAGACACAATAAATTAGGTGGTGTGTTAAATATGTAATTCATTATTTTAGAAATATTAGATTTGATTTAAAAATATTAGATTTGAATTAGAAAGATTAGATTAGATTATTTTGGGCTTTTATAGTTTGCGCTTTAGCTTGATATGCAAGTTAACCTAAATCTATAAATAGAGAGGAACCCTTTTCATTGTAATCAATCAAGTTTGAAATAATCACGGTTTTACAGTTGCAAAGTGCTAATAAAATTCCACAGTTATGGGCAGAGAGCTACTATGCAGTTCATACTCATCTTCTTTAAACGTGTTCTTATTTTTGTTCATTGTCATTACATAACAATCTTGAGAAGAATTCACCATAGATCGTGGTTGAATTCCAATAAATCTAATGAGAGAAGCAAAATGGAATTCGATATTAACAAATCTTTAAGGTATAATTTCATCTTGGAAAGGAAGGCAATTGTCAATAAGATAAGGGTTCTGATGTATAACTCTGTCTTGAGTAGTATACATATTTACTATTTTCATTCTTTAAAGCACTAAAGATAGTCATATAAGAAACTATCAAGAATTAGTGAGCATTACTATGGAGAGGAGATGAACAAAAGAAGAAAATTATTTGTGTTTGTTGGATCAAAGTTTTTAAGTCTAAGAAAGAAAACACACTTTAAGTCAAAGATAGTAAACTATTTAACCTTGCACTATTGAGCATATGTAAATAAATAATCTTTAATGATCATGGTGCTATTTGGGCTGGATTGTCACCCCACGCGTATGGTGAGATTAGAGAAAAAAATACATGATGGTAATAACCTCATTAGTGGAAAGAAGGATTCCATGTGGTGGAGGAACTTAAGGTCAGCAGGTTCAACACATATGAAGGGATAAAACTGGTTTTCAAATAACATTTCTTGCAAGCTAGGAAATGGACAAGACATTGGTTTCTAGAAGAATAAATGGATATGGAATGAACTATTATGTAGCATGGTTCCATAATTATTTTTATGCTAAAACCTTATTGATGTTAAAGTGGCATATATGGGGTATTTGTTTGAAAATTCATGGGTGTGGGATATTGGTATAGCCGAATACCTACTAATAGAAGAGTGTGGAAATCAAATAGAGAATCTTCTATTCATTCTGAAGGATGTAGAACCAAACCAAGAGATTAAAGACAACTTTATTTGGTGGTACGATAAACTCGAATTTTTTAATATAATCGATTTATTTGCGAGTGTTTGAGCTTTTTAATTTAGGCACAAATATGGATGATAATACATTATGAGTGTTGGATACACTATGAAAACAAAATGTTCCAACCAAAATCCAAATGTTTGGTTGGAGAATGTTACTCAATTAGCTCGCTACCAAAGGAAAATTATCAAGAAGATGTGTCATTAGCGAAAACCACAATATAGTTTGTGCAACACCCGAAACTCTGAAACTTATAAATAAAGGATTACTCAAAAATTTTAAGGTGTCACCAAAGAAAATTCTCTAATACCACATAGACATTTAGAAAATATGCAGCAAAAAATGAACAACATACATCACCTATCGTCACATGCTCACATTCACTTAGGGTATCATCGCAACAGAATCATACAAATCATGGTAATAAAACATGTTAACTTCAAAATAACTCCATAAAAGATATTAAATCTCACAAAGCATGTAATTCAACATCCAACATAACAAAAGAAAACATCGTTCACCCCCAATTTTATAGAATCAGAGCACGAGAACTAAAAATAAAAGTGATAACTAAATAGAATAACTCTAAGAGCTATTTCCCACTCACACCAACAACTCTACTTCTGAGTATCTATAAGATGTACATGATGGACAACATCAAAGCAAGTTGCGTGAGAGTTCACATCAATAAATTAATGGTATAAACTCCAATGTATAATTCAAACATCTACATAACCCACATCAATCACACAACATCATTCTCACGCCCAATCCATCCACATACATAGAACAGTCACATACTCATCATTTAAAATTAAGCAATGAGACTCACAACCTCAACTAGACTCGTATGCATGTAGTAACATATCATCATCAATTGGTTCACTTAAGAATCAAGTTTAACCTGCTCGAACCCTGAATTCACCCTGCTCAGATTCAAGACAAGTCACTAATCCACCTTGCTCGGATTGCAACTTGCCTCTTTCATCATCAATTGTGACATATGAATTCATGTCAAAACATATCAATGCAACAACAATGTGATGTTTAAAGTCCCTTCACCCTCCAAAAATACAAACAACATGCATTGACCTAATCATAATAGCTCCCCCTACTTGAACTATTATCCACTAACACAACATCATTATCACAACTAAAAAACAACATTCTTGCTCATAGAGCAGCACATCATCATCGCAAATCATAACAAGTAACACAATATCATCATTGATAGTGCACATATATCATATACTTCATAAATTTAATCAAAGTCTTTTTTAATCGTTAAATCATACCATCATCCAAACAATACTTAACAGTGTATTAACAATGCTTAAAACATCCTTGAAACATGAAAAATCAAAATCTGCCACTGAATACCATTATAACAAGTATTTACGCCTACTTAAGGCTCATGGTGAGTTACCCACCATAGGTATGGTACCCACCATCAACATCAAAACACAAACATGTCACATGCATGACGACCGACTCTAAAATTGAGTATGGGCTTCATGAAGGGTTACCCGTCATGGCCATGGCGCCTGTCATCAACCTGTAGAATGCAGAATTAGGTCTTTTTCAATGGAGTTCAATTCAAAACTCCAATTTTTAAATCTAACATCCTAAATTAGTCCAGAAAATTAACCAAGTAGATCATAAATCAATTACTACATGTTAGCTCACCCATTTAGCACAATCAACATGATAATTCTTCAAATCAAGATTATGCATAAACATCAATCATTAACAATGGCATATTTTCATAAACAACTCTAAAAAATAGAATTTATGCACATATAATGTTACACCAAATTCATACCAAATTCACCATACAACCATAATTATAACAACAACATCAGAATAATGTATTATAACACCCAATCACTACTACAAAACAAGCCTTTCGTAACACCAATATTATGACGGACATAGTGTTAACCATGGTAATATATTTATCCTGGGCGCATATTTTTTATTTATTTACTAGATGACATGTCACAACAGTTTGAAGTAGCAATCGTAGTGAAAAGTACACAGAGTGAAATGGTTCGAATCCCATCACCAACAGTTAGCCATTTCTTGTGATAAAAAATGTTATTGACCATGTATATCACCAAGGTTTTTATTTCCAACTGTGATGAAACGTGATATTTATTTATATATAAGTGAGATTATACAACGCTTCAGTACATAATAGTTGTCTCTCTCAAAAGAAAATCCTAACAACTCCTTCACTCGTCTCTAAAAGCGAAACCCTAAAAACTTTGTTACTCGTCTCTCTCAAATGGATACCACAAAACGAAACCATAACAAAAAGTTTTAGCCAATGGGTATTTACAGGTTTATTTTCTCTGTATTTTTTTTGCAAAATCTATTTCAATATCTTATTTCATGATGTTTGAACTTTCTTCTTTTTTCCTCTTGTAGGTATGGATGCTTATTACAATAAAGAGGACGAAGATAAATTTAGCCTGTCAAACTTGTGTCAAAGATCCAGAATGACATCCATTCAAAATATACACAAGTTTGGTGGTATAAATTTTTCTTCATCCTTATTTCATTGTTGACACGCCATTATAGGACTTGACATGTATGGTATGTTTCTGAAGCAATTTATGCCTTTATATGTTTGTTGTATCGTGTTTGTTGGTTATTGTTTGTTGTTGTTAATGTTTGTTTAAAATATGATTTTATTATATATTATGTGATTTGAGTGTTTTTTCAATCCCTTATCAAATATATAACTTCCCAAACTGCATTAGAAAATTATGATATGATAGATAAAATTGCATTAGAAAATAAGTACACATTCAATTCTTGACAAGAATTCTTCACACTGTTAACTGCATTTTGTTCCTTGACCGTTAGAACTTGATTTAGTGATCCTAGATCTTCAACCACCCCTCTCTCTCCACCTTTAATTTTATTTGCAAAGTAAATAATATTTTGCAAAAAATAATTAGAGTTGGAGGCATGGGTTGTTGAAGAACTAGGATCATTAAACCAAGTTTTTACTGTAAAAGAACAAAATACGAATAAGGAGTTGAAGAGCCCTTGTCAAACATTGAACGTGTACTTATTATTCTAATATAACTTAATTTTTCATATTATAATGTTCTAGTGATGATTAGATGGTTATATGTTTAGTTAGCATTAACAAAATAAATATTCCACATAAGTTATAATAAACTCAAGGCTATATACAATAACGGTTGTCTAGAACAACCGTTGTTAAATATTTTGCATTTTAATATGCTACAACAGTTGTTTAAAGTAACTGTTGTGGTAGGTAGTGCGCTGCTTGGATACAATCACGGTCACCTGCCCGTGGTTGAAATTATCATACATACAATCACACCTTACGTCACAACGGTTGGACCTACGTGATGGTATCCCTTTTCCAACCGTTGTCATATGGGTTTTCCATAGTAGTGAATCCTATTGGAGGTTAAGGACTCCTCAATTCTACCCTTAAGCATATACCCATTATTGAATCTATTCTCCCCTCTTACCTGGTTTTCCTAGCAGCAATAACAAAAATTATGTTCTTTGGGTGTTCTTCCTTTCTCTCCAAAGCTCTAACCTTCTATCTCACTTGTGCCTCTAATCCTTTTTTCATGTTTTGATGGAATTTCTAAATCTAGGTTATGTCTTAAACTTATATAATTAGGATAACCTAGTAATAATTATGATTCCCTCCCTTACTTACAATTACTCTTACTCCTTCCTCCCTTTTATTTCTCTTAATTTACAATTGAACCCCAAACTCCGTATTTTCTTATTTTAATTAAATAAATCTCATGGAATAGTATTATTTTAATTATTAAAATAAATTCTTATTATTCTAAATAAATTCCACTAACCTCCATTTATTCTCTATACCTCTACTTCAAGGTTACACACCCTCAGTTTCCAAATTAATTCAATTACCACACATAATAATTAAATTAAAATACAATTAAATCAATTAAAATAATAACTCAAAAGTTGGGGTGTTACAACCCCCCTCCCCTTCCCCACCACACACACTTAAACATTTTTCACCCTTGAAAGTTACCTTAAGTAAACACAATCGGATACGACTCCCTCATCTGGCTCTCAAGCTCCCAAGTCACATTTTCACCAGCTGGTCTTCCTCAAGCTGCCTTCACTAAGGTAATCTCTTTATCATACAACTGTTTCACTTCCCAATCCTCTATCCACATGGGTGATACCTCAATAGTCAAGTTATCTCTCTCACTTGCACATCATCCACTTGAATTACATGAGATGGATTCGGAATGTATCTCCTCAGCTGAGACACTTGAAATACATCATGAATATTAGAAAATGATAGAGGTAAATTAATCTGATAATTGACTTCTCATATCCTTTGCAAAATCTGGTATGGACCAATGAAACACAGAGTGAGCTTTCGAGACTTTAAAGCTCTACCAACACCAATTACTAGAGTAACTCTAAAAAATACGAAGCTTTTGAGACTTCATGCTTTCCTATGCTTATCATGATAGCTCTTCTTGAGACTATGCGAAGCTCTCATCTTCTCTTGGATAACTTTGATCTTTTCGGTAGTCTGATGGGTACAATCTCTGGTCCAATCATATCACCCTCTCCTGACTCATACCAGCATAAAGGTGTCCTAAATATTCTACCATACAATGCCTCAAATGGTGTCATTCTAATGCTTGAATGGAAACTATTATTGTAGGTAAACTCGATCAAAGATAAGAATATATCCCAAGAACCTCATTGTTCTAGCACACAATCCCTCAAAAAGTCTTCTAAGGATTAGATATTCCTCTCTGTATGAACTTCTATCTATAGGTGATAAGTAGAAATCAAACGTACCTTCGTACCTAAAGCCTTCTGCAAACTCTCCCAAAACCTCGACGTAAACCTCAGATCCCTGTCAGATACAATACTAGATGGAATCCCATGCAAACTGACAATCTTTTCAATATACAACTATGCTAGACTCTCTAATGGATGGTTAAGTCGAATCAGAATGAAGTGAGTTGACTTAGTCAACCTATCCAAAAACTTATAAATAAAGGATTACTTGACAATTTAATATGTCACCAACGATAATCCTCCAATAGCACATACATATTCAGAAAACACGCAGCGAAAAATGAACAACATACATCACTTGTCATCGCATGCTCACCTTCACTTAGGGTATCATTGCAGCAGGATCATATAAATTATTGTAATAAAACATTTTAACTTCAAAAGCACTCCATAACAGTTATTAACACTCACAAAACATGTAATTTAACATCCAACATAACAAAAGAAAACATTGTTCGCCCAAAGTGTTACAAAATTAGAGCATGAAGAATAAAGATAAAAGAGATAACTAAGGAGAATAACTCTAAGAGCTACTTCCCATTCACAATAATAAATCTACTCCTGAGTATCTGTAAGATGTCCATGGCAGACAACATCAAAGCAAATGAGGTGAGAATTCAGATTAATAAATTAATGTTATAAACTTCAAGATAGAATTCCAGCATCTACACAACCCACATCAATCACACAACATCATTCTCACACCCAATCTACTCACATACACAGAATAATCATATACTAATAATTTAAAAGTATGCGATAAGACTCACAACCTCAACTAGACTCATATGAATGTGGTACCGTATCATTATCAATTGGTTAATTTAGGAACCGGGTTCACCCTGCTCGAACCATGAATCTACCCTGCTCGGGTTTAGAGCAAGTCACTAATCCACTCTCCTCGGATTGTAACTTTCCTTTTTCATCATCAACAACGACATATGAATGCTTGTCACAACATATAAATGCAAAAACAACATTATGTTTAAAGTCCCTTCCCGATAGTAAACAAAACATGCATTGACCCAACGATAATAGCTTACCTTACTCGAACTATTATCCACTAACACAACAACATCATCATAATTGAGAAACATCATTCATACTCATACAACAACACTTCATCATCAGAACTCATGGCAAGTAACACAATATCATCATTGATTGTTCATAAATATCACATACTTTATAAATTCGATCAAAAACATTTTTAATAGTTAAATCACAACAACATCATTTAAACAATACTTAACAGTGTATTAACAATACTCAAAACATCCTCTAAAGACGGAAAAATCAAAATCTGCCACTTAAAACCATCAAAAATAGTATTTTTACCCCTACTTAAAGCTCATGGCAGGTTACCCGCCAAGGGCATGGCGCCTGCCATCAACATCAAAACACAAACATGTCACCTGCTTGACGACCGACTCTAAAAATGAGCCTGGGCTTCATGACGAGTTACCCGTCATGGCCATGGTGCCTGCCATCGAACTGTAGAGTACTGAATTATGTCTTTTTTTCAATGGAGATCACTGCTGAACTCCAATTTTTGACTCTAACATAACAAATTAATCTAGAAAATTAACCAAGTAGATCATACATCAATGACTACATGTTAATTCACCCATTTAACACAAACAACATGACAATTCTTCATATCAAGATTATGCATAAACCACCAATAATCAACAATGGCATATTTTCATCAACAACTCTAAAGCAAAATTTATGCATATATAATAGTACACAAAGTTCATACCAAATTCATCATACAACCATAATTATAACAACAAAATCATAATCATACATTAGAACATTCAATCCTATTGGAGGTTAAGGACTCCTTAACTTTACCTTAAGCATATACCCATTATTGAATCTATTCTCCCCCTTAACTGGTTTTCTTAGTAGCAATAGCGAATATTATTTTCTTTGGTTGTTCTTCCATTCTCTCTAAAGCTCTAACCTTCTATCTCCCTTATGCCTCTAATCCTCTTTTCACGTAGTGATGAAATTTCTAACCCTGGGTTATCTCTTAACCTTATATAATTAGAGTAACCTAGTAACAATCACAATTCCCCCTTACTTACAATTACTCTTACTACTTCCTCCCCTCTACTTCTATTAATTTTTAATTGAACCTCGAACTCCCTATTTTCTTATTTTAATTAAATAAATCTCATAGAATAGTATTATTTTATTATTAAAATATATTCCAATTATTCTAGATAAATTTCACTAAGCTCCACTCACTCTTTACACCTCTACCTTAAGGTCACACACCCCCATTTTCCAAATTAATTCAATTATCACACATAATAATTAAATTAAAATATAATTAAATCAATTAAAATAATAACTCAAAAATTGGGGTGTTACAGTTTGCTCTCTATGTTTTAGAGGAGAAGCAACTACTACTCTTCTTTTGCTATTTTGTCCATTTGCAGTCCATGTTTGGAGGAGGGTGTCTGTGTGGATCGGCATAATAGGTTCAGTAAAGGAAGATTCGGTTTTTGAAATATTAAGTTTGTTTTGTAATCAGTTGAAGGAAGCGTGAATGTAATTTGTTGGATTCGATCAATAATCTTGTTTGCAGCTAGATATAGAAGGAAGCGTGAATGTAATTTGTTGGATTTGATCAATAATCTTGTGTCTTGCATTCTAAGATATAGTTAATAACTTTGTATTAGGTTTGAGTACCTTTGTACCCTTGGTTCAGGATTCTTCAGTCTGAGTTTCTGCTGAAGTTCCCATGAAAGAAAATTTTGGTTGTGAGCAACTTGTGGAGCAAGATTTCTAGAACATGTCATGTGACATCTTGGAGCACATGCTACACGGATTAAGTTTTGATTCACATATGATTTTATTCAGTATTATTTTTGCTTTAATCCTTCCAAAAATATGTTTAAGTTATGTTTAGAAAGTAGCATGGTAATCCAAATCAAGTTGGAAAAGATTTGATTAAATCATATATTTATTTGGAGAAAATCTTAATTGTATATTTTAAAGCAAGATATTTGAATTTGCATTTATTAAAAGATTAGGAGTTGATCTATTTAAAGGATATTTGTTTCCTTTTATATTCATTCAAAGATATTTAGTAAATAAAGAATCTCTATAGTCGTCCCAAAGTGGACTAATAAACGCTTGTGAGCGAGAAAAAAAGAAGAATGAAGGTGCCACGGAAAAAGTCTCGAGCAAAATTGTACATGCCTTAATCTGATTATTTGAATGAAAGGGGTAGAAAATTGAAGAAAAGACTTAAGCCCAAAGCATAGTTGGAGAGGTGGTCGAAAGGGGGATTTAGGTCCGTAATTTTACTGCGGTGTGTGTTCATGTAATGCATTCTTTAACGGATGAGTACCGAGAGAGCTGGTTTCAGCCGATCAAAACTAAGACTCACGTATTAGTATTGATACGCCTTACATCCGGAGCCCTTCGCTTGATGTGCTGTTTAATTTGAAAGTGTTTATCCAAGCTTTTTGCTTGAGGTCAAGCAATGGTTTAAGTTTGGGGAAGTTTGATCGATGGTTTTTACACGTGATTTTACTGTTAGTTTCTATTAATCATTTGTTATATCTTGTCGCATTTTATTTTTTTATATTGCATTTTACACGTTGGTTTTGTGTTTTCACTATTTCTAGGTTCAGGTGAACAATAAAGGAGAATCAGAGCAAAAACCGGGGGAAAACAGCAAGAATTCGGAAGTGCTTTGGAGTGGACCAAGAGCCTGACACGACCGCCTGTGTCACCTGACACGACCCGTGTCAGGATGTGCTCAGAAAAGCCAATTTTGGTGGAAACCAGGGACCTGACACGGCCGCCCGTGTCACGTGACACGGCCCGTGTCAGGACACCTGAGACTTGGAAAAATCACATGTAAATTATATCAGAAAGCCAACACGGCCTCCCGTGTTGCCTGACATGGCCCGTGTTGGTTAAAACGCCTCATTCCCTATTTTTCTTGTATTTTTGACACTTGTGATCCCTGAGGGTATTTTGGGCATTTCCCTGGTACTGAGTTTGAATTGAGACTATTTGATACGTGTTTTGAGAAAAGAGAAAGGACTTTTTGACATAAAAGAATTTCACGAGAAAGATTGGAGCGATCAAGGTGTTGGGAAACTGAAGGTCCTCATGAGCGAAAGCGATTGAAGATCAAAGCAATCGATTATCTTGTAATGTTTAATATTATTGTTGATTTTATCTGTATTATTATGAGTAGCTAAACCCCCCAATTCTATAAGAATGTCCCTGAATTGACTCTGTAATGACCTTGTTTCCTTTGAATAATGGATTTCACTGCTTTCTAATCATCATTGTTATTGTATAATTTTCTTATGGCTTTTCTTATTTGACAAATAAGGATTTGATTTACGGTTAACCTTAGGTTTGGAAAAATGATCATTAACGCGTTTATACGATACTACTATAGTAGATATTGCCTAGGAATAGGGATACCCTATAGTAACCGTAATGTTTTAGATGAAATATATTGCTTGAGATTGTTCCTATACCGCCAAGGAATTGGGGCATAGGAAGAATACCAAAGGGTCTGAGGAATTAGAGTTAACTAATCTTTAAAACCGGTAACGATTGAATTGAGCAGTGATTTCTAAAAATTAAGGATTAAGGCTATTACAAGGCTTTTCATACACCCTACCTTAGCATGCTTCTCATAATTGTCTAAAACTTTTATTTTACCGCTTTTGCCTTTTGGCTTGATAATTTTAAAGAAACAAACCAAAACCCCTATGAATTTTTGTTTAATTGCATTATTATAGAGCTTGTGTTCATACGCAGTCCGCGAGATCGATATTCGGGGAATTTCCCCTTATTACTACATAGGTACAATTAGTACACTTGCTAATTTACCGGTCAAGTGTTTGGCGCTGTTGCCGGGGACTGCCAGAATATATGTTGTATTATAATTCAATTGAAAATTTGTTGCTCTGCGACCAAAATTTTATTTTCAGTTTTTATTTTTATTTTTAATTTTTATTATTATTATTTTGTTACTACTAATCTGCGTCTAACATTTTCATGCGAGGAGATCCCTCAGCTAATTTTTCTTTGGACGCAGAAATTGAAAGGACTCTACGTGAAAGACGTAGGCAAGCTAGACTATTAGCTTCAGAAGAAGAAAGAGTTTTTGTTCATTCAAATTCAGGTTCGGAATCAGAAAGAGACACTGAAGCTATGGCGGATCTCCCACCTGCAGAGAGACTTTTGGGAGACTATGGAGGGGCAAATGCTCAACCAAACCGGATGACCATCGTGAATAAACCGGTGAATGTGGCACACTTTCAGCTACATCCTTCCACCATTCTCCAGTTGGAGAGCAAGCATTTCTATGGAAGAATCAACGAAGATGCAAACAAGCATCTACAGAGATTCCTAACGACTACCACAACTTTGAAGATAGAAGGTCATTCCGAAGAGGCCAAGAGACTTGTTATGTTCCCGTTCACATTGACTGATGATGCGGAAGAATGGTTATATTCACTTCCAGCTGGGAGTATCACCACATGGCAAGAGATTGAAACTGCATTCCTTAACGAGTATTTCCCTGCTTCAGTGTTTATTCGAAAAAGATGCGACATTATCAATTTCAAACAAAAAGAAGGGGAATCTTTAGGAGATGCATATAAGAGGTTTAAGAGGTGTATGAAGGCGTATCCTACTCATAACATGGATGCCACTGAGCAGATCCAGAACTTTGTGAATGGATTACGACTCAATACAAAACAGCTTATAGACACTGATGTTGGTGGCTCAACTAATTTCTCAACAGCCACTGGTATCAAGAGGATCATAGAAGCAATTGCCGCCAATGAGCATCTTGAGTTGTATGATCGCACTGTGAACCAACCAGAAGGTAAGATTGATTTGAAGCTAGCGGATCAAGTTGTGAACATAGAAGAGTAAATCAAAGCTGAAGTGGAAAGAAGGCTTAAGGGAATGAATGTGGGTACTGAAACTGTAGCTCAGGTTCAACTTGTCCAAGATGTGAGTTGTGAGATATGTTGTGGATCACACTTTACCATGCATTATGTGGCAACTTAAGAACATGTGGAACAAATTAATATGTTAAGGAAGAACAATCCATATTTCCAGACATATAATCCAGGTTGGAAAAATCAGCAACAATATCAGCAGCCACCATACCAACCTCAATATCAACAGGCTCCTCAAAAAGCAGAATGAGAGATAGCTATTGAAAGAATGGCAGCTCAAAGTATACAATTCCAAGAAGAGACCCGTAATGTTCAAAGGAACAACACTACTTCCATCAAAAATCTCGAGGCGCAAATGGGGCAGATAGCCCAACACCTCTCAGCACACATATAAGGAACCCTCTCGAGTGCGACAGTACCGAATCCAAAAAATCAAGAGAGTATTAATGTTGTCATAACAATAAATCAAAAAACGATAGAAGAAGAGGAAACAAAGAAGGATGAATGCATAGAGGTGGAACTTGAGGTAAGAAAAAAATTGAAACAACCAGAAGAAGCTATGATATCTAAAAAAACCAACTGGGGAGAAAAAGAAAGAGGAGGTTAAACAAAAAATCAAACTACCGTTTCCTCAAAGAGTTACAAAGAAGGATGAGAAAGAGAAAGACTTTGGAAGGTTCAGTGCAATGTTCAACAAATTGAAAATCAACATGTCGTTCTTTGAAGCACTCGAGTAAATGCCGTTGTACAAGAAATTCATGAAAGAGGTTATAGGTAAAAAGAGATCAATGGGTGAAGAACCGACGACCACAATTGAGCAATGTAAGGAAATAGCATAAGAAAAGAGAATCCCCATCAAGAGGAAGGATCCTGTACCGGTAGTAATCCCGTGTACTATAAAAGATCGAACCTTTAAGAAAGTCCTTATTGATTCAGGTGCTAGTGTGAGTCTCATGCCGTTATCGATTTTCAAAAGGCTGGACATTGGAAAAGTGAGCGATACAGGAACAAGCTTGAGGTTTGCCTACCACATAACTAAGATGGCATATGGGCTAGCAGAGGATGTACTGGTGACAATCGATAAATTCACCTTCCCAGTTGACTTTCAAATCATGGATATTCCAGAAGATGAAGAGACTTCGATCATACTTGGTCGGCCGTTCTTGCTTACTAGTAGGGACAATATTGATGTGGAAAAAGGAACGCTCACTTTGAAACCCTTTGACGAGGAAATCACTTTAAAAGCTCTAGAGGTTACGAAGAAAGGTAAGGAGAAAGATGTTAAACCTTCAGTTGGGAAGATCAACACAACAAAGAAGGGAGAACGATCAAAACCACTTCATGTTGCTCTTATCTCTGAACCTGCCACATATTTTGTTGCGAAGAAGTCAAACAATAAAGTTTGGAGGCTAAAGTACCCCCCCCCCCCCATAACAATGGGGAGTCGACCGTCGAGCCATGCGACATTAAACAAAGCGTTGCGTGGGAGGCAACCCACGGATTTTAAGAATTTATGTTGTTTCTTTTTGTGGTTATTGTTTTTGCAGGAATAAACGAGAGTTTGCAAGGGAAAATGTGGAAGTAACAAAAAGGTGCGACATTACCTGTCGACCCCTCTGTGAGGATCTCTGTGAGTTCACCTCTCCTTCTCGTGTTCTTGAACATTAAGACAATGTTCCGTTCAAGTTTGGGGGAGGTTTTACCGTTTGGAATTGTCAATTTAAATACCTTTTTATTTTAAGTTCGGTAAAACAAATCACATCGAATTCGCCCCTACGAAGACTGTAAAAATTTTCTTCTAATGGGTATGTGTGTAAGGTAGTCAAGAAAGTATTTAGAGTTTAAGGGAAGAGGAGTTTTGAACTAAGGAACTTGGGAAAGTTTGGAAATTGAGGTATAAATTGAACACCCTAGGTTCCCCGGAGTAAAGAAACGCGTCCGACGCGTAGATTTGTGCCATAGTACTTGGATTTGAGAAGTATGCCCCGATTAGTTCATTGTGATAGTCCGGCATGATTGAAATAATTGTATATATTGATTTTGAGAATGACTTGTGGCACAAAAAAAAAGAGCTGAATAATGACGGTAAAGACAACCTGTCCTTCTAAGTTGGGTAACCCTCACCCGGTTATTTAGCATAACGGCGGTTGAATCTCTATAGTCGTCCCAAAGTGGACTAATAAACGCCTGTGAGAGAGCAAAAAAATAAGAATGAAGGTGCCACAGAAAAAGTCTCGAGCAAAATTGTACATGCCTTAATCTGATTATTCGAATGAAAGGGGTAGAAAATTGAAGAAAAGACTTAAGCCCAAAGCATAGTTGGAGAGGTGGCCAAAAGGGGGATTTAGGTCCGTAATTTTACTGTGGTGTGTGTTCATGTAATGCCTTCGTTAACAGATGAGTACCGAGAGAGCTGGTTTCAGGCGATCAGAACTAAGACTCACGTATGAGTATTGACACGCCTTACATCCGGAGCTCTTCGCTTGATGTGCTGTTTGATTTGAAAGTGTTTATCCAAGCTTTTTGCTTGAGGTCAAGCAATGGTTTAAGTTTGGGGAAGTTTGATAGGTGGTTTTTACACGTGATTTTACCGTTGGTTTATGTTAATCATTTGTTATATCATGTCGCAGTTTATTTGTTTTTATTGCATTTTACGCGTTGGTTTGGTGTTTTCACTATTTCTAGGTTCAGGTGAACAATAAAGGAGAATCAGAGCAAAAACCGGGGGGAAAAGCAAGAATTTGAAAGCGCTTTGGAGTGGACCAGGAGCCTGACACGGCCGCCCGTGTCACCTGACACGACCCATGTCAGGATGTGCTCAGAAAAGCCAATTTTGGTGGAAACTAGGGACCTGACACGGCCGCCCGTGTCACGCGACACGGCCCGTGTCAGGACACCTGGGACTTGGAAAAATCACATGTAAATTATATCAGAAAGCCAACACGGCCGCCCGTGTTGCCTGACACGGCCCGTGTTGGTTAAAACGCCTCATTCCCTATTTTTCTTGTATTTTTGACACTTGTGGTCCCTGAGGGTATTTTGGGCATTTCCCTGGTACTGAGTTTGAATTGAGACTATTTGATACGTGTTTTGAGAAAAGAGAAAGGACTTTTTGACATAAAAGAATTTCACGAGAAAGATTGGAGCGATCAAGGTGTTGGGAAACTGAAGGTCCTCATGAGCGAAAGCGATTGAAGATCAAAGCAACTGATTATCTTGTAATGTTTAATATTATTGTTGATTTTATATGTATTACTATGTGTAGCTAAACCCCCCAATTCTAGGGGAGTGTCCCTGAATTAACTCTGTAATGACCTTGTTTCCTTTGAATAATGGATTTCACTGCTTTCTAATCATCGTTGTTATTGTATAATTTTCTTATGGCTTTTCTTATTTGACAAATAAGGATTTGATTTACGGTTAACCTTAGGTTTAGAAAAATGATCGTTAACGCGTTTATACGATACTACTATAGTAGATATTTCCTAGAAATAGGGATACCCTATAGTAACCATAATGTTTTAGATGAAATATATTGCTTGGGATTGTTCCTATACCGCCAAGGAATTGGGGCATAGGAAGAATACCAAAGGGTTTTCTGCTGAGGAATTAGAGTCAACTAATCTTTAAAACCGGTAACGATTGAATTGAGCAGTGATTTCTAAAAACTAAGGATTAAGGCTATTACAAGGCTTTTCATACACCCTACCCTAACATGCTTCTCATAACTGTCTAAAACTTTTATTTTACCGCTTTTTCCTTTTGGCTTGATAATTCTAAGAAACAAACCAAAACCCCTATGACTTTTTATTCAATTGCATTATTATAGAGCTTGTGTTCATACGCAGTCCGCGAGATCGATATTCGGGGAATTTCCCCTTATTACTACATCGGTACAATTAGTACACTTGCTAATTTACCAGTCACAGACCCCTTTTTCAAAGTGTACTGCATCTAATGGCTTAGAGATAATGTTAGAGACAAATGGCATGACATCTTGTCCCACATTACACATATTCAACATTTTCTTCATGTAGAGTAATTTCTTACAACAACTCCCTGTAGTAGTGTATTCATCTTCATCAAAATATAAGGATACCCAGATTTTCTCTTTGTTGACCCAATATATCATGATGTTGACAAGAGGGAAGGAGCCATCACTATCACCATCACCAATATAACTTATCATAAGTTTTTTCTTGTCTGTCATGAAAACTTCCTTCAGTAGTTGAACCACTTCTTCAAATAACAAAACTTCTTTTGACAACCATATCCCTTTCAACATTCCGCCATCAAGCCTTTTCTGAATTTTGAACACAATTGCCAAGACATTTGCTTTAGCATCTGACTCAAATTGAATTATTCTAGATTCTTCATAGTAACCAAGAATAACTTACTTATCCTTGGTAACCACTATGATACTCATGTTATCTGTCACATATTCGAAAACATATCCCTTATCATATATATCATCCTTCATTAACTTTGCTTGAAATTCAGGAAGATATCCAACATCTTCTATCATGCTTAATGTAACACCCCAAATTTAATTGAAATATTTTAATTTATTTATTTAATTGAGAATATTCGTATTTTGGTAGTTTTCGGTGATTTTGTGGATTATTGGGAATTATGCATTTTTGGATTATTTATTTAATTAATAGTATAAAATATGGAAATATTAGTATTATTATTAATTAAAATAAATATAAGTGAAATAAGGGTAATTTGGGCATTAAGAGGAGTTAGTAAGGGTGTTATGGGAAAAGTCCAATTGTGTGGCCCAAAACTAGGTTTGACAAAAAGGAATTCTGAAGGAAATTAGGATTCATTTTGTTAACCGTGAAAAGTATTGAGGCTAGAGCTCTGAGGAGAAGATTGGAGGCAGAAGCTTCGAGAGATTCCCTGAAAGATTGAGAAGGCTTTGGTCGACAACTAAGGTATGGGGAGTATAGTCTTTCATAATTTTCCATGTGTGACTTTCAGTGTATTTAAGGTTGATTTAAGGGTTTAAGAGTTTTGAGGCGAATAATGAGAAAAATGGATTTTTGCCCTTCGTGGCCTAAATCGATTATTGAGAATTTTAACCGTAGGGATTTATTTGGGAAAAAGGGAAACTAGGCCTTCGTGGACAAAAACTATGATTTGACGCTAGCCCTGTAGGGAAATTTAATAGTGAGAACCCTGATGGTTGTGGTGTAGTGGTAAGTATTCCTGACTGTTAGAGTATAGATATGAGAAATAGTGATCTTTGGCCTTTGTGGCCTAAACCTATTAGTGTGAACCTAACCTGGAATCCGTTGGAAAAAATGGAAAGGTAGGCCTTCGTGGCCAAGACCTTGAATTGTTATATGTCTAACCCTGAAGGGATAGGAATATTTGATAGTGAGTAACTGTGATGCCTTAGGGTGTAATTGAAGGGAAAATTGTGATTTAGGTCGTGAATATGTTACGGGATTGGCCTAGTAAACCATATGTTTTGTGCCTTTATCACCGTAAGACCTTAGGTATGATTTAGAGATGTTTTGGGGGCATTGGGGAAGTGAATCGTCTGGACTTTTGGGTTGATTTAGGTTCTGGAGCGTAACAGCGTTTTGTTGTCCGTCACGACTGTTCATGTTTTCGGTCGAAATCGTTTTGGACGTAACTTTTGATCCGTAAGTCTATTTTGGCCCCTGTTTGAAGCGTTAGAAAGCTAATGAATAGGACTACAACATAGTATAGATAAGGGAATTGGTTTCCCAATATTTTTATATCTAAATATGTTTGAGAAGTCAATTGTGTATATGTTCTATTAATGAATCATGTTCTGGTTCAGTGATGTCTTGATGTTTTGATGCTGCATTTTTCCTGATGAATTACCATGAGGGTAACTGTGATAATATGTGATAATATGATGAATTAACATGAGTGGGACTGTGAAGTTTATGTGATTAATAGGCGATAGTACAAGAATTACCACGAGTATAATTATGAATTAATATGTGATAATATGATGAATTAATATGAGTATGACTGTGAGCGCTATGTGATTTGTATATGACTATATGATGATTTATATGATGTATGGTGATGATTATTATGATTATTTGATAACATGATGTATGATGATGATTATTATGATGAACTATGATGACATGACGTATGATGATGATTATGATGATGAGCTATGACGTTTGATGATGATGAATATGATGAATGATGATGCACCTATGATGTTGTTATGAGGATGATTTGTGACGTCTGCATCATGCATTCATGTGCATCCGAACTTCGGTTCAGGACCTCGATTACTTTGGCTTCAATCCCATTGTGTGAATGTGAAGTGTTTTGATGTGACTCCGGTTCTCAAGTAAAATCGATCCTATTGATGGGGATCTATGGAGGGTTGATGACCCAGTGTCCATCGTGTTGTGATGATTGGTACCACATGCATTGAGTCTTGTTGCATTTGCATTTATGGGTCCTTTTGTATGAATTATGACGTTGTGGCCTTTGAGGCATATTGAAGGATATGAATGTGTTGAATATGATTATGTTGCCATTTATATGTTGATTTTTATACATTGATTATTATGAATTGTTTTACTCACCCAGCCTGTTTGAATGTTACCTACACGTGGGTAACGTGCAGATGATCAGGTTTAGCCATGGACGCCGTTGAGGATCTTTGAAGTCTTTGAGTTGTTAGCCTTTTGGTTAACTTAGATGGTCTTGCTCTGATATGTAACATCGGGTTGGATTCTTTTGAGTTAAACTATATACTATTGAGTTATTTTGCTTATCTTCCCGTATGAGGAAAACCTTGATTTATACCTTTTGAGTTCCGCTGCTTTGTGCAATTTGATGTATTTTGAGAAAACCCGTTGTACATGAAGCATTGACTTATTTTGAGCTATTGAGAAATGTACACCCTTTGAGGTGATTTTTATTGAGTTAAATAATTTACTCTGATATCTGTGTTATTTTGCCTTAATAATTGTGGGGTAAAAAAGGGGTGTTACACTTAACTCAAGGTCAAATTGCATCTGATGAACAAGATGCTACACCATGTTGTTGACAAGTCAACATCACACACGAGAGCTTTATCATTGTCTTCCATAATGACATCCTTTAGCAACTAAATATCCTCTTCAAAGATCAAAGCTTCTTATGGAATCACCCTTTCAAGGGCTATCCTCACTTGACATAAATAATTCAACACAATATCCTCATTAAAGTACCTATTAAGAGAGGCACTATACACATCCATTTGATATAATTTGAAGCTCAGAAAAACTGACAGTCTTAGACTCAATACGATGGTTCCAAGAAGGGAAAGGGGATCGTGGATATTCCCATTTTCATCAGCAAATATCATGGAGTCTATATGGGCAGACCTATCCTTTGGAATAGTCAATCTATACTCTATGTTCTTTGTAGCCCATACAAGAAGAATTCTACCATTCTTGCTTATCAATCATTAACTTAGTTTCTGCAGATACTCTAAAGTATGATCATGGTTATTAAAACCACCACCATCAACCTCAATATCTCATGAACTCAATCATCATTCTCCTTATTCCCTTGAGACTTTGTCAACATGCTGGATATAATGTCTGGCACATCGTCATCACCATCTATACTACTCAAATTTGTTTTACGGGAATCTTTAATAGAAGAAATTTGAAAGTTATGATGACTTCTCATAGGTCTCGACTTGAGTGGAACATTACTCAAATCTACACCAGTATCTATATCAGACTTAATAGCACGAGGAATATTATGGAGAGAATTAGCCGTTCCAACTTTACCAATCACCCTATCATGACTTTCACCAATCGTATGAGAAGTAATTTTTGATTCATATCCATTATTCTTCTAAACCACTATAGGTTGTTCAAAATTGGGAGGACCTCCAGCCTTACCATCAACCTTCCCTTTAATTACACAATCCTTATGAGATAATTCAGAATTTTGAGTATGATGTTGAGATAACTTGTCTAAAGTCTTATATGATATTTCTTCATCAATATTTAATCCTTTTAAGCCCTTGAAATCTTCTTCATATATGACCTTCTTCATAAGAACTTCTTTACCTTTGTTGGTGACACCATATTTGGAATTGTAGAAGTTCATATTTCACCTTTGATCACTCATGTGATATATGCTGATCCTTTTGGCGGATGTTCCTCTTCTCAGTAACACCTGACTAGAATTTGTCAAGTTTCCTAAGTCCTTTAATCTTTGCTTTATTCTATTGCAAGGAATGACATGAACTGTCTTTTCCTTAGACATGTCCTTGGTACCCCCACTTTTATAATATCGGCCTTCACTTGAGAAACCTTTTTGTATTGTATGAGCTATATGGCTAGTTGAAGTAATATTGAATGACAACTTCTTCTTTTCTTGGAATTTATTACATGTTCTATTCATCAGTTTAGATGGACTATTAAACTGAGGAAATCCATGCAGATTGTAACAAGAAGACTTTATATGTCCAAACTTACCACATTAGTGACATTTTATAGGCAGTTTCCTATTACTACTATGGAGAGGTGACACATGTTTCACATGAAGTTGTGACATGTGGTCTGACCTTTAAACCTCAATCTTCATTTTAGGTAAAATAACCTTCATTGAGGGAATTTTCGAGCATTAATATATCATGTTTTCCCCAAGATTTATCCTCTTCATCTCTTTAGAAACTTCTCTACATGCATTATGGTTGAGGCAAGCTTCTCTTTTTCCTCCTAAAACACTCATATGTTCTTCTTATGATTATCTAGGTGTCGCGGTGAAATTTGGATACCAAGCTATTGAGGAGCTTGAATCTTTATTCATTTGCAAACGAACTTTGATTTGTCCAAAGGAAGGGAAAAAGATCGAAATACCCACAATGCAATGCAAATGCAAGCTAGAGAGTTATAGGTTCGGGGGTTGGTTAAACTTAGGAAAGGTGCTAGCATCCTAAGTTTCTGTAGTACTCTACAGGAACCTCTTGTTTTAATGTTTGTTTTATTGCTAAGGTTTATCTGATTAAGGGATGAAAGACCTAGGGGTTTATTTCTAAGTATACTCGATAAGATATCGCATCTTATGCCTACATATCCTTACGGGAGTGGAATTAGAGTATCTGTAGTTCCCCTAAAGGGTTCGAGGAGTTCTTTGACTGTGGTCAAAGTTCCTACGGGTTTAGGGTAGTTGATTGATTGATTTTAGGAGAAAAAGATGAGTTATCATTTTAAGGGAGATTACTTGATTTAACCACCACAACTTTGTAGGAAAATAGTCTTTGTATCGCCTTAAGAGAAGGGCTCAAGCACTCGGAATTTAATCGACAAGTATGCCACTATCTCTCTTAAGGCAAAGTCCCTACATATTGATTGAATTGTTATGGGATAGGAGTTTTATCTCGTTTAAGATGATTAATATCTTGTTCTCTAATGTGTTTGAATGTTGTTTGATTGAGTTGAATTGAGTTTATTCTAAATTGTAAAGATAAAAGGTCCTTCCTATGGGGTAGGATCTAACTTAGAAGATTGACTTGAATGAGATCAAGGATCATGGGGAAATGATGCAAATGGGATTCATACGCGCAAGTTTTACGTTACGTGCAAGTTCTTCCTTTGGACGGAATGCAATACAGTAAAGTAAATTGCGGATAATATAAAATTGCGGTAAATAAAAGTTGTGGATAATGTAAAACATACACAAACACATGAAAGCGCAAAAGTGTGTGAATTGTGCATATGTGAGTGGAAACGTGCGCGCTTGATTAAGTTGCAAGATTGATTTTAGGCGGATTGATTTTATAGTTGAATTATATGAAATGACGTGGTTAATTGATTGTAGGAAGTGATTGATTTTTTGAGAGATCATTTTAAGAAAATGGTGGGATTCTTTTTAAGTGAGATTAATTTTAGAAAAAGTTGAATTAATTATCTTAGTTTTAATGAAAAGTTTTCTTTTAAAGGAGGATTAAAAGGAATTGTTCAATTTTAATGAAAGTTGTTACGATAAAAATAAGTTTCAATATTATAAAGAGTTGTAAAAAGATTAGATTCTTAGTCAAATTATAAAAGGTTGTTTATTATAGTGTGAATTATTTGTTAAATTAAAAGAGTTTTATTTTAGTTATTAATTTATTAATTAATTAATTAGAGATGGGGTTTATTTAACAATTAAAGAAAAGAAGAAAAAAAAATGAGGCCTATATTAATATAAACTAAACCAAAATTAAATGAAAGATTAATTGATTAGTTAAACATTAAGTAAAAGGTTTAAATCCATTTAATTAAATGATTAGGTGGTTGATTATAAAATAGGATTAATTTTGTTAATTAATAAAAAGAGTAAAGGTTAGGTTGTTTGATAAAACCGATTAAAGATTTAAGAGGGTGGTTAATTAGAATTAACAGATAATTGGGTAGTTAGGAGGGGTGGCGCCAGATCACGTGAGGCGCTGGTCTGAGGGTGTACGATAGGCTGCGAGTGAGAGGGGTACGATGGAGATCCGTTGGAGATCATGTGACTGTGAACCGAGAGCGCATCGTATATGTGTGGGTGTGTGAGTATACGATTACAACAAAAACAGAGCCAGAAACGCAAGGGGGCCAAATCCCTAATTCCTAACTTTCTCCATCTCCTTCTTCGCTCGATTCGCTCTCGTTTCTCCCTTCTTCTTCATCTTCTACCTTCCGACTTCCAATTCTTCTTCGTCTCTTTCTCTTTATCAAATGCGTCCCCCTTCCTTGTCACTCTCTCTGCAAGTCTTCTTCTTCCATCTCTTAATCTCCCTTTCCCCGTTCTTCTCCTTCTCGAACTCTCTCGAGTTTCTCATGACCTACCTAAAAATCCACAAAAAAAACAAACATCAATTATAGAAAAAAACAAGTGAAGAATCGTTACCCGTGATAGCGCTGACGATGGCCTCGCCGGCGGCTTCGCGGTGGTGACGTCGAGGGTGGTTCGCGATGGATTACGCAACGTGGATCGCCGGTGTGGGGTGGTTTCAACTGCGATAGGTTTGTGGACGGAAAACCATCATGATATAAGTCCTTATTTCTTCTACTTTATGTATTCTAGGTTTTGAGTTTGGGGTTTTGGATTGTTATGAACTGTTGCGTGTTCTTTCTATTTTCTTCCTCTCTTGAAATCGTGTGAACTGCTTCTAATTTATAGAATTGCTAGTGGAAATATCGACTGAATGTTGTTGATTTTGTGATGAATGCTTTCCTTTCTTAGCATATCATGTTTAATCGTGTCGGAGCATGTTTTGAGGACTATTTTGGAAAATGTTAAATTGGTTTTAATGTGAATTTAAACTTTCCCTTTCTGACTCATTCCGCCTGATTTTGTTGTAGGTCCACCAATTTGGTAATCAACGGTGATCAATGTTGGGAGTTCAACGGCTTGCTTCATCCTGCTAAGTATGTGGCTCAAATGTCCAAAGGTCTCCGTGCGTTTGATGTTTTGAATGGCTTCCGCAATACCTGTTTCTTCTGGAACTCGTGTGGAACTTCCATTCCCTCCAACACTCTCGTTTGAAGGCTTATGAATGCGGCCAAAAGCTTCGGTGTATCCTGGCTTAAAGCAACATTCCATGGTATAGAAGCGCAAAATTACATGAGTTACCATTACTTCCATTTTTCTCATTATACTGATAACCTTCTCTTAGATGTTGATGCCACCATAATTTCCTTTTGTTGAAATGCAGGTTGAGTGGACGTACTTGCAGGTGATGCTTACTGATGTGCTTGCAGATGATGCCGGCGGCTGATGTTCTACTGCTGCTTGCAAATGCTGATGTTAATGCTCTCTTGAAATGATGTTAATGATAATGAAATGAATTGACGTGAGTTTTGGTCTGCAAATGAAATAAAAGGGCATAGTGATACTGCAGGCTGTTTCAAATTGTTGGCACAAAAGTCAGGATTAGATGGACTATAGGCGAAACAGATTTGACATTGCATTGGTTTAGTGGTTTGGGTTTTTGTTCCTTGGCTTGTAAACTCATAAACCTTAGGTTGGTTACTCTAAATATGCTTGCAAATGGCCCTGTTGTTCATTGTTAGTGATCACTTATAGGAAACAGTTACTGCAATTTAGGCTTATGCAACTTTGCTATTTGAATTGACTGCTTGGTGTGCTAAATTGTCATGAAAGGAATGCCTTGAGATTGTTTTCTGATGCATACCAATGATGCATTGTAGGGCTGACCTGGTTTGGAGTTTTGATCATGATTTCAAGAATGATTAGAATGAGGCTACCGTGAAAGTCCATGGTGATGGCTTGAGGAAAAAAACAAGGTTTGCTGCGGTGATGATGACTACGCGTTTGAACTGAGAGCTGGAAGTTATAGTTGTGTTGCCTTTTGTAAGAGCAAGATTTGTCTCTACAGGATAATCTCTATGTTTTGATGATAACAATTGAGTATTTGTGAAAGAACCATTTTATGGTTTAATGTTTGTTATGTGCAAGTCATATTAAATTAAATATATTAGACCAAACAAACAGAAGCAACGTGTGCAGCTAGTAACTTATGGAGTTACTTAGTGTGACGTCATGAAGCGCTTGTGAGAAGCTAGTTTGCTTATGTATCTAATCACGTTCAGTAAGAATCAAGGATGCTGTATATTGCTGTTGCAATGCGCCTGTGTATTCTGATATGAAGAAGTGCATCTGATCTGAAAGCAAATGAAGCTCAGTAAAGAAGCAAGTTTGTTTCTGCATCTGATCATGTTCAGTAAAGAATCAAGTATGCTGGATATTGCAGTTGCAATGCATCAGTGGATTCTGCTTTGAGTTATGCATCTGATCTTGAAGCTAACGAGCGTCTCTGAAGAGTGAGTCCTCTGAAGAACAAAGGGTTGAAGACTCTGATGACTCTGAAGACTCTGAAGACTCTGAAGATGTTTTCTAAAAGTCAAGACTCTGAAGAAGTGTTCTAAAGGTCAAGGCTCTGAAGATTCTGAAGACATGGTTTCTGAAGAATTATTCATAAAGATTCTCAAGATTGTTTCAGAGGAAACTCGGTTCTTAGAATGATGAAGACTGGATTCTGAAGTGGAAGATTGTGTCAGAAGAAGATTCATCCAGATGCAAGACATGTTACATCAGATAAGCTGCTGCTGTTCAAATCTGATAAATCATGTGCTTATGGAAAAGGACAAGAAAGTGATGTCATCCAACACGTGCTCATTCTATCCGTTGAAATATGACCGTTGGAAATAGAAAGGACTTCTCTATCCTCACAACATCATTCTTGGAAGCACTATAAAGGAAGAATCATTTGTTTATTCAAATGTTGATCAACCTGCTGATTGACAGAATTGTTGGACCAGCTGGTGGCTGGAGTTGTTGCTCGTATTGTGTAGCTTGCGCTGTTGCGCTGCTGCTACTGTTGCAAAGAAAAGATAAAGCTCAATGGAAAAGAAGCCTTAGTGCTCACAAACAGAAAAGCTTTTAAGCATATAGAAACTGTTCTTGTAATCTCTTAGAGATTTTTCATTAGAATTAGTTTTTGTATTAGGAAGCAAGGAGTTGTTGCTCATTACTTGCTATGTGCTAAACTTGGAGTTATTAGCTTGCTAGGAAGCACCATTGTAATCTCCGGCAACACAAAAATTCTATTTTAGAATTAGTGGTTCCTCAAGTGATCTAGTGAAGATCAGTATACTTGAGATGACAAGTGACAATAGTTATTTGTGGAAATCCTAATAGGAGACCTTTAGTGATCGAATTCTATTAAGGTGTCAATGAACGTTATATCCTTGGGGATACCTGAACATGTCATTGTCAAGTTGTTAGTCACTTGCAGTTAGCTTGTGCATCTGTAATCAGTTCGGTTATAGTGGATTAAGTCCTTAATTGATTAAGGCGAAATCACCTTGGAAGGGTGGACTGGATTAGCTTGAGAGTTGCTCAAGTGAACCAGGATATATGTTGTGTTCTTTACTTTCAGTATGCTTTATTATTTATGCTTCCGCAATGAATTTAATATAAGCACATAAAGCATCAAGTGAAGAAGAAGGCAAGAAAAAGAAAAAGTTTTATTTAGGCATAGACCCAATTCAACCCCCCCCCCTTTCTTGTGTTTATTTCTTACCTTCACCTTTGATTTTCGGTGTTTAAGACTTTATGAATTATGTTGAAAACTGTCCAAAATTCAATTCTTTCGATGCTCGGTAGGAAGTTGGTGACGACTTCCGTTGCCATTCTGGCCGCTCGTATCTTCCGCCCGATGATGAGTTTACAACTGAGGGCTGGACCTCTAATTTCCCTTCTCTATTATTGAATTGTGCTTCAAAATGACGGCATTTTATTATGTGTTGCAGGTGTGGATGCTGAGGATCGACAAAGGTATGGACTGTTCCTGGTTTGTTCACGCTTGGTTTCGTTGTGTTGCGGAAACCCGCGGCAACCGTAAATAGCGGACAAGGTCTGTTCATACTATCCGACATTGGTAATAATGCACTGCTCATACATGGTCTTTCCTCTTTTATTTAAATTCCTCGTTTGAACTGCTGTTTGGTGTAGTTAAAGAACATCATCCTGTTATTTGATTCAAACTATATTTTTGTATGACTAAGTTCTTTATGCAGGGGATGGAAGTTTCGAGTGCCAACCGCAAATTCCTCCGAGCTGTCGGACGGTAGGTGAGTTAATATGAAATTGTCCATCTATACCTTCTTAGACAAGGGTGGCAAGGTATATATTGACTGCAAAACTTGAAATGTGCATTTATGACTATAACTGCATTCTTGCATAACTTCTAAGCAAATCCTCATTTACTGCAGGATCGAGAAACTCTAGCAGGAAAGATGTGTCGGAGTCTGGTGTCGTAGCACAAACTATGCCCTCATTTGGTGCTCCCTCTATATAGGCTAAATCTCCCCTCTTGTGAAAAAGAACAGCAGTCCATGTGTATGCTTCCATATTTCGAGAGTCTTTATTAGATGCAGCTTTATTGAGTGTAATGTCGCAAGTCGGATGGTTCAAGGACTCCTGTCTCTAAATTGCTCTTCCTGATCCACATCAGCATGCTTTGTAAACAATATCCTTGTAACATACTGTAAATTGAACATGGGCAAAACATGTTGTAATTCTGAATTTGTAATTCGCGTCAGCTTGATTTTAGTAATTGTTTATCAACTTAACAACATGGCTTATAATGTTACTTATCCAACTTGTCATTATTATTTCCACATAATTCTTCAGGTTCCAGCACACTGTAAATATCATGACATATCCTACCGGTTTTCACTTAGTTATCACGGGCGTGAGGGGTCGCCATTTATATTAAGATTCTTTGTAAAATCTAATGTATTTTTCCTTTGGTCTTGAATGAAATTGCAACGTAACTAGGACCGTATTAAAATCACTTGTGACTTGAAGAGCTTGAATTATCTTAAACATGTCATCATATTATTTTAGACTTTCTTTTGATCTTTGAAGCCAAATAAAACAATTCGAATCCAATCCATCTTGTGAACTTTGTTATGGACTTTGATAAAAATTAGCTCTTGTATTTTTGAATCAATATTTGATAAAACCACATGAAGATCTCCTTGCCCTTGAACCTTGACTACTTGAATGATGAAATCTCCATAAGCATAACCTTGCCATTTTGGACTTAAACTTGTATGATATACTTGCAACCATGAAGAGCTTTATGGTGTTGATCCTAGGACGACCCAAAACGAGAAATAATTATGAAAGTGGTACAACTCAAATTGAAACCCTAAGATCAAATTGAATAAGAATCAAACGGCCATGCCCGGAATGATTGGATTATGAATGTCATCTCCACTTGAATTTAATATACCTGCACACACTCGTTAGTTATAATAAACACACATACAAGAATAAAAGGAACGAAAAAAACAAAGGAGGTGGAATCTTAAGGTCAAAAATTAGGGTGTGACACTAGGGTTAAAGACGCTTCTTTCCATTTGGATAATAGGAGCCTGTACGATGTGGCATGATCTTCTTCAGATAGGTCTTCAGAACTAGATTCACCATCAAAATCACATCGACTAGAATAAAGCATCACAACGTTGGCAATTTCTTTCTCACTTTCAAAATCAAACAAAGTGGTAGAAATTCCTTTTTTCTGTTTCTTTATAAAGGTAGGACATTCTTCTTTAATGTTCCAAATCCTTCACACTCAAAGCATTGAGTACCCTTGTCACTATTGGTTTTGTCTTCACTCCTGCCTTTGATCTAGGGACTGATGTCAAACCTTTTGTTTTGGACATTGTCTTCCACTTTCTATTTAGAAGTTTTAAGGAGTTGTTGAAATTTTTACTCAGGAGAGCTATATCATCTAAAAAGTTGTATTCTATATCCTTTTGACTTTCTTGAGTATTGGAAACAAAGGTTATCCCTTTGTTCTTCTTTTAATACATTTCATTGATGGACATCTCAAAGGTTTGCACAGAACCAATGAGTCCATCAACCTTAATGCTACTCAAGTTCTTGGCTTCTTCAATAAGAGTCGCTTTCATATCAAACCTCTTAATAAAGATATGAGAATTTTTATGGCCATCTTTTCTTCAGACATCTTTTCACCCTGAGGAAAATGAAGTGTTGGTAATATCATGCAATCTGATGTGAAATTCACAAATAGATTCATCTTTATTCATCCTCAAATTCTCAAACTTAGTTGTAAGGAGTTGTAGTTTTGACATACGGACTTTGACAGTGTCTTCATGTGCAGCTTTGAAAATATCTCGTGCTTATTTAGCTTTTAAACACGTGTTGATCAACCTGAACATGTTCTTGTACACACTATTGAAGATAACATTCAAAGCCTTGGAGTTTCCAAGAGCTTCCACATCTTCAACACGAGTCCATTCAACTTTTGGTTTTAAGCTAGTAGTTCCATCTTCAGAAGTGAACACTGGATGTTTCCATCCTTTTATCACAACTTTCCATGCTTTGTTGCCCATGGATTTGAGAAAGACCACTATCATATCCTTCTAATAATCACAATTGGTTTCATCCAAGACTGGTGGTTTATTGACTAATCTTGCATCTTTTATTGTCTCCATTTGAGCAGAATTTATCTTCCCTGGATCTCATCCAATAGGCTAGGGTGTCTACTCTGATGCCAATTGAAATTGAGTTCCTAAGGGAGAATATGTTGAACAATGTCCTAGACAATTGGTTCGACAAGTTAAACTAGAATCACCAAAAATCATATAGATTAAGTTGTACAAGATGATGGAGAAGAAAAGAAATAAAGAACACAATAATTGGTAACCCAATTTGATACAAAGAAAACCTATGTCTAGAGGGATGACTTCCAACCTAAGAAAGGAAATTCATTATTAATATTTTAGTACAATTAGTCTTACAAGCAACAAGAAACCCTATGTTGTTCAATGGCCTCTTCCTAACAGCACCCAACGACTTTCTATTTAGAACTCTAAATATTAGAAACCCTCTCACTTTCTCTCAATCATTAAACCCTAGTGATTGGTGATTCACCCAATTATCAATGTTGAATATTATAACTCAACCAGACAGACCTTCTATTCTAAGTTACTGAAGCATAGATGTGTATATACAATAACAAGGACTATTACAAACCCTAGCACTATAAAATATTCAATGTGAATGCTTTCTTTCCAATGTAGGTTTAAGCTCCTTACATAGCATAATAGCTCTGGGCTTTTCTCCTTGGATTTTAGCTTTAATTTATTTTTAGAATTACTGCAGAATTTATTGGATATTATTTGTTCCACAAACCTCTCCAAAAATATATGATATTTAAATTCAAATTTAAATCTGAATCAATCTTCATCCAAGTGTAAAAAAAATCAATTAATCATATTGCTAAACCAATTAACAGTAAAATCTAATTAATATTTGACCAGAAAGTCTTCCAAAATCCAGTAGCTATAACTTGTTGTGCAAGACCTATATGTCGTACCAACATACTCTGATATTGTGTCTAACATGTTTCCCTTCTGCACCTCCATACAACTTAAGCAAGCTATATTAATCATGAACACTTTAAACACTTCTCCATGTTGTTGTTTTGCAAAATAGCCACTCCAAAAGGAACAACAAATATTTATGGATTAAATTTGAAAGCAGAATTCATGACAGCAGCATCATAATTTCTATCATGTGACATAGGAAGCATTCCATTTAACTTCTTAGGAGTGAGTGTGAGGGTTAATCCAAGAAGGCAGGAAGCTTAGAAGCTGGTTGTCAAAAAGTTGAGGAGAAGGTTAACATCATGGAAAAGTAGATAAATATCTATGGGTGGAAGAATAGTTATGCTCAATTTTGTAATGCCAAACATCCATATCTATCAATTTTATTTCTATAAAGCTCCAAAGTTAATTGTGAAGGAAATAACTAAGATTCAATGAAAGTTTTAGTGGGGTAAAACTACAGGTCAGAAGAAGATTAATTGGGTTAGTTGGAAAAACATTTGCTAAAGTAAACAAAAGGAGGTTTTGGCATAAAACATTGTGGAATCTTCAAATTAGCTCTTCTAAGCAAATGGATTTGAAAGGTTATATCAGAACCAAAACCAATTTGGATGGATATGTTAACCTTTAAGTATGAATATGTAAAGTCAAAGTTGCTAAATATTTTGGGACAAATAGTGGTGATGGGTTCTTTGAGCTATGGAGAGTGGGAGTGGAATCTAGTTGTCAGCCAAGCAAGGCTAGATGGAAAAGGAGCATCCCAAATGTCAATTCTAAGGAAAATTCTGATGAGGGTTTGTTTCACTGCTAACATGGAAGATCGGTTCGTTTGGTGGAAAGATAGGCATGGCTACATGGTTAAAATTAGTTATGTAGTGCTTTGTGGTCATATTAATAAGTAGGAGGATTCCAATCAGCTACCCAAGTAGACTTTAAATGCACTAGATAAGGTGTGGCGAACCAAGATTCCTAGTAACCTTCATTTTTTTACTGGACGTTGATTTTAAATCACTTACCAACCAAAGATCAGTTGCCTAGAAGAGGAAAAACAATAAAGAGCACAAGTAATTGGTAACCCAGTTCGTTGAAACCATAACTACATATAGGGGGAACTATACCAAAGAAAGGATATTCATTACTTCAAATTAGTAAAATTAGTCTTATAGGAGCATCAACCCCATGATGATCAATGTCTCTTCCTAATACTTGTGACTTTCTATTTATGATTCCTCATATATATGAGAACTCATCTCACTTTTTTTTCAATCACTAACCCCTAGTGATCAACTTCAATAACAATTCTATTGGTTGTTGAATTTACAACTCAAATAAGATAAACCAACAACTATACCAAATTACTGAAATATAAAGTGGTGTACACAAATAGATTCAATACTAATCCTTATGATAACATTAGCGTGGAATACAAGAAACAAGTACACTTTGTTCTCAAACTTATAGAATTAATAGCTTGGAACAAAGTTTTACAACTCAACAAGGAAATCAACTTCTATGCTTTAAGATATGAATGGAGACGCTAGAGTGTTGTACAATAATAACTCAAACAAAGACTCAAAAATAGAAAACCTAACACAAAAAGTCTTCAACACGTGCGCACCTCAAATGCGAGGTTTGAGTATGCTTAAATAGCAATGCAATTCTGAGTTTTTCTCCTTTGAATTTCTGGTTTAATTTCGTCTAGAATAATATCAGATATTGTTGGATTTGATTCGCTCCATAAAAATCTCCAACAAAAGATATGATTTGCTTATTAATTCAAATTCAAATTTAAATCTTCATTTAAATTGATTTGATCTCAACAACTGTCAAACAAATCATACAAATGCATTGCTAAAATATAGCAACAAATATGACTGAATCTCAACCAAAAATTTTCTCAAAAAACACAACAAAATTGACCTGCTGAACTTGGGTCAAATATTGTACACATCCTGGAACATGGTGTTCCATAGGTGTCCCTTCTTCACCAAAACTGGAAAAACATTGGTCTGTTGACAAAGACCAGATGTTGGAGCACACATGCTGGAACATCGTGTTCTACATGTTGCACCAGAACATCTAAAATGACTCTTTTCAAATTCTTTGTAAAGTAAATCTTGCCTCAATCTTCCTTCAAAGTAAATTCAATCAAATCTTCTTTGACTGAATCAAACTCAAATCTTTTAATTAAATCATATTCTCCATATTCATGATTTAATAAAATCTTTTCCAACTTGATATGGATTAACAACACAAACTTGTTCAAAAACAAACTTCTGCATCTTTTGAAAAAATTAACACCACACCAAATCAGAAGGTATTCTGAAGATAATCAAAACGAAATCCTTACGCCAATATGCCACACAACATATGTTAAGCATCTTGCTTACAACTAATTGACAACATCTTAGACTAAACATATCTTATTAGAAACAACGCAATCACGCTTAGATTTTCTCATGAAATCTAGCTAACAAATAGAGGCCAGATGCTAGAACACATGCTGGAATATTGTATTCCACATGTTGCCTCTACACTAAAATACATCATGTATATATAATATTATTTTACCTAATACAACCAATCACATAGAATAACGTTTCTGGATAAAAGTTTAAGAAGTCATAGGTTGCACAATAGTAGAGGATCACTTCCATACTTTTTCGAGTATATTAAAGAAAAATTCACTGATAAATTTTTGTATTTTTTTTAGTAAAGCTTGTTGGTTATTGTGGAAATGCAGAAATACTATTCTTTTCCAGGGAGATTTGTTGGCCAAATGAAATATTTTGGGAGAATCAAGAGCTTAACTTAGACCAGCACTAAGTTAAATTTAAAAGTCCGAGAGAATGAATTGGAAGGCAGATTCAACTAAATATTTATCTTGCAAATTTTGTAATTGCTGTTTTAATTTTTTTTCTTTGTTAACCATCTTTATCTTAAGGGTTGAGTAACTTTTGTATTTTTATATTTTTCATACTGCAAGTTTTGCTTATAGAAAAAAATAATACTGAAAAAAACTTGTCTTATAAATACAACTTATTCTAGTAACATATTAAAGTCTAAAACTATTGCAAATGTAATGATTACACAAATTTGTTTCTTAACCAATGTCTTAAAAGATAACTTTTCACCATTCTCCAAAAAAATAATTGCTTCTGCTTAAAATCCCTCTTGACGGCATACACAAAGGTCAAACTCTCCCTCCTTTCTCACCCAACTTTAACTTCCATCATGTCGACCCACCCCCAAGATTCCTACATCGTCATACATATATTTCATCATCTTTTTCTTCTTGCATCATCTTACTATATACTAACATACATGTATTTCAGTATAAAAATCAAATATATATCATTCTGGTATTATTTAACTCTCATCAATTAATCTAAATGACATGATTTAATTCTTAATTTCTTTTAATTATCAATAGCCATATATATTATGATAGAAAGATAAATTCTATTTTTCTTTTGAAAAATAAACTTGGAAAATAACATATATATATATATATATATATATATATATATATATATATATATATATATATATATATATATATATATATATATATATATATATATATATATATATATATATTAAAAAAAGTGCCACATGCACCAAAGAATTTTGTTGAGCTATATATGCCTTTGTTTGGGATAGTTTGCATCTTTAGAGCTGGCCACCAAACTCCACTAATTACATAATTGTAGTTCATCCATATTCTCTTCCCTTATTTATTTTTTCTTTCTCATATACAAAAATAAATATTAAACCTTCAAATCCAATGAGTTCCTTAAGCAAAGCTCCTACTAATAATTCAACTGAGGAAAGTGGTTGGACTTCATATTTTGATGACTTCTTCAACAACAATGATGATGATGATAATCTTAACAACATCAACCACAAGTGTTCTAACTCTCTGTCTTTATCTACCTCTTCTTCCCTTCTCTCAGATGCAACTTCTTTGGTTGGCAAAAATGCATTATTCGATCAAAATGTTGAGAAGGAGGTTTCTTCCAATAAAAATGGTGAGATGGGTTCAAGTTTCAAGAAGAGAAAGAATATTGTTGATCAAGCTTTGGAAGATACCGCAACCTCTCCTCTCAATACTCCCAAGGTTTTTATTTCCTCTATTCTCTTCATGATTTTCATTTTCCCTACCTACAATATTATTTTATTTTTTTAATTAATTTTTTAATAGAAAAATGAAATTATAAGGAGTATTTCATCAACAGATATATACTCATAAATAAAGTATATATATACATAAACATGAAAATGCGTTGAGCAAGCTTCACATTGAGCATTCATAAAATAAGTTGGCTAACTACAATATTAGAACTAGTTCAAAATTTTAAAGAAAAAATATTCATTAATTTTTTTTATATTTAAGAAATGATTTTGGCAATTAATAATTGAGATATTAATTTTTTGATATTTTTAAAATTATCAAAAACTATTCTATGTTTGTTTACCATTCATAAAAATATATTTTTTAATTAAAATAATCTATCTTAAATGATTTATAAGAGAAACTAAAAAGCTTCTCAATGTAAAAAAAAAATAAAAATTTAGGTTAATATAAATAATTTTTAGATTATCATTTTTCAAAAAAAAAAACAGAAACAAGCAAATTAAAAAACTCCTGAAAGTGATTATTAAAAAAAATATTAAAAGGGTAGCTTCTAACAAATTTGTCAAAACATGGCTCTATAATTCATCCATGATAACTCACACATATATAAATTCACAAAAATACCTATATAAGTAATAACATAATATAAGGTTTCCAAGTGCATAAGAATTACATAAAAGCTATACTTTAAATACATTATGCATTTATTTTCCTATTTTCTTATAATAACCTTTTGTCCTTCCCAGTGGCATACATATATAGTAGTTTCACATGCAAATTTGATTGTTATATGATTTATTTATGAATTTTTTTTAACAAGTGAATATTGTTATTCTGTAACTTTATGTGTAGGAAAAGAGAAAGGCAATAGTTGAGGACAAAAAGAATTGAGTTAAAATGAGAAGGATAGTGACTGCACAGAAGTAAAGAAGAGAGGTCTTAATTTGTATAGTTCATTTGTGAATATATGGTAGGAAATCATCTAACTAGGTTGAGTAGCTTTTTTGTTAAACGTATATATACAATTTCCAAAAGGATCCAATTCTAGACATTTTAGTCCCATGAGTATCTGTTGCCCCATGTCATGTCAAGGACCAGCTATCCTCAAAAACTTAAAAAGTTTATATTCATTTTTTATATCAATGTTTTAATTATTTAAATGGACCTGGATTCTCTACAATATAGCTTTCAATATTTTTCTTTTTTTCTCAATATTTGTCTCCTCTCACATTTCATATCATGTAACTAATGAAGGGAGGGAGGGAGTAACGAAAACATATGAATTGAAGTTTTGTTGTTTGTTTCTGATTTAGACTTATCCACCATTGCAGTGCATATACTATATAGCTTTACAAAAATAGTACTACTGATCATGTGTGTATATAGATAGGACAAACTGTGCTGGAAAGCACACAAGAGGCAAATATACAATAAATAGAAAGGTGGGTGTGAGGAGTAGGATGAATATACTATACATATATTAAGCTTAGACTATCATTTGACTCTGACTAGAGAATTCAGATGAACAATCAGCATATTCTGATTGCATACAACATATTGATTAAAGCTGCAAAAGGGTTTTTTTTTTCTCAATTCAATACTAAATTTAATGCATATCATATCTTCTTCTTTGTAGGAAAGAGCAGTTTAGTTCTGTGGAATGGTAAACTCCCTCCAAAATAATCAAAAAGCAAACTGTTCTACTTTTTTTATTGGACAGTTTGCTTTATAGTTTATATAATTTCAATACAAAATAGATTATATGATCATTTTTATTACCCCCGCCATTGAAATATATTACAAAATTATTTTCTTACCTGGTAATACTTTATATACTTTAATAAAAATAAAAATAAAAATTAAATAAAATAAATAACAAATAAATTGAAATACTTTACAAAGTTAAAAAAACAATTTAAGTCGTCCCCGGTCGTTGTCATGTAGGTGATAGTCGGTTCTACATCGACGAGATATTACTTGTCGCAGCTCTCTATGAGATTCTTTTTTGTCTTTTGCAGTGTCTGGTGGCTGGGAAGAACTCTCTCCTTTATTGAAAGTACTTTCCAAGTTATTTGATCCTAAATATTTTGTATGTCAATTGATCAACATTTTGTATGTCAATTGATCTAGAAGCGTTGTGTGCATAATCTTTATAAACTCTTCGCTTTCAAAATCTAATTTGCTGCTTGACATGAATTGGTATTTAGTTGTGTTGTTGGCTAGTTTGACGTTTTAATGGTGGGGTAGTAGAAGTTTGTTTGTGGGGATGAAATTGTTGTTGTTCGATAGTTGCAGTTAGGTGATGGAGTAAGGGTGAATGGTTGTGGTGGATAAAATGGAATTTGTTGGTGATGTGTTGGAAAGTTGTAATTGGATTGAAGTGTTGACTGCATATGTGAGTATGGATTAAGGGGTTTTATATGATGGTTGTTGTGGAAATTGGAGTTAAACTATTGTTGTTGATGGATGTGTTAAATAACTGGCCCCAAACACAGTAGAGGTGAATTGTGGTATTCAAAAACTGTGATTAAATTAAAGATGATTATTTTCGCGACGCGAAAAATGCATGGAGCGCTCGCACGTTCGAGATGATAACAGAGTTGCCATCAAACTTTATTCATTCTAAGATGAAAGGGAAAATATCAATAAAACCCTTAAAATAAAAAGGAAATGGTCGTCGCAACCAAATTCAGATTTGAGAGTCAATTATGCAAGGAGAAGGTATTAGCACCTCTCACATATGTTGTACTCAACGGGAACCATTTAGTTAGATTTGTGAATAGATGTTAGCTTTCGTTGTTTGTTTTCTTTTGATTATCGAAATGTTGGAATGGAAAAGAAAATGGTCAAAAAAAGGTTTTATTAAAAGGCTTGACAAGATTGCATGTCTTTCTCCTACGTATCCTCAGATGCGATGAGAAATTCAAAGCTATGTATTTGTTACTAGAAAACCATGTATTTTTTTTTGTTAATTTTAATGAACGAATATTTATATCGCATTCTAGCAGTTAAATGTTGCTTGTATGCTCGCAATTGAAGGGTTAAGCGTTTGTTTGTGAAAATGTTTTTGATCACACAGGGGCGAGAAAAGATAAGTTTGACATGTTGAATTGTTTTTAGGAGGATGATGAACGTTGATGTTCTAGATTGGGCCAAAGGCTAGACCACCACCGGGCACTGCCCAACCCAACTCCTCGTCGGGGAGGGCCCAGTACGGCCCAATACCTCAACCCACACGGGAAGCGCACACGCGTCTTCCCCACGCATTCCACGTGCTCCCCACGCGGGGACACGTCATCAGGCAACTACCCGCATCCAAAAAAAAATAGGTCACCCACCTTCCGAAGATCATGAGGCAGTTGACCCAAGACGAAGACCACGTATTGGTCTTCCCTACGCCACGTAGATCCTGACAGTTATCCGTATTAGGCCTGAAGATCCAACCCAGTATATATAATCGTTGGCCAAGTGCTGAGGTCACATTATAAATACTCTCTTGCACAAGAGGGTCAGATATTCTAAACTCAATTGCTTTTGAACTTGCTCATTCTCTCCCTTTTTTTACTTTGGCATCGAATTGTCTTACTGGTACACCCCTTCCTCTTCTCCACCACCGGTGATTTAGGAGCTCACGACGTGTGCGCACGCTGCTAATCTCTTTCTGATCCGGTAAGATCAGTGGCGCCGTCTGTGGAAACCCTTTGCTTCCCCATCTTTTCTCCTTAGAAACCAAAGAACCAAAGCATATCTCAACTTTCATTGATCATGGTCAGCTCACGCGCTGATGATAACCTCCATGAATATGCTTTCACCACTTTCACCAACGGTGACGACGATGATCCCGACATGGTTGTCCTCGTTGAAGAGGGTGACCCCAGGGCACATCACCTCCCCCTCCTCCAACGATACGGCTGACAACACCGTCTAACGATTCGACATTCCTGTTGTTTTCCAACCCATTCATGTGCCGCCCAACGCCAACCCGACCATGGTGGCCTTGTTCGCGACGATCAACCAGACGAACCTAATGATGTTCCAACATAACAAATGGATCAGGATGCTGGAAAAGGTGCAACAATCAAGCTCTCCTCCGCAGATACATAGGCGCCCAAATTCTCACAGCCCATCCCCTAGACAGCGAGAAACACGTCCCTTTTCTCCCCCACAGAGACATCAACGGGGACGAATCTCGAAGCCCCTTGCTGCAACAACATGGACGTCACCCATGATTAGAAACGCATCAGCCTATAGTAACCCAGAAGCACGACCGCAACCCCCTAGAAGGAGCGACACTCCCCGGCTCCTAAGAGAAGCAAAGCTGACGGGCAGATGGGGAAACTGAAGAGTGGACCGAAGAGCCCTCCCCGCCGCGGCAGGAGCCCTCAATACAACCATTCCTCATCACAATCACCCATCAGAAGCGAAGAGGACAACTCCCGCACTTCGTTGTTCAAGGCCATCATGGAGACTTGCCTCCCAGTCGGGATGGAGAAACCACTGATTCTGGCGACGTAGGATGGCACGACGAACCAGACGACAACATTAAGAGCATCGATGAAATTCCCGACTACCGCAATGTCTCGGGAGCCATAAAATGCAGACTCTTCCCGATGACCCCGAGGAAGGGCGCGATGGCATGGTACAAGAGCCTTGGACCTGAATCCATCACCTCTTGGAAAGAGCTGAAGAGACAGTTCTCTAGGCATGTCATCATCTCTCGGCGACATCCGAAGACGAAGGCATCCCTGAAGGTTATCATTCAGAGGAAGGATGAATATCTCTGGGACTACATAGAGAGATTCAATTGAGGTTGTCCAGGTATCCACGACAGACGGCATGAAGAGATACCTGATCGAGCGAGAGCTGCGAACCTACAACAATTTTGCCAAGGCGGCTGGTATCGAAAGGTCTAACACGCTGGACGAACTCCTCCATAAGGCCCATGCCTACATCCAATATGAGTTGCGAACCTACCCCTAGGTCTTTACCTTAGAACATTTCCTTTAGCAAGCAAACTTTAGCATAACACAAATACTAACGAGAGGTTCCTGTAGAGTACTACAGATACTTAGGATGCCAACACCTTCCTTAGGTATAACCAACCCCCGAACCTTAGATCTCTAGCTATGTTGTTACGTAGCGCACTTAGGGTTTTCTTCGATCTTTACCCTTTCCTTTGGATAAATCAAAGCTCGGTGGTGAACTTCATGATTTGTGATTCAAGTTAATTAATAGCTTGACATCCGATTCTCACTGCAACAGAAATCTGTTAGCCTAGGGAAGGTGTTAGCATCCTAAGTATCTGTAGTACTCTACAGGAACCTCTTGTTAGTATTTATGTTATGTTAAAGTTTGTTTGCTAAGGGAACTGTGCTAAGGTAAAGACCTAAAGGTATATACACTAAGTATGGTCGCCAAGACGTCGCATCTCGTGCCTACGTATCCTTACAAGGATGGAATCAGAGCAACCGTAGTTCTCCTAACTAAGGTTTGAGGAACCCTTGATAACAATCAAGGTTCCAAAGGGGAGTAAGTATCCATAACCATGGTACTTACATGGAGTTAACGAACTCCCTAAGTCTAAGTTGAAAACTAACTAAAGATTGACTTTAACGAAAGTCAAAAGGGGAAAGTGAGTAATCATAACGATGATGCTCACGTAGAGTTTACAAACTCTAAACCTAATTCTAAGTTACAAGACCAATTGGTTCTAACGAGACCAAGAGGAGGAAGATAAGTGTTAGTTGTTAGTTGTTAGTGGTTAGAGGGCTCGACAAGATATCGCATCTTGTGCCTACGTATCCTGACTAGGAAAGGGGAATCAGAGTTCAATCTAGGAACGAGCTAGAAAGAAACGGTCAAACAAGACCACAACCATTGAGGATTGAACTCAAATGGGGATTTATCTTATCCAAACATAGAAAAGATAACTAAACCAACCATCATCCACGAGGATCAAGCTCTGTGGGGAATTTAGGAAATGATGAGCACTTTATGCCTAAGGGCTGACAACTCTATTGGAGGGAAGGGACAAACCCAGTCACTTGGGGAGATAAACGCCAAAGTGAACAACACAGGAACACACCAAGAAAAGTAGCAACATGCTCAGATGCTATGCATATGCAGAAATGCTTGTATGTCATGCTTATGCTTATGCTAACAAAACAGACAAGGGAAAGTAAAACCAGAGATGAAATAAACATCTCGACAAGGATTACCTAGCCAACCTCACAGATTGGACCAACGCCAGGGGTGGACATGTAGAATTAAACAGCTCTACTTCAAGGTTACAACCTTCTATGGGGAAAAGAGTATTCCACTCAAAATACCACATCATGCTTCACTCAGATTACCATCATGAGCTAGATTTCTCTGTCAGAAAAGGAAGATCTGTGGAAACTTGCCAAGATCAACTGAAGTAACAACTTGCTAGGGAGTTGGCAGAAGATGTCACAAGAACAAAGTATTTTTGCACTCTAGCTTGCATCACGATCATCACAATGAGCAACGACCTTTTCCACAAAATAAACTTCAAGTTTCTTCTGCCCTAGATTACATGGTCTATTGAGAAGAAAACATCAAGAGGATTTTATAAAAGAATTGACATACATGATGCTTCAATATCTTCAAACTCTTGGAGAGATTCACGAATCTCGACGTAACTGGCCCGGTTTAACGGTACTTGCACCAAAAAATCCTCAGACTTATCAGTCAGATTGTGAAAGTAACAACTGGGGAATAGACTTGCCCCTTGTTAGCTGGTGGACTTGTGAGAGAGTTGCCCCAAACTAACTAATCCTCGAGAGATTCATCCAATCTCGACTTGAGTGCTTCTGATTGATTGGTCTTTGAGAGATCTGCCGAATCTCGACCTGACTGCCCCTGATTAGCCGAATCTGGAGTAGTTGATTAACAAACCCTTTAAATTGGTTGCCTTAGGTTGGGCTTCCCTTGCAAAGTCAAATTCCATATCTGGTTGCATTTGTTGGGATTCCTTTAATATAGGGTTGCCTTGTAAACAACATTGTTCTTTAAAATTGGCAATTTTAATGCAACATTTATGCAAACTTTGAAAACAATATTTATTGGTAAAACAACAAAATGGAGTGATCGAATGATCAAAAACAAAGTGGATCCTGTCATTTACAGAATGACAGGTGAAGTGATCAACAAAAATCAAAGATCAATAGGAGTCAGGTCATCCAACCTTGTTGTAGTATGCTTTCAATACAACCTTGCCTCAATTAGGTCTTTTAAAGGTTGTAACGTGGCTTGGTTCATGGTTCATGAAACAAAGGATAAAGGCTCAAAGTTTATTTGTTCCCACCCGATCTCCATGATGAACTTCCATCCTACGTTCAGCTAACTCAGGTTATGCACTCAGGTTCTTACAGACTTAAGAATTGAACTGATGATAGTTAGCGATGGTTTACAAACCTAGGGTAGTCACGACTCCCTTACAACATTTGGTTTCTTTTGTTATTGATGACTTTCAAAGTTAAAGCTTTAAAGATTTCCTCTTTTTATCATCCCTAACTTTTGCCTGAAGTGTTTCTTTTAGATATACAGTCAGCGGGATACCCCGATCTTGCCTAAGTCTCCTTCATAGGTTTTGACTTAGCGGGTTTTTTCTTTTGATTTTTTTTTGGGAAAGAAGGTGACTACCTGGTTTAATGGTTATGGTGAACTACCATCAGCTTTTAAATTTGGAAAACATCTTCACACTTGCTTATTGTGTATGAAGGAAAACTTATGTGCATAACCCTCAAATGAAAGGTCACTTGTACACCACCGAGTTAACTGAGAACTACCCACCCCAAGTTTGAGATTACGGGTTTTTGTAAGGAAAGAAAACTCCTACTTCGAGGCTCGAAGGGGTTAACGAGGGATTATCTTCCTTATTTCTCCAGTGTTTGGGGATTTGAAACAATGGCTTACATCATCGGCAAAGTTTTAATTGAAAGCATACCAACAACAGTTATGGATATAATGTTTTCGTCATCCTCCCTAATCTTTGCTTAAACAACAGTTTGATAAAGATAAGTGGATGGAAAAAAGATAAATAATTTTCTTTTTATGACAATAAAAGAAAATGAGTGAATACGAATGGATTGACCCAAAAGATGCATAAACGTTCCATTAATCTTGTCAATTCAACAAACAACAAAGCTTACAAGCATATATGAAATTAAACAGCAAGGGAAATACAACTGAAAATACTGAAACAGCCAGCTTCGGAGAATTGACTTTAACAACTTCACTTTCCAGGCCCAAACAGGGGAACACCTCAATCATTGATTACTTGCTCCTTGTGGTATAGAACCTTGAGAGGCCTCATAGGTCCTTTGTCTTTTGCTTCAAGAGCTGAAACACTGGCACTTGGTTTACCTTCTAGAGGTTTTAACAGCTCTAACAAGCTTTGCACCTTCAACCCAAAACCTTTGCACTCTTCCACCAGATGCCCCATTGTACCAGTATGGTACTTGCATTCAACTTCTGGGTGATCTTCTTCAAAGATCAGATCTTTGTCATAGACTAGCTCCTGCACAACATATCCTAACGCCAAAAAAGTTTCTAGTTCATGTCCTTCAGCCCCTTTGTGAAACTCACAAGTTAAGTTTGCATTATGCCATGGCCCTGGCACAAGATTAAGAGCTCGTGGAGTCACCAACGAATTCCGAATTAGTAGCGGATAAAGCTTACTGAGCGGCACAGGAACTGACTTATAGCATGCCTTGTTCCTTTTGACAGGATTCTTCTTATTCATGCTCTGGCTTCGAGAACCTTGAGGGGAAACCTCCAATGAATGCTGAGGTGCTCTCTTGGTAACCACCTGATAAGGATGATGTTTTGGCACAGGCCTAAATGCTGGTTGACTAGAATTTTCCTCAGGTGTGTGTCCTTGATGTGGAGGAGGCACATGAAGTGGTGAAAGATTGTTGATTTGAATGCCTTGAGGCGTGAATGAGATCAACTCAGAGTCGAGTAGATTCTGAACTTGGCTCCTGAGCGCCTTATAGTCTTCAGTTGAATGCCCTTGTGCCCCAACATGGTAGTCACATCGAACATTGACGTCAAAGCCTAACGAGTATGGAGGGATCACTAGATCTATCTCCTTTTGGCACCATCAATCCACCTTTGATCAATTTTGGCAAGATCTGGTTGTATGACATTGGTAGCGAAGTGAAATTCCTTTTTGGCTTTCTTGGCCTTTGTAGGGGATGCCGACGCGGCTGGCGGCAGTCGGACTGTTGAAACTTAGGAGGTCCTTGAGCTGGAAGAGTCACCGGAAATGAAGGACTGACAATCTCTCTAGGCGCAATAGGGTGAGAATACCCCTCATTCCTCATCAAATTCTGCAAAGTCTCCAAAACCCAGTTCATCTGACCTTTGAGGATCCTGATTTCCTCCTTCAAGGTTTCCTGTCCTTTCAAAAGCTCGTTCATCGTCGCCATTGGTCCAGAATGTGTGCTAGGTATCCCTCTAGAGACAGGAAGAGGAAGATGAGACTCAAGGCTGAGAAATGCAAATGAACATGCAAATGTGACGACATGCGCACGAAATACAAATGTAAGCCGAATGGTTTCAAGGAACTCAAAAGGAAGTCGTAAACAATTTTGGGAAAAAGTTTCGCTTTAAAACCCACGATCTCAATTGATTTTGCAAAAGGAAAAATTTTTGAATTCCTTGAAACCAACGGGCTACCTATGAATGCGGGAATGCATAGATGGATGCACAAACACAGGTATACACATATTCACATATATACAAATATGTACAAACAAAAAGACAAAGGCCTAGGTTTGAAGACCACGAGCATGGAGCCATGGTCTACCGATCTCAAAAGGTGTGTACTATGGGTTCTTGTATCTGCAGAACAGGGTTCTAAAAAGTTCCCAAAGTCAACAACCCATCTTTCGGATATTATCAATTTCCCAAATTACTCGGTAGTCGATAATATTCTCAAGAGAGTCTCGTCCGAGTGTAGCATCGCGTATCAACTACTTCAGGACTACTCTCTAATAGTCATCGCACTACGTCCTAACAAGGCCAAAGTAGGGTAAAAGGTAATCTAAAGGTCCTCAGTGTCACAGGCTCCAAAGTCGAAAGTAGTAATGTTTTCACGAATACCACTCGTTCAACAAAACTACTCCTAAGAGGGCCTCCACTGAGCGGTGGTTTCTCAAGTCAGCTTGGCCGGGAATCAACTCCCTACAAGCCTTCTTGAATATACCACCATCCTATCATAAGTTCACTCAAGTCTGGGTATAGGACTTCCTCACCACACAAGGTAACAACCCTGCAAACAGAAAAAAACCAAGCACAACAGGCATATACAGATATTTACAAATATACAGATATACAAGCAAGCAAACATATAAAATAACACAAATACAAACAATGTGGGCTTAACCCTCTTAAGGGAAGTTTCCCCAGTGAAGTCGCCATTTCTGTTGCGGTGAGAATCGGATATTAAGCTGTTAAATTAACTTGAATCACAAATCATGAAGTTCACCACCGAGCTTTGATTTATCCAAAGGAAAGGGTAAAGATCGAAGAAAACCCTAATTGCGCTACGTAACAACGAAGCTAGAGATCTAAGGTTCGGGGGTTGGTTATACCTAGGGAAGGTGTTGGCATCCTAAGTATCTGTAGTACTCTACAGGAACCTCTCGTTAGTATTTGTGTTATGCTAAAGTTTGCTTGCTAAAGGAAATGTTCTAAGGTAAAGACCTAGGGGTATATACACTAAATATGCTCGCCAAGACGTCGCATCTCGTGCCCACGTATCCTGACTAGGATGGAATCAGAGCAACCGTAGTTTGCCTAACTAGGGACGAGGAACTATTGATAACGATCAAAGTTCCAAAGGGGATGAAGTACTCATAACCATGGTACTTATATGGAGTTAACAAACTCCCTAAGTCTAAGTTGAAAACTAACTAAAGATTGACTCTAACAAGGTCAACGGGGAAAGTGAATACTCTTAACGATGGTACTCACATAGAGTTTACAAACTCTACACCTAATTCTAAGTTGCAAGACCAATTGGTTCTAACGAGACCAAAAGGAGGGAGATGACAGTTAGTTGTTAGTGGTTAGAGGGCTCGACAAGATATCGCATCTTGTGCCTACGTATCCTAACTAGGAATGGGGAATCATAGCCTCTGTAGTTTGGCCTACTAAGGACGAGGAACTCTTGATAACAATCAAGGTTCCAAAGGGTAAGAAGTACCCATAACCATGGTACTAACGTAGAGTTAACCAACTCTCTAAGTCTAAGTTAGGTTACAACAAGCAAGACTCTCACAAGGTCTCGGGGGAAAGATGGACTAGACTATCCAACATGACTTACAAGTCAACACAAGGGGTTCCTTTCCTTTGGAACCCGAGAATAAATGGGAAAAATATAATAGATCCAAAAGCCACAAGAGAAAACAGTCATCAAATACCCGGCTTGATCACAACTAAACGCATCAAGAAATTAAATTCAAAGAAAGAATATTAGGGATTAATAACAATGCGGGAGTGTCAGGATTAACTTAAGAATTGACTAAAAACTAATTAGACCAAAAACTTAATCAATTAAACCAAAAAAAATAGTTAGAACTAAATAACTAATTAATACCCAAAATATGACCAAACTAAATTATAATTTAAAAGACTAACTAATAAAACCTTTAATATTTACATAGAAAGCTAACTAATAATACTTCTAACTAAATGAATCATTGCTAACATTAATAAACTAAATTACTTAAAAACGTGGGTTGGCCGAGAAACATAAACCAGGGGGGTGGCATGACTCATATGGGGTATGTATCGAAACATCCTAGCTACGACGGTGACACGCGTCGCCGTCCTTCCAAATAACAAGGGAAGACGAAGCGGTGGCCAAGCCTAAATGGAAGTAGAAAGAGGACGTAAATGAATCACAGATCAAAACTCGGTCTCCTTCTCAAACATAACAATGCAACCCTACAATAATTGTTGGAGAAGAACATCCACGGCGGCTACTTCATCTTCTCCGGCGAGAAACCACTCTCATCGCGAAACCAACATAAACCTCTCGCCCAAGTTGAAACCTAACAGAAACCTAAATTGCCCTAAACTCGAGCTAAACCCTAAATTCCTACAAAATCCAACACCACACAAATCCAGACGAACCGAGGAAACTCACTCAAGTAGAATGAGGCGAAGCCACATCAAGTATTTCAGAGCAAAGCTTATCAACAAATGAAGAAAGGTCAATTTTAAAGGATACCTTTTGAAGACTGGTTTCAGACGAGCTCTCAACCGCGGTTTTCAGGTGATCTTCCTTCAATTCCCTTCTTATCTCGCCTAAATTGATGGTTGTTCTTTGAAAAGGATGAAATTGGTTCTTTCTCTGTCTTGAAGCTAAAAGGATGAAATTGGTTCTTTCTCTGTCTTGAAGCTTTTTCAATTTGTTTGAGTTTTCTTTTTAACACCTGGTTGAGATTATTTTTGCAGTTTTTTCAATGGGGTTAAAGTGAATCAGAACTTCTCTGGTCAATTCTCCAATTGGGAACTTAAAGAAATTCCTCCCCAACTCTGAAGATGAGGATGATGATATATCCAAGAGTAATTTTGGGTGAATGGGTTGTTGAAGATTGTTTGGTTTGAATGTAATAAGGTGAATGGAAGTGACACTACATTGAGAAGCAACTGTTATGGCTCCAAGATTGAGTTGGCGAAAGTAAGACAAACTACGTATGGAAGAAAGGAAAAGGGTTTTCCATTATGAGAAACAAGGGTAATGGTGATGTTTTTTTTATGTTCTTGTTGTTGTATCGTGTGGGAACAGTCACGACTATGTGATGATGCAAGGTCCCTTTTTTATGGCTGTAAATGCTAATTTATGTTGGATTATGGTGGGTTAAAAATGGAGCAGGTTTGTATTTGATCTGTTCTCGTTTTCTTTCCCTTCAAAATGGTTTTTTTTCTTCTTTTTAACCCCTTCAATCATCTCTGGATGAATTGAGGAGTCCTCCCTTTTCAGGCTTAGCAGGACCGTTCCTGTAGTTTTGAAGTGTAGGTCTTGGATGGTTTTACTTCTTGCTGCAAGTTTAGCAGTCCAAATCGGGTTTTTGGACGGTAGTGGATTTTGGTGAATTGGTGTAACAAAGTTCTGAATTTATTCTTGATGCTGCAGGCTGCATATGGGAACGCGCTAATGTGTTTGCTGTTGTGGAGATGTGTTGTTGCTGTCAAGTAGCAGTGGTGTCAAGGTTTGATGCAGGTCTCAATGGTCAGACAAAGTGCACGACAGGAATTGGATTGATAGCTTGGCCAGGGTCTCATTACTTTTCCTTTTTGGTTTGTCTTATGTGTGCAGGCTTTTCAATAGGTTTAATATGCTGCTGGTGACTTTGCAGGTAGTGCAAGCTATGAAGGATGATATTTTGGGAACTACCGGTATCATCGCCATCATTCAAGGTTTTTTTCTTCCGTCACTGCAGAGAGTTCTTTGGCTATTTTAACAGCATGTGCAGCCCTTTGCACAAGAAAGATATAAGTCAATGCATCTTCAGAGAAATTCTGGACGCCTTAACAACCTCCACCAGTTAGAAATTTAAGTGCAAATGTTGGAGAGGAAGTAAGACATACGCCAAGTAGAGTCATGACCCATCTCATACTTGTGGGGTGAACTCCTTCATCAAGAAAATATGTAATTAACTTGGAAGAAACAACTTTATGCCACTGCTCAAGCAACTCTTATGATTTAATTGTGACTTGTAGATCAATTAGCATCTCTAGTAACATATTTCTAACAATCACATGTTTTCCCATTGATTCTCTCATAATTGGATGTTGTGGAGCCAACCCTGGTGGTTCAAATGTCATTATCACAAATCTAACCACATTTTCAAGCTCAGAAGATAAAAACCTATTTTCCGAAACAACTCCAAGCAACACAACCAATTTTCAAGGACAGGAACTTCAACATCACCCCTTTGCAATGTAACTAGTAAATGTTGAACAAGGTTGATTTTTGTGAAATGGATAAGAAGTTAAAAGATATTGAAAGAACATGAATTATGGATAGAATATTGAAAGAATTTATATGAACATGGATTTATGGAAATAATATGGTTATTAAGCGAATATGAACAATTAAATAGAATTAGATCAATTAAGAAAATGGATATGAAGGATGGTTTATATATGAAGAGGATTATCGGATGAAACATGAATGAAGGAGATTAAGAAAACGATACGGGAACGGGTATATGTAATGGTAATGCCTCCACACTTAAAATCTCGACAATTGCACTTGACCAACACATATCCTGCATACACACTGGACCTGCCAACCTCAAGCAAGACTCAATTGAATGGCAGTTGCTGATCATAAACACAAAAGGGTGATAAACCTTAATCTTCCAAAATCTTGATCCATAATTCTTCCATTCAATCCACTAATGAACACCCTAGACAACGACGCTCTTGTGGAAATTCAAAGAAACTGAAATCGTGTCTTGATAATCCTCTGATAGGCACTGCTTATGACAATTGAAAAACCAACACCTCCGTCCCAAACTTGAGTACAATAACTGAAAGAAACAAACTCTGAACAAAGGGAACCCATCTCAGCAGAGACCTCATATCCAAAACCTTAAATCAACCATTTTTGAAGCTTCTGAAATCCAACCCTGATTCCTGAGGAATAGAGCAAACAAAGAGTCTAGAAACTCGGTTAGTTATGCAATATGATGATTAACCTAAACGATATGCACAAGATCAAAGAATTTGAGGGTAAAATTTGGGGTATGACAACTCTCTTTTACCTTTCTCTTGCTAGCAGGTAGTCATTATCAGTCTCCTCATCTTCGACAAACAACTTCTGCTTCTTCTTCGACTTCATATTTGGATACGCAATTCGGTATCAACATGCTCTGCCTCAATAGGAATCTCTCCTTATTAAAACTCTTTGTCAACATCATTATTTTTCTTGAAGACCATCTCAGCTTCATTGAAAACTACATCTCGACTGGTGATACACCTCTTATGACCTGGCTCTAGGCACCATAGCCTATAAGCTTTGACTCCTTTAGGGTATCCCATGAACATGTATTTCAGAGCTCTAGGTTCGACCTTGTCTTGCCTAATGTGAGCATATGCCACACAATCAAATACTATAAGTTTATCGAGGCTAGGTGGATGTCCCAAACATATTTCTTCAGGTTTTTTCATATCTAACGCAATTAAAGGACATCTATTTATCATATATGTTATTGTCGATACAACTCCAGCCCAAAATACCTTCTTTAACCTAGCACTAGTTAACATGCATCTAACTCTTAAAATGCTTTTCATTTTGTATACTGTAGCACTTTTGAGTATCAGGGTGGTAGATCTGTGATGAATCTTGGTAAAAAAAGTACTTGAGGTATGGATCTGAAACATTGAGTTTTGAATATTCTTGTACAACTCCTCCCAACAGTGTTAACAATGAAAGTTTCAAAATAAAATCAATTTGGATGAATTTCTGATGATGCTTTATCGGATGAATTTCTCCTGTTGATGGATATTAGAACTCTTACCATGGGAAGGGTTAATTAATATGAACATTTAACACTTGTGGAGTAAATTTATTTGTCTGTCGTATATTGTATATGAACTTGAATATGCATGCTTTTATTTAATTCTTTCTAGCTCTAAACATTGAAGATGTACTCTTTAATCTATTTTCACCTTTCGAACTCACATATATTCCACCTTTCAGATGTTATTACTGCTTAAAGGGAAAATTGTTGCGCCTCCTGATAAGTTTGGTAAATTTTCTAAGGTCTCTTTTATGGACAAGCCAAATGAACGCATTATCAATGAATGTTTTTATATCATCATTATTTAATATTTTGTGACAGGTTATTTTAGTAATGTTTTATACATAATAAAAATTTATAGGAAAGCCCTATAATAGTTTACAACAACATCATGGTGTGGCATCTTAGGGCCTATTATTCCTTAAACACACATTATCACTCCTTATGTAAATAAAATTTGAGTCCATTATTAGTTTATTTAACGTTTTGATTTCCAATGCCTCATCTTAAATAACAATATAATAAAAAATGAATGAATAACTTAACCATCACTATTCAATAACCAGCAATGGTTTTTAAATTAAAGAAGCAATAATGACTTTCAACTAAAACTGTTAGATTTTCAATGTATATAGAAAATGAAGAATCAGAGTAATTATTATAAAAAAGTTATTCCTCTTCTTACTATCACACAAGCAGCATCATTGAAGAGGAATAATCAAAATTTATAATCTAAATTTGGTCATCGTAACCATGTACATGCATCATCTTTGTAAGATTGTTTCTCCATCTTCTCAACTTTTTTGTTATTAATTTTAAATTTTTATATAGTTTTATCATGATATATTAAAGATTGTTATTGAATTTAAAGATAATTATTATTTAAAAATTTATTTTCTATTATGAAAATTTTATGAAATGGAAAAATAAATAGTTATCGACAATATTTATAAATTATGTGTACAAATGCGTACAAACCAATGCTCGTGCGTAATCATTGGTTGTTGTTTACATTTTATCTTATATATATATATATATATATATATATATATATATATATATATATATATATATATATATATATATATATATATATATATATATATATATATATATATATATATATATATATATATATATATATATATATATATATATATATATATATATAATTTCAAATTAAATTTACTATTTTATCTTCTATTACTAAATAAATGTGTGTCATAACAAATATACAAAAAAAAAATACTATTTCATCTTCTACTTATATAATTTTCATATTCATACAATTTTTATTAATTTATATTTTAACTATAGGTCTCTCATAGATTCATTTGCTAATATATAAGAAAAAACACTATTGCTATAAACGGGAATAACTTTAATTTTGATTCAAATTTTTGTATATATATAAAAAAATATTATTGTTATAAACAGATATAATTTTAATTTTGATTCAAATTTTTTTATATACGAAAAAAATACTATTGTTAGAAACGGGTATAACAATAATTTTGATTCAAATTTGTGTATGTACAAAAAAAAATACTATTATTATAAACGAAAATAACTTTAATTTTGATTCAATTTTTTTATATAAGAAAAAAGTACTATTGTGAGAAACGGGCACAACAATAATTTTGATTCAAATTTGTGTATAAACGAAAAAAAAATAGTATTGTTATAAACGGGTATAACTTTAATTTTGATTCAAATTTTTTTTATATACAAAAAAAAAATTAATATTGTTAGAAAGGGCACAACAATGATTTTAATTCTAATTTGTGTATATACGAAAAAATATATTATTGTTATAAACGGGCACAACTTTAATTTTGATTCAATTTTTTTATATAAGAAAAAAATACTATTGTGAGAAACAGGCACAACAATAATTTTTATTCAAATTTGTGTATATACGAAAAAATACTATTGTTATAAACAGACACAATTTTAATTTTGATTCAACTTTTTTATATACGAAAAAAATATTATTGTTAGAAACGGGCACACCAATAATTTTGATTTAAATTTGTGTATATACGGAAAAAAAAATACTATTGTTATAAACGGATACAACTTTAATTTTGATTCAAATTTTTTTATATACGAAAAAAATACTATTGTTAAAAACTGGCACAATAATAATTTTGATTCAAATTTGTGTATATATAAAATAATACTATTGTTATAAATGGGTACAACTTTAATTTTAATTCAAATTTTTTTATATACGAAAAAATACTATTGTTAAAAATGGACACAACAATTATTTTGATTCAAATTTATATATATACGAAAAAAAATACTATTGTTATAAAGGGACAACTTTAATTTTAATTCTAATTTTTCATATGCCGAGAAAATACTATTGTTAGAAACGTGCACAACATTATTATAACGGAAACAACTTTAATTTTAATTCAATTTTTTTATATACAAAAAAAATATTATTGTTAGAAACGGACAGAATAATAATTTTGATTGAAATTTGTGTATATACAAAAAAAATACTATTATTATAAATGAGAATAACCTTAATCTTTATCCAAATTTTTTATATACGAAAAAAAATACCTATTTATTAATATTTTTTTTAAAATATTTTCAATTATCATTGCATTATTTGAATTTATATCAATAGCTAATTTAATTTCTTCTTTTGCAACACACAACAATTTCTTATATTTACCAATATAAATTTTCAATTTTAATTATATCTATTTTTATAATTTTATCATTTTTTTCAATTTGATTAATAATTACACATCTATAACATAAAATTCTCGAACAGACATATCAAAAGCTTAATTAATATAAAAATAATTTATAATAATATATTCAAAATAGTTTATTTGAATTGTAATAATTATAAACAATAATTTAATAGAATTTATCCGTTTGCACGGGTGTACTACTATAAAATAATTATGTAACTCTTAAATAAACTTATAAAACTTGATGGAACCAAGTCTCCCATATGAGCACCCCAATTCGAAAACATGGTCAAAATTAAATAATTGTTCATAATTTTTGTCTGAATACACATATCATATATTATTGAATGCATGATTTTTTTTTCTGTAACCAATATTTTAAGGTAATTCATGTTCACTTTTATATTTATAAAAGAGACTATAGACCACTAAGCAGGTAAGTAGGTGAGATCACAGGTTATGGAGGAATTTCAAACCAAGCATGCATGAGGTAAGAAAATTGGAATGCGACAAATTAAAGGAAATTGGCCAAACTAGTCTGGTTATGCATATGTAACTAACTTTTTTAAGGTGAATAATTAGCTATTTTCAAAATGATTAGAAACTTTTGATGGGGAAAGTTTGGCATTATATGCCTTTAGATTCCCTAATTAATTAAGTCGATAGAGAGACCAAACAAAGCATGATCTGCCCCTGTTAAAATAAAATACCGAACCCTAATGATTGTTTTTAAGGATATTGATGACTTTGTGATCGAAATTTCATTGTTTTTTCTTAAACAACAAAATTGTACTATAATTAATTAAGAAGAAGAATATAAAAGTACTTCAATCCACAATATAAGAAAATACTATATTACAAATGCTAAAATAGCTCAGCTAATGTCTACTAGCTAGAGAGACAATTTAATGGCCTAACCCATAAATATGGGTTTGTAGAAATCCCATCAAAAACAAAGGGCATTGTTCTTCCATCGTATGTGTTTTTCATCCATCTCCATGAAAATGTAATAATGCTTTTAAATTTTGAATTTTAATATTCGAACGCAGTGTAAAAGTTATAAAAAAAAAATTAGAGATTAGAATTTGGACTTCCCTCACATGACACCACATTCATATCTTAAAGTTAGATAAAAGAACAACATTAAAATAATCTAGATTCTAATCTCTAAAAAATTTCAAAGATTAATTTTCAAGATGTTTTTAATTTATATATTCACACAAGACAATTTTCTCTTCCTTCTTCATTTTAGAAAGTTATCTGTAATTCAAAACTGAGCAAATTTCATTTCTATTATTTTTTTAAACTTTCTCATCAAGTCTAGAACATTACTCAACGTCTATTTCACTCTATTTAATAGAGATTTCTTATTTTTCAAGGTTTCTCACAATTTAGTAAGTTTCTTATTTCCTTACTTTTTTTATTTGTGATAATGTATTACTTAAACAGGTTATTTATTGTACATTAGATTGTAGTTAAAAGAATAATAGATTGATTTGTGATACATGCATGCTTTGTTTCTCATTTACATTTTTTTCAAGTTTAGAGTTTATGGTATACTTTGTTTTGTCTATTCATTTCTACTTTTCTGTATTCGTTTGGAGATTGGAATTCGAATCTTGAGTCTGGATAACAAAATCCAGATTTTCCTGTTATGTATCATTTGTTTGATGTTGCCTGTTCTGTCCTCTAGGTTTGTCTTCTTTGATTATTATATGACTTTTCAGGTGTAAATGTAGGTAAAATGTTTAACAACAAATAAAGATTGAGGTTTGGTACAATGGCCTAGTATGCTTTCGTTCAGAGAGACAAAGTTAGACCATCGCGTCCAAGCGTTGGTGTCACTTCATTTGATGGACAAGCATTGTCTTCCCGAGTTCACGTGTCTCCGACATGGTCTTCCCAGAAACATGAGACCTCTAATGCTGCCCTAGAAAGCCCATAAGTCCATGCTGTTAAACCTTTTGTTCTCATTCTTAATGTTTTCCTAGGAGGCCCCTCATATTATTCACTATTTTATTTATATTTAGACCATGCTGATAGGCACGTATGGGATGGAGAGGTAACATAAATTTGTAATTACTCTTTAAAACATATGTGTTTTAAGATTTGAACATAAATTTGTAATTACTCTTTAAAACAAATTTGTCCTACTTCGATATTTAATGAATGTCTTACTGCTTCACGACTTCTGGCTATAACTATCTGAGACTTCGTTCATAAAGACCATGTGTGTACACATTGTGGTTGTAATCCCTAACAATTTTTGTTAAATTCTTGCGGGAAGAACGCGCCTTCAGCCCCTTATAACCAAACTCATATGTGTCCTCGTTATCACGATCAGACATATATGATATGGTCAACAACATCAAATGCATGATTAAATACAATTAGTCCAGAAGCGATTTCGAATTATGGATAATGTCTTTCAATTCGCGCTTTAAGGCCATGATTGTAGAACACCTTTCAAACCATACCAAATTTTATTACAATTGTGGTGAGGTCTAAGAGAAACTTAGAATTGGCAGTGACGTATTTGGCTTCAAGATATTTTAGTTTGCAGCCAGAAGTGCTAAAGGTAATTGTGGCCAAGATCATTGTCAAAACATATAAATTAATTCATAATTGTTTCAGATTAAGTAGAAAGTATTGGCATGGAATCACAAAATTCTACCAAAGAAAAGGAAGACTATAATGCCAATATTATGATATTAGTGGTGAAAGCTGCAAGCAAAATGTCAACAGTATGGAAAGCCGATTTATCAAACAAGCAACATAGAGGAATCCTCTCAGAATACCTCTCACTGAAGTTTCTGATCTTAATATTGAGAATAACACATTTCATACTCACAAAGCTACTTAAAGATACCGTAAAGTTGGAAATACTCTTTTCAAGTCAAATGAAATCATTACAAACTAGAAGTCACATCACAATTCCTAAGGCTATTGCATCAATATTACAAAGATGAAGTCTCACTTATAATTCAGTTACAAACTTTGTCCCGCGACAGCTTGTTGAGTTAATGAAACAAAAGATGAAGTCTCTTTCCGTGCGGACAGTTGGTCATCTCGTCAATTTGGCTTTTAACTTAAGAGATCCAGAAGGGGTATATGTTTTTGACGATTTAAATCCTGATTTTATGGACATGGAAGTTTTAAAAGATATAGAAGAATTGAATTCTGAAAGAAATCACCCCAACACAACCTTTAATATCTTTTAGAGACGAAACTGATAATGAATTTGAAATGTTTCATGCGGTAAACTCTTGTTGTATTGCTGCTGCTTCATTCTTAAGACTCTTTTCAAGAAATGCAACAGCTATGGTCAATGCTGAGCTAGGATTAAGGAGGTCCTATCGTGGGATTTACAAACATCCATATATGGTTGATGGTGCAGTCCCACCTATCCAACGTCTAGAATACAAACCATCTTTTTAACACTCCCTATGCTTTATTGTATTCCGGGGATACAGCACAAGCTAGAAGGAATGTAAAAGATTTTTTGTATCGAAATCATCTGATGCACACAGGAAGGCACTGTTTTAGCTGGTTTATCCGTGTATCCAATTCTTTCTTAGCAAAACATGTTACACATGCCAATGTTTGAAAGAGAACTAGATGCAATCTCAATATTAATCAATAAATATGTTGTTCCAGAAGCTGAAGGAGAGATAAATATCATGTGGAAATTTTCCAGACTATTTGACAGTAATTTTTGTCCTGAATTACAAACAAAAAAAGTTCTACATCTGTTGCTTCGTTAGCACATACGCTGAAAAGAGAAGTCCCTATGCAACCTAATCAAGACATCCTACAAATTGCTCATGTAAAAGATCTATCTGAAGAGCCAATGAAACATGCCCTTGGCAGCAAGAACAAGATAAAGTTCTTTGATGACTCAATTCCACAATCTCACTCCTGCAGAATTCAGTTTCTCTGACATTAACCGTGTAGGAATTTATGCAACACGTGTAGAATACGATAACCATAATGTGTGCAGCATTAACCACAAGGTGTGCAGCAGTAACCATAATGTGTGCAACGGTAACCGTGATGTGCGCGACAGCTCCAAGTAACGCGACATGAACAACAAGAGCTCCACCGATCCGTAATAAACTTCCAAATTCAGTGGTCCTGTTCACTCCCATCATGCACATGAATAAAGAAGGATGGAGTCGTATTAGTGTGTTATACTCAGAGAGCGAAAATAAGGCGCGGCAGCAGGGAACACAATATGTAGCATATGATGCATGTTAACTCAAGATAAATAATTCAAATGAATAATGAAACAAGGGAGAAGATTATACCTAAGATCCATATCAAAGTGTCTTCTCCAACCATAATTCAAGCTGCACCAAAACAGCGGTGTTCGTATTCGAAAACTCGTGAAATGTATAAAAGGAATGGAAAAAATGAGTTAGTAAAAGACAACTCAACTCCATCACCTGCTGCCAAAAGACAGAAACCCAAGCAGTCTACACCCAGGCAGAAGATTTCTGTCGCCAAAGAACCAGCTGAAAGCTTAGAATTGCCAAATGTTAACAATTCAATGAAAGGGCAAGGACCTGTTAAATTGGCTGACAATGTTCTCAATGATCAGACTCCTATAGTTCCCAAAAGAAACTTGAGAAAAAACAGAACCACTCTAGCCGCTGACATGGAAAATAAATCATCTCAGCATCTCAATGGTGTCCCAAAAATTGAGCAACCAAAGGCAATGAACACGAGAACCACTCGTACCAACTCAAACAAATTTAGTAAGAAGAGCGAGCCCCACATTCCTTGTCGGGCTTCAAAACGATTGGCTGGATCTGAAAGCAAAAGTGAGGGCGGGCCAGATCATGCATCATTAACTGGAGAGTCACAAAATAAAAGAAGAAAAACTCCTTTAGTCATACCTGCTGTAGACGACGAACTGGAAACACTTGAAGTGGATGACGAGAAATCAGAACCTCAGCTGTCCTTTGCATTCCATTACTCTTGGTCTGACCCATGTTTAGATTATGCAATAAATACCCTCACGGGTGTGTTACCGCCAGTTGATAATTCTGTTGATAATAGGCTGTCTACTGTACATGAAACTGATATTCAAAATCAAAACAATTCAGTTGATAATGGACCCACTAATGTACAAGAAACTGATACTAAAAAAACATTGGTTGACAACATTACCAGAGGAAGCAAGGACAGTCAAAGCAATGTGCTTGACAAGGTCACAAGAGACAGTGACAAAAGTGCTTCAGTGCAGTCAAATAAATCCAAGAGAATAAAAGAGGACTCACAAACCCAAAATATGTAGTAAGAACATCTTTGCACACTCATGGTCCATGATGTTTGAGCTATACTTTTCATCACTAATCCTTTGGCAACGACACACACTAATTCGAGGGATCACGCATCATTCAACTGATGCCACAGACATACAACTGATACCAGTCTTGAAACCTTCTTCAAGCATCACTACGAAGAGGCAACATATTGTGTGATCAGTTATTAGAAACACCCATTGAATGACAAACAACAACTTACATGGTTTTCTAATGCTTGCAAAGGAATTCCACGGGTAAGTCCAGCATTTATGAATAATAATATGGCTACCACCGACAGCACCACCTTCCGTTGAAGACCCAGAGTTGGCTATGGCTATCCATGCATCTATTCAGCATGCTATCCAGGAGAGGCCAAGCTTTCCTGATGCAAGTCCTTCCATTAGTGGATCGAATGCAGTGCAAGGTTTTCTTGGTACACCAAGTCCAAATCCAAATGCTAATGAGATTTTACATGAACCTGTTTCAGTTGACAATACTCAACATGTCCAAAACGGCGGCAAAGTCTCTGCTGGCCACACTACCAGTGGTCTCGATGTCAATCCATCAGCTCCTCCATTTGCTGACGAGGTTCCATTTGACGGCCCGATTCACTATCCATCAATTGATTTGAGCCCTGTTGAAGTATCAGCTTCAGTAGTTGGGAACCTCCCTAACGAACACGAGCTTCAAGTCAGAACTTTTCACCGTTACTTCAAATTCATCTTCCTCATTATGCCTGAGACCAAATGAAAGGGACATGAGTACAAAGTTCAATAAAAAAACTCATAATTATTGTGAGTAAATTGATGGTAGTATATTGCAAACCATATTGCTATCAGATGTACTACGCATCATTTGGACTGAGATTTAAAATTGCAAGCTTACTCATCTCTGTTGTCACGGCCAAGTAAACTCTCGCGTATATCGTCCTTTTAAAAAGCTACGCCAAGCACAAAAAGGATGTGAAGCAATCCACATATCAGGATGTTGTATGACAAATTTACCCACAAGGCATACCACCTTCAAACTTCATATTCTTCCATCCTACGACCAAGACCTGCCGAAGTTCAATTTGACTGAGTTAGGAAAAGAGCAAACATAATATGAGATGTCAGATGTTCCATTGATGCTACTCTTTATCTATGTATCGCCAAGTTCCTACATACCCTCCTTTTTTCCTCTCTTCTACACTTCTCTTCTTTTCATCAACTTTCCAACCAAACCTCCATCTTTTCCCATTCTCTTATACCCTTTTACAAAATTTCTTCAAAAGTTCTCCTTTTAGTACTCTTTTCAAGAACCACAGTAACAGTGTTTCTTGAATTCCATTCTTGGACTCTTCATGGCTCTCACACAGTTAAACAACTCCACTTGCTCAAAAACTCAACTTCGCTCATCCTCACAGCTCTCATTTCTCTCTAGCACTAGAACTAGGACTCTTCCTAGGCACTATCACTCTACTTTTGCTCCACTTCACAGAGCTCAGCATGCTAGAATTTCTTGTTCTGTTGCGCCAAATCAAGTGCAGGTTCCAGCTGCACAAACACAGGATCCCAAGGGTAAGCCTGATTGCTATGGAGTCTTCTGCCTTACCTATGATTTGAAGGCTGAAGAGGAGACAAAATCATGGAAGAAATTGATTAACATTGCAGTCTCAAGTGTTGCTGGAATGATTTCCAATCATCTACTTTTCAAGCTTGCATCTGGTGAAGTTTTCGGTCCAGATCAACCTATTGCACTGAAATTGTTAGGATCAGAAAGATCAATCCAAGCTCTTGAAGGTGTGGTGTTGGAATTGGAGGAATCTTTGTTTCCTTTGCTGAGGGAGGTTGTTATTAGCATTGATTCTTATGAGGTCTTCCAAGATGCAGAATGGGCTTTGCTAATAGGCGCAAAACCTCGAGGACCTGGAGTGGAGCGTGCAGCTTTGCTAGACATTTAAGGGCAGCAATGAGAGGTTGCTCATACCTTAAACACAGCTCATTGATAAGATTATTACTAATGAAGCACGAATCAACGATGACATGATTGCGTCTGAGGAGCGGTTTGAGGCACGATCACCTTATCCTCATCAACAAGTGCTAATCTCTCAAATGTCTTCCAAAGTCCAAGGTCTTATCCTCGAGCCAAGTTTGAAGAGTACACATGAAAGAGGATGGAAAGATTTTATTAGTATGAGCAAAATAGAAATAACTAGCATACCAGAAAGTATTATGAAATATAAGCCACATCAGCACAGTAAAGATCCCAAGAATTCACAGTAAAAAAATCAGGGTAAAAATTGTATCTTCTCGCAGTGAAAATTGTGGGGTAAAAAACGGATAATCCAAAAAAGCTGCAATTAGTAAAATCGTACCATTTCCATCCCCAACCCAGAAAGCAACCCAGGATTCACCCAAAAATACACACGATTTGCAAGAAGAAAACCCTAGCTCTCCCCCTATATATGTGATACTGTTCGTTCAAGAGAAAGGGGGGAGACAAGAAAAAACCTAGTCGCATCACTCAAATCCAGAAACAGGGCACAAGCAAAGAAGAAAAAGGTAAAGAAATGTACAGCACGAACCAGTTACCTCAAGATTCGCCATTGGAGTAGCTCGAAGCTGGTGAGTTCCCTTTTCATTTGATTTTCGCTCGTCCTCATTTGAGCACCGTGAGTTATCCGTTGGAATATGTTTTGATTAGGTTCGGATTTGTGATTATGAGTGCGTTTTGTTAGATGCGGGTTGGGATTAGGGATTTAGAAATTGATTTGGGGCTAAGATTCAGAAAGAATGAGGTGTGGTTGTGAATCGAGAGAGAAACTTCATGGGTATGAGATGAGAGAGGGAGGCGAAAACACGAATGATAGAAAGGGAAGAGTTTTTTCGTTACTCGCTTAATTTTTGCTGTGAGTAACTGAGTACATCGAGTCGTGTTTGGTTTCATTATCTGTATTAATGGATTGAGAAATGAAAAGTAGATATTGTTGCGCTACCTAGATTTTTAACGGTCATATCCAACAGGTGTAAGACTCAGGGTCTGTAATTATCTTTTAAAATCTTTTATTTATTTATCTTTATTCTGTTTTTTATATATATGTAAATACATAGAAAGAAAATGTGGATAGGGTATATGGATTGTGAGTTCCTTGAGTTGGTTTAGCATGTGATACCCGCTGAGTGTTGGTATGTGACATCTGTCGCGCAGTAGGTTGTAGGAGCATGTGTAGTTGATCTTATATCCATTTAGTTCAAGTACATTACAATTGGGTTAGAGATTAATAGTTAATTAAGATTGGGACAAAAAAGGGAGAAACTTATTTTCATCTAGTAATAGGTTCGTAATTGATAATTTCTTTACCTTTAAACCAAATTTTTGTTATTAACTATTTATTCAGAATAAGTATTTAGGGTACATTATTTTTAATTAAATACTAAATAATATATATATATTCTTTAATTGAGTCATGAGAATAATTATTTTCTTAATATAAACGACTAATAATTTTCTTATGAAAGTGGTGGACCCTTGGAGTCTAGCACTCTTTGGATCCTTAGACAACTACTCTTAAGGTGTACACCTTGAGTTGTAGTTGTTTCGTCTTTCATCGATAGGGCACCTCAACTCTGTTTAAACCTCTCAAACTAGGCAAACCCTAATACGAATGATATGCTCACCTTAGTTTAACCCACCTACGTTATTATTTTTCTTAAATTAAAATTACGGAAGAATCGAATTCTTGGAGTCGCGCATTCCTTGAATTCGAGAATGATTACTGTTGAGGCGTACGCCCTGTATAGTGTGTCATTCAAATTTTCGTTTCTAAAATACCTTCTTTAATTATTTGGACAAAGTATTCACTGTCCAACAAACACTGTTTTATAATTAATGGGATGAAAAAGATTGTCGTTGGGATCTAGCATTCCAACGATATCCCGACTAATTGATTACGAGGCCGACGTCTCGTTTATCGAGTAGTCGTCATTCCTCATAATTTTTCAATCCGCATAACCTCGTTTCTCACCCTCGTGTGATTGAATCAAAATCTCTTTCAATTCAAACTCTTTCGCGTCTGAACTATCCATCAAACATATTTCGAATGAAAAAGGTATCGTTGGGATCTAGCATTCCAACGATATCCCGATTGATTTGATTACAAGGCCGACGTCTCGTTTATCGAGTAGTCGTCATTCCTCCTAAATTTCCAACTCGTCTAACCTCGTTCCTCGCCTTCGTGCAATCGAGTCTAAACCCTAGTATGTCTCTAAACCGTACATCAAATTCAAGTTATTTTCATAGTCAAATTACGAAAGAACTGAGTTCTTGGAGTCTCACATTCCTTGAATTCTTGAGTAACTACTCTTGGGGCGTACGCTTTAGGTTGTGGTTCGCTCAACCTTTCGTATATAAAATATGTGCCTTAACTACTTGGACCAATGTCGTTATTGTCCATTCAAATACATTTTCATAATTAATTGAATGAAAAAGGTATCATTGGGATCTAGCATTCCAATGATATCCCGATTAATCGATTGCGAGACTGACGTCTCGTTTATCGAGTAGTCGTCATTCTCCCTTAAAATATTCAACCCAACTCTCTTCTCCCACCCCCGTGCGATTGAACTTTCTCAAACATATTTCGTAATTATTCGAATGAAAATGTGTTATTGGGATCCAGCATTCCAATAATATCTCGATTAATTGATTGCGAGGCCGACGTCTCGTTTATCGAATAGTCGTCATTCTCCATCAAATTACCTAACCAAACTCCTCTTTCTCGCCCCCGTGCGATCAAAACCTTAAACCTATTAAAATCTACCCTCCTTTTCTAAAACTAAAACATCCAATGTGATAAACACAAATTCCTCGCCCTCGTGCGATTTCCAACCAAAACACCTTTTGTCAAGAACATTGTTTAGTCCCTTCTTCCGCGCATAAAAGAAACTTGCGCTTCAGCCTCCCCTAGCGAGCAGTCAAGCCAATGTTTAGCAGTTAGAATGCGACCTAAACTCTCGTTCAACTCATACCCACCTTTTACCAAGAACATTGTTTAGTCCTTTCTTCCGCGCATAACAAACTAGTGCTTCAGCCTCCCCTAGCGAGCAGACAAGCCAACGTTTAGCAGTTAGAATGCAACTTAAACTCTCGTTCATTCCAAACACAACCCTTTTACCGTAGTTAGCCGAACTACGGCTGCTCTGATCTCTCATATCTATTGAGAGTACATAGGCATAGGATTGCGATAATCCTAGCGAGCACAATTCCCTATTTTTCCCGTAGTCCCACGAACTACGATTGCTCTGATTTTCCACTTCTTACAAGTGAAGATACGTAGGCACAAGGGCCCCAATCCTTGGCGAGCACCCTATCTTAAAACCACCCATTTCCCCCATAGGAGAAACCTTAGAAGAAAATAAACAAGCATAGATAACTTTACTCTCGAATCGATCAAGAGGTTCCCGTTGAGTACAACGGACATAGAGGGTGCTAATACCTTCCCTCTGTGTAACCGACTCCCGAACCTAGAATATTGGTTGCGATGACAATTTTCTTATCTCCTTAAAGGTTTTATTGATATTTTCCTATTCCATCGTTGGAATGAATAAAGTTTGGTGGCGACTCTGTTTCGAACAGTATTTTTCCGCGGCCATCGCGAGGATCGTATTTTTCGAGGTACGACAATGATCATCTTAGATCGACAGGAATTAAGCATGAGGTCAAAGTCTATTTGCATGCTGTTATCAGAGTAATACGTGTTGCAGTCGAAGTTTGTTGTAACATGCATTAGTCAATATTGCTAGGGTTGTTAGTATGTTGAATTGTGTCATACTTGTAACCCCAATTGTTTAAGTTAGTTTATACCCTAAGTTAGCTTATAATGGGTAATTGTTAAAAAGCCCATTAGGCTAGTGTGCTATTTTTCTTATAATAGGAAGCTAGTTTCTCAATCTTGGCATAAGGAAAAATAGGAAGATAAAATTCTAATTTCAAGTGAGAGAAGTTATTTTGTTATTCTTGTATACTTGTAATCTTGTTCTAAGAGAAAGGAAAGAATAATGATTTATAATCAATCCTTGTTGTTCCTTTGTTGTTTTACCTTGTTTTCTTTGTTAACCCTAACCCTTGTGTGTTTCTTGATCATAAAGAAACCTTTTATACTTTTTTAAAGACATCCAATTCACAACAAATTGGTGCGGTGATCATGGAGAAGATTCCTTCAATAAAGTATGAGATTGAAAAGTTCACTGGAGTGAACGACTTCGGTCTGTGGCGTTTGAAGATGAAAGCCCTACTGGTTCAGTATGGTTGTTTGGAAGTGTTAAAGCGAGAGGCAGCCATGGACGTTGCGTTAACAAAAAAAGAAAAGACGAGAATGATTGAGAAAGCCCACAACGTAATATTATTGAGCCTTGGTGATAAGGTTCTTCGACAGGTATCAAAGGAGACTACAGCATCGGGATTATGGATGAAACTTGAAAGTTCATACATGACCAAATCTCTGGTGAATTGACTCTACCTGAAGCAAGCTTTGTATTCATTAAAAATGAGTGAAGATAAAGTGTTGGCTGAGCAGTTGGATATGTTCAACAAGCTGATTCTTGAATTTGAAAATATTGATGTGAAGATCGATGGTGAAGATCAAGCATTGTTGTTGTTTTTGTGTACTTTGCCCAGAACACATGCTCAAATCAAAGAAACTCTCTTGTATGGAAGGGAGTCCCTGACCTTTGAAGAATTTCAATCAGCCTTGTATTCTAAAGACTTGAACAAATGAAAGGAGCATAAACCTTCGACGGTGGGCGAAGGTTTGTACGTTAAGGGAAAATTATTGCAAAAGGATGGTAAGTTCGACAAGAAGAATGGTAAAAGTCAACAAAAATATTATAGTGGTGAAACATCTGGTATTCAATGTTATCACTGTAAGAAGGAGGGTCACACAACAAAGGTGTGCCCTAAACACCTGAAAAATCATGGAGGTAATGTCAACGCAGCCATTGTTCAAGTTGACTTCAACTCATATGATGTTCTTGTGGTTTCAAGTGGCGACTCGAGAAAAAAGTGGATTATTGATTCAGGTTGCACTTGGCACATGACTCCAAATAGAGAATTGTTCGAGGAGCTATGTGATCAAGATGGTGGATCTGTGCTGCTGGGAAACAACAAATCTTCCAAAGTTGCAGGTATTGGATTTATGAGATTCAAGCTCCATGATGAGTCAATAAGGTTATTGACTGAAGTCAGGTATGTACCTGACTTGAAGAGAAATTTGATTTCTCTTGGTGAATTTGACATAAAGGGATATTTTTTTCAAGGAGAGAAAAGTATCCTAAGAGTCGTGAAGGGGTCGAAGGAAGTCTTGAGAGGCGTGAAGAAACAAGGCTTGTATACCCTTGAGGTTGAGGTTGTAAGTGGTTCGACAAATGTTGCATCCACGAAACCTGTGTCGAAGACATAATTATGGCACATGAGATTGGGTCATGTCAGTGAAAGAGGTCTGGTCGAATTGGGGAAGGAAAACCTGCTAGGAGGTGACAAAGTTGAAAAGTTGGAGTTTTGTGAATCTTGTGTATGTGGTAAATCTTGTAGGGCGAAGTTCAATAAAGGCAAGTAAATAACACATGGATCCCTGGATTACATTCACGCTGATCTTTGGGGGCCTGTAAGGAATCTTTCACACTCAGGTGCAAGGTATTTCCTATCCATCGTTGATGACTATTCCAGAAAGCTATGGGTATTCATTCAGAAGACGAAGGATGAAACTTTTGAGAATTTCAAAAGTTGGAAGATTCTGGTCGAAACTCAAACTGGCAGAAAGGTTAAGAGGTTGGAACCGGCAATGGCCTTGAATTCTACAACAAAGCGTTCGACAGTTACTTGTTGGGTCTGGGATTGCAAGGCATAAGACTGTAGCAGGTACTCCTCAACAAAATGGCTTAGCTAAGAGATTCAGTCGAACAATCCTTAAAAGGGTTAGATGTATGTTGGTTAGTGCTGGATTGAAGAGGCGTTTTGGGCGTAAGCTATTTTGACAGCAGCTTACCTGATAAATAGATGTCCATCGACTGCCTTGGGAATGAAGACACCTGAAGAAGTTTGTTCAGGATATCCACCTAGTCTCGATAGACTGAGATTATTTGGTTGTGTGGCCTATGCTCATATTAGGCGAGACAAGGTCGAACCTAGAGCTCTAAAATGCATGTTCATGGGATACCTTGAAGGAGTCAAAGCTTATATGCTATGATGCCTAGAGCCAGGTCACAGGAGGTGTGTCACCAGTCGAGATGTAGTTTTTAATGAAGCAGAGATGGATTTTAAGAAAACTGATGATGTTTACGAAAAGCTAGAACAGGAAGAGATTCCTGTTGAGGTGGAGCATGTTGATGTTGAATTGCGTACCCCAGATGAAGTCGAAGATGAAACAAAAGATGTTGTCGAAGATGAGGAGACTGATAATGACTACATGCTAGCAAGAGACATGTCGAGGAGAGTCATCAAGTCACCTCAGAGACTTGGGTATGCACATCTTATAGCTTATGCCTTAATCTCTGCAAGTGAGGTTCTAGATGAAGAACCTAGAGACTATAAGGAAGTTATGAGGATTCGAAAGAAGACTGAATGGATGAAGGTCATGGATGATGAGATAAAATCTCTTCATGATAAAAACACCTGGGAACTGATCAAGAAACCTACTAGAGCTAGGTTAGTCAGCTGTAAATGGATTTTTAAAGTTAATGAAGGAATCAAAAGAGTTGCGTCAAAGAGATATAAGGAAAGATTGGTTGCTAGGGGGTTCACTCAGAAAGAAGGTGCCGACTTCAATGATGTGTTCTCTCCTCTTGTGAAGCATAGATCCATTCGAATGTTGCTTGCCACAGTGGCACAGTTCGACCTTGAACTGGAACAGATGGATATGAGCAATGTGTTCTTGTATGGTGATTTAGATGAAACAATCCTGATGAGGCAACCTGAAGGGTATGTCGAAAAAGGGAAGGAAGATTATGTGTGCAAGCTGAATAGATCCTTATATGGACTGAAACAATCTCTTCGATAGTGGAATAGGAGATTCGACAAGTTCATGGGACGCATAAGCTTCATCAAAAGTCAGTTCGACCACTGTGTTTACTTCAGATTTTGACAGCGTAATTCATTTGTTATTTTGTTGCTCTATGTAGATGATATTCTAATAGCAAGCAACAATGTCGAAGATGTAATGAGGGTGAAGGATGAACTCAATAAGGAGTTCAACATGAAGTATCTGGGAGCTACATTCAGGATTCTTGGGATTAACATCTAAAGAGATAGAAAGTAGTCGAAATTATGCTTATCTCAATAGGCATACCTACGAAAGGTTCTCGAAAAGTTTGGTATGTCAAATTTAAAGCCTGTTGTGACTCCGACAAATCCTCAATTCAAGCTGAGTATAGACCAGTATCTCAGCACTGATATTGAAAGAACTTATATAAATAGCATTCCATATGCTAATATAGTGGGTTCTTTGATGTATGTTATGGTTTGTACTAGACCCGACATAGCATATGCAGTAAGTCTTGTAAGCAGGTACATGGCGAATCCTGGAAAGGTTCACTGGAAAGCATTGAAGTGGATTCTAAGGTACATAAATGGGTCTCTGAATAGAGTCCTAATTTATGGTGGAGCCTTGGGTGAAGATAGTAAAGTAGCAATTGAAGGATATGTCGACTCTGATTATGCAGGTTGTATAGATTCCAGAAAATCTATTTATGGATATATGTTCACTATGTTTGGGACAACAATCAGTTGGAAAGCAACACTTCAGAAGGTCGTTGCCTTATCAACCACTGAAGCAGAATATATTTCCCTAACTGAAGCTCTGAAGGAAGCATTATGGCTTGAAGGTTTTGCAAATGAGCTAAAACTTCAAGGTCGAGTTATCACATTTAAATGTGATAGTCAAAGTGCAATACATCTGTCGAAGAATTCAGCCTATCATGAGCGAACCAAGCACATTAATGTGAGGATACATTTTTCCCGAGGGGTAATCGAGCATGGAGAAGTCCAAGTGCTAAAGGTTTCGACATGTCATAATGTTGCTGATATGATCACCAAGACGTTGCCCAATTGCAAGTTTTCCATTGTCTACAGTTGATGAAGCTACATGAAGAAATATAGTTCCTTGATGTTATAGAGTTAGATCCAAGATGGAGATTTGTGAGATGTTGGATCAAACTCTAGTATGGTCGAATAGTAGCTTCTGGTTCGACAGGAATTAAGCATGAGGTCGAAGTTTGTTCGCATGCTGCTGTCGGAGTAATGCATGTTATAGTCGAAGTTTGTTCTAACATGCATTAGTAAATATTGCTAGGGTCGTTAGCATGTTGAATTGGTTCGTGCTTGTAATCACAATTGTTTAAGTTAGATTCTACCCTAAGTTAGCTTATAATGAGTAATTGTTAAAAAGCTCATTAGGTTAGTGTGATATTTTTCTTATAAATAGGATGCTAGTTTCTCAATCTTGGCATAAGGAAAAATAGGAAGATAAAATTCTAATTTCAAGTGAGAGAGGTTATTTTGTTATTTTTGTATACTTGTAATCTTGTTCTAAGAGAAAGGAAAGAATAACGGTTTATAACCAATCCTTGTTGTTCCTTTGTTGTTTTACCTTGTTTTCTTTGTTAACCCTAACCCTTGTGTGTTTCTTGATTATAAAGAAACCTTTTATACTTTGTTTAAAGACATCTGATTCACAACAGATAAAGATTTGTAAAAGAGATTTTATACAACGATCAACAAATGTACATACAATCAAAGTAAACGGACATACAACACCCCAACAAATAGAAAATACATAGAGAAGAAGAAAGAAGAACAAACATCTCTCGATTTGTCAACGCCGATTGAAGCAAATTTGACTCCAGATCGTCAAGATGCATAATGTAATGTTATTTCTGAGTTTATTTCCACAACGAATGTTGGTGATGGGGTTGGGAGCAGAAAATCCCCAAAACCATATCCTAAAAAATCTGAATGAGTGGTATTTATACAACTCTCAAAATCACAGGCGCGTTAAGCGCGGTCCCAATTAAAGTAATATCAAAGTGACATATAACGCGTTAAGCTTGGCCCCGTCCCGCTAGTGCAATCTGGAAAACAAAAAGTCTCAGCCTCTGTCTAAGAATCTCTCAGCGCGCTGCATATCCCGATAAGCGCGAATGACAGGTTAATATTTCACAACTTTTGCATCTTGAAGCATCCTTCTTGACTCAAATGGATCCATACTTCAACTATGCATTATTACCTATAAAAATAGATGAAAAACCATCAAACCCACTGATACGTACACGATAATGCAAAATATACAATGGTATGTAAATTATACAAAAAGTACATAAAAACGGGAGATTATTAACAGAAAAACAAATGAATAAAGTCGTTGAGTGCTAATTATTTACACTCAAAAATGCAATATTTGATTGTTGATTCATTAATTATCAAAGATATTTTTTTAACTCATGAATTTCATTAAATTATTAACATTTTTTTGAATGTTTTGGTGATGGATTTCACTTATAAAACCAACAAATAATGTATATTGTTGCATGAGTTTGTAGGTGTCACTTCTACTTAGATGACATATCTATTTTCATTTTCTTATATGATGTTTGAGAAAAAAAAGTTATTTGAGCTTTAGAGAGATATCATGATTTGTTGAATTCTCTGTAAACTTATCCCAAAGTAATTGTGAGTGACCATGACAATACTTTGATGAATGGTGTTGACAAAGTTTTTCCCAAGTATATTACTCTAATTTTTAAATATCACATTTCTAAAAATGTGAGAGTAAGTTGCAAGTTGAATTTCAAAGTGAAACATATAAAATCTAAGGATGAGAAAAAAAATCAAACCAACCAAAGTAACGAAAATTGTAATGGATGCATAGGAAACTATACTGGACTCTGACTCGGAGGAAACATATTCAATCTCTTCATTTGTTCAAAATTATGTGTAAAAATTCCTAATTTTATAGAATATGTGGATGCTATAGTATTGAGATGGTGAAGGAGAAAGTGGTAAGGGTTGGGACCGACCGTGTCAAGCATGTTGAAAATAAAACAACCAATATGGTGGAATTTGCTCACTGTAGATTAAAAAAATAGAACAAATAGTCAGAGTGATAAGGTAAAATTTTGGAATCAATTAAGAGTATGATACACATGCATCATATTGAGATACAACTTTCATTTTGAAAAATATCATTCAATAAAAATGGTGTTATGGTCTCAATTGGTTGGAAACATTTTTAGAAAAGTTATGCGTTTAATAGTGAATGAGAAATGTCGAATAGAGGGATGTGGTACAGATAAATTCAAACATGTTTGTTTAATAAGGGTGGTATGGATAAATTCAAACATGATTGCATAATAAGGAAAACATACCGATTATCGTGTGCATGTTTAATTGCAAAAAAGTTGTTATGCAACAAACTCATTCATTTGGATGAAATTCACTAATTAGAAGAGATTATGATTCAATAATGGCGATTAAGACTTGGCGAAAAGTCCTTCAGATGTATTTGTTTTTCTAAAATGGAAAGTTATTCAAATGTGTGTGTTGGATTTGAGGTATATAAAATAGTTTTTCTATGTTATTCTATCCAGAATTAAACCAATAACATATTTGAGAGGGCTTAATATTTGATCCTCTCAATTTTCCTTTCTTTTCAAGCATCAATGAAATGATATCCTGATGTTGTATATTCTAAAATGAGTCTTCAAAACAAAAAGTTGGTATAGGATTTTGTAGGATTTTGTCAACTTCAAATGATAGAAAAATGTTCTAATGAGTCTTTCAACATTTTCCAATGTTGAATTAGGAGGTTTTAGATAACTTTCAAGCCATTCTTCTCTGGCAGACAGTTAGAGAAATTCTTTTTCTACACTATGTATTTCTACCTCACTGTGCGAAATTCCAGAAATGCCCTCTATTTCTGGAGATACATCTCTGAACGCACCCTATTTCTGAGTAAACATTGACATATTCCGAAGATATATCTCAAGAATAATTTTAAACTTTAAGAATTCAGAACATGTCACTTATAGCCTGTTGCGGTGAAATTTGGATGTCAAGCTATTGATTAACTTGAATCTTAATTCTTTTACAACCGGTCTTTGATTTATCCGAAGGAAAGGTTAAAGAAGGGAAAAACCTAAAAGGGAGAGATCTAAGGTTCGGGGGTTGGTTAAATTTAGGGAAGGTATTAGCACCCTAAACTTCCGTAGTACTCTACGGAAACCTTTTGTTTATTTTTTTTTTATTTATTTCATTAATTATTTTGCTTTAGGGTATATACAAAGGATTGAAAATTAAAAAAGACCTAGGGGTTAATTCTAAGTTTACTCGGCAAGACATCGCATCTTGTGCCTACATATCCTTACGGGAATGGAATCAGAGTAATTGTAGTTTCCCTCAAAAGGGAGGTTAGAGACTTCTTGACTGTGGTCAAGGTCTCAAGGGGAATAAACGCATCTTAAGGACACACTTACATGGAGTCTTAAACTCCGATATCTACGTTGTAAATTGTTAAGTGAATTAGGGTTAGGTTAGGGATTCCGCGGCGGGAAACCCTAAAATGAGTGCGGCGACTCTTTGACCTAAAGCTAGGGGTAGTTTTGTAATTTTTGTCCACAGAGAGACATTTGTGAAAAGTTAGGGTTTGTAAGGGTTTGAAGTTTTGAGGACTATTGGCGTGGTGGCCAAACGGCTAGACCTAATCCCTCGGAGGAATGCAATGGGACAAATTAACGATGCAAATGCGCGAATTTAAACCATACAAACAGCAGAAATTAAAGTGCGAAAAGGTAAACGCGATAATTTGTTCGCGAAGTTACAAATGAGAAACAGATACAATTATAATACAACTTGAATTGAAAAACACATTAAAATAGCTAATAGCAACGTAACAAGCTGCACATTGAATACACAAGGTTAGTAGACAGAGTCAGACAGTAATCAGACGAGTTATGAAACGAAAGTGCGAAAGTTATAAATATTCTTTGTTGTTTATTTGTGATATATAAAAAAGCTTTTGATTTAAGTTAAAAAAGAGGTTTTAATATTATTAAAAAAAACTTTTCAAAAATAGTCTTAATTTAATTATCTAACAAAAAGGTTTTATTTTTAAAAAAAAAGGTTTAATGTTATTATTATATATTTTTTAAAAAACGGTTCTAGTTATTATTCTAAAAAAGGATTTTAGTTATTATTTTAAATTTATCTAAAAAAAAGTTTTTCTTAAAAATAATAGGTTTTCATATTAATTTGGAAAAGATGATAAAGTTATTTATTTTAAAAAAGAGATTTTTATATTATAACAAGTTTTAATAAATTAATGATAACAATAATAATAATAATAATGGTAATAATAATAATAATAATAATGATAATAATAATAAATAATGATAATAATAATACTAATAATAACAATAATAATAATAATAATAATAAAGCAATAATGAATTTTAAATGTGCCAAATAACCCAACAATGTTGCTAACGCAGAAATGCGCTCATCGCAACCAGATCTAAATCGGACGAAACAAAATTTATCGCAAAGAAAAAGAAATTAAGCAAAAAACAGTATTATTGCTCACACAAAAATGCGATCATCGCAACCAGATCGAACTAACACAAATGTCACGCGTCATGCACACAAATGTGCAAACATCGTATCGACATAATTCGATCAAAAATTAATCTTATATATATATATATAAACTCTAACAATTTTAAAAATTATATATATATAAACGTAACAGTAATAGATGAAGAAAAAGAAATAACGGTAAACGATGAAGAAAAAGAAACAACAGTAATAGATGAAGGAAAAGAAATAACAGTAATAGATGAAGGAAAAGAAATAACGGTAATAGATGAAGGAAAAGAAATAACGGTAAACGGTGAAGAAAAAGAAACAACAGTAATAGATGAAGAAAAAGAAATAACGGTAAACGGCACTCACTCCTCTTAGGTTTTTTTCATTCTCTCCTTTTTCAACAAAGCAACACACATGTATATATAGGGAACAAATTAGGGTTAACACCAAATTGTCAATAATGTCCCTAAAGCCCATTTTAAAGCCCAAACTAAATAATTAGTTAAGAAAAAATAAAATTTAAATAATTTAAAATAATTAAAATAAACTTAAAATAAAAACTAATAATCCTATTGATTCCTAAAATCAAAAATATTATAAAAAGAACAAAAAAAATTTTCAATATTTTTTATTTTATGATTTTTTGGATATTTTTATGAATAATTTAGAAAAAAGTGAAAAAAATGATATTTTAAAAAATGATTTAATTAAAATACGAAAATAATAATTAAATAATAATAATAATAAAAACTATTTTTGTTATTTTTTAATGAAAGATAGAAAAATTTAGAGTAAAAATAATAAAAAACAAAAAGTGACAAAGGTGAGATTCGAACTCTCAACCTCTCACACTCACAACTCCTTACACATGTCCTCTTGCCAATTGTGTCATTTTTACTTTTTAGAAAAAAATACATGCCATATGATATTTACCTGCAAAAAGTCAAACGACTACACAAATTTGTTAGTAATTGATTAAATGCAAGAAAAATGCAATGAAATGCGACGACAAATCTTAGGGAAAAATTTGGGGTATTACATAGCCCATTTACATTTGAGTTGTTCTGGAGATGCATCTACGGGAATATTCTTGAGATACATCTCTGAAGTGTACTAGAACAATTTTTTTTTATAATGAGCTATGTATTTATTTCTGTTGTACCCCAAATTTTGACCCCTAGATATTCATCATCATTCTAGGAGCATCATCATTTGTTTATCTAACCTTAATCTATTTCAAGTTTATCTTTGTCAAGATGCAGATGAATTAGGGTTCCATACAGTTAGGAATCGAGTTTTCGGTGGTTGAATCAGTCAATGTTTTGGATTTATTATCCATGAAACAAGTCTCCACATCATCAAGAATACTATATTGGATCAAGTATGAATCCAATTTGAGGTTGTCACCCAAAGATCAAGAACAGTGTAGTCCAGGACTCCCGATTAGGGTTTCTGATCAGGAAAAGTCAATTGTAGTTTGAGTTTTGATTTAAATGGTATTAAAATGATGGAATCATGGTCCATGAAACTTATATAACTTAGTGAAGTCCTCCCAAGAAGTTTCAAGACCTCAGAAGACCTAGAACACCAACGTTTGATTCGGGGTTTTTCAATCGATCGGTTCGTTTGACTGAAAAGTCAACTCTTTGACCAAAAGGAATTTGACCTCAAAGTTGAAAGAAAATATGTTCCTAATAACATATTACATCTAGTCATGAAGTTTTGTGACCATTGGATCAAGGGTTGAGGAGTAATCGGAAAAGTCGGGAATTAGGGTTTTGAAAAGGACAAAACCATAACTTCCTAACCACACATCCAAATGAGGTGGTTCAAAGCTTGTTGGAAAGGTCTTGGCAAGCCCTACAAAAGTGTAAAGGTGACCTATGTGCAAAAAATTCATGGATTTGGAGTTATAGTCAAAATCATCACAAGAGGGAGAAAACACTTAATGAAATGCTATGTTTTTAGCACTTTTTAGTCATGTTTTTGGCCAACTTCAAGAGGTCTTTTGACCTAGTTCCACTTGGAATTTGAAAATTCAAAAAACATGAAAGTTGTAGAGCATAATTAGGGATCTCCAAAAAGTACAAGAACTCCTCCATAGCACTTGTGAGCTGAGAGTTTCGAAGGGGACAAGTTGGGCCCAAACACTTGAATGTCATCATGTCCAAACTCAGCACCAACTTGATTTCCAACTATCCACTTGATTTCTAACCATGGATTGACATCTACTATGATTTTTTAGAGTGTGAAATGAACTAGATTAGAAGAATCTTCAAGCAAATCCAAAGATTTGTCCAAGATTTATTTGTTTAATGAGAAAAAGTACAAAAAGTATAATAGGAGAGAGATGATTTGTGGCTGTAGCATGGGGGGATGTCCTTGATACCTCTATGGTCACTTACTACAGCTCAATATTAGCTGGTTTTAGAGGCTAAACACCCTTGAAAGCAAGCACCATCTGCAAAGGAAAACCACACTTGGATTTACTAAGATATTTCACCAAAACCACCACTTGCAAACCACTTGTGCAAAATTTGTCCTCACTTTTGCTTTGGCTATAAATAGTGGTTTCCTCTATGATAATCCACACACCAGAGCCCTCTAAACCCAAGAGAGAACCAAGCTCTCTCATCTTGCCTTGCTTTACTTGTAAGTGAAGAAAAAGTTCCAAAACATCAAAAAATTTCCTTGTTCAAATTCCATACCAGCATCCTTTCCAACCATTCAATCACTTTAAAAATCATCCACAAAATCTCAAAACCATCATTAGAAGGTGTTCCAACTTTTAGTTTTGCCAAAAACACCACAAAACCAAAATTCAACCTCTCACACTCTAAAGTTTGACTTTTCTGCATAAAATGGAGAAACACACTGCCTAGAACAGTTGGGACCTCTTTGACACTTTGAACACCCTACATTTATGTTGTACCAACTGTCCAAATATTTGAAAAACAACTTGAACATCATTTGCTAGGACTGTCATCACTTTCCATTCATTACTTCAAGAGGAAGAAACTTCAAGGCTTGCATCAAAGGAGTGATATCTTGCTACTAGCTTACTTTGGGAAGTCTACAAGAGGTAGGTGTTTTCAAATTCCCTCTTTTATATGCATGAGTTGAAATATCATTAGAGCATGTTAAACTTGTTTGTGCTTGCATTCATAAGGTTGTAACCATCATGAGAAATATGTATTGAGGTGTATGGTTGATGTTTGACTTTGTCATGTTAAGTTTGCCTCTATTCTTGTTGAACTTAGTTTTGTGTTATGCTTGGTTTATGCTTAATTTCATGAGGTTGGGACCATTCATTTAAAGTATGTAATGAATTAGCTGTTGTATTTTTTAACATTGTTATGTTTAAACTTGCAATTGTGTTGTTGGAGCTATCTTGGAGTTGAGTTTGTTGACTCATGTTTGCCTACATTCGATTGATGACTCATTGCTTGAATGAACATTTGTTTGATTTGGCATTGTAATGTCAAAGTTTGTTGTTGTTTCTGTTTTAAACAAGACTGTATTGATTATGATTTGTGTTATTGAAAAATTTGTTGATCATGTCTAGGCATATTAACTTGTAAGTTGTTGTCTAGATCAGTTTGAGAGCTTTGTATATGTGTTTACTTTTGTAAAAGTATGATTGTTGGAATTCTATGTGTAGGCTGTTAAAGTAAGTGTTTGAGTGATACAATACTTATTGTCTAGGTTTATTTTGAGGTTTGTCAACCTATATTCTTATCAGAACTTCAGTGTGGTTTTTAGAATAAATGTATGTTTAAGTTCATGTCATAGCTGCTGTTTAGATTAGGTTGTTGGGACTGTGAAATTTATGTGTTGCTTTAGCATTGCTATTGAAACCATTGGTGAATGATGTTTATGCATTGGTGTGATGTCTAGGTTTGTCAACCTATTAGTCTATCAAGTTTCATGTCTAAATCTTTTAAAAATCATTGGTTGTCTGAGTATGTATTATGTTGAAGCTTAAGTGCATGACATTGTTGATGTGGTGAATGATATTGGATCCATCACAACTGCTTGTTTGAAATCACCACTCTCAAGTCATGAGCCCTTGTTGCAACTCATGCATGATGTGTTGATTTGACTTGAATTTGGATCTGCTTACTATCTGAAATCATTGAACAACATGTTTAGAGTGTGTGCAGACCCCCATTTGGTTTTAAGTACGTCTGTTTTGAACTTTGACTTCAAAAATGCATTGTTAAACCTCCATCTGCATTTTTCTTTGAATCTTACTATGTATGCATTGTTTTGAAAATTGGTTGTTACCATCATATTCCTCATCAAAAAACAAGTGAGTTAGAATCAAACTTCGTTAAATTTGATGTTGTTTTGTTTAAGATTGAGTTGAAACCGTTTTGACACATTGCTTGCCTTAAGGTTGCTTTAGTTCTTGCCCAGAATATGTAACTTGGAAGGTTATGTATTATTTGGATGGCTTGATACAATGGATATATTGACACCCCAGTGGTTATGCCTTGTGTATTCATGTACTTGATAGCCTTGTCGTCCTGAGTTCGATCCCTTGGGATAACTCTTTTGTTTATTTTTGGATTTTTATCACTTGTTTTATATTTAATCTATCTCTTCCATTCTTATTCATGTGCGTGCTTTGGTTGATGTGGTAGAGGTTTTGACCTGTAAACCACCAGACACGGGTTCAACCCTTGGTATGGACTTTCCCTTTCTTTTTTATTATTATTTTCTTTGATTTTTCTTCAAAATTCAAATTAGCATAACTTTGCCATTTCCTATCATTTTTAAATGACTCCTTTTGCAAATGTCTCTTATTTTTGCCTATTTTTATATGGTAATCAAAGAATTCAAGAACTTGCATTCTAGAAACACTTTATACCATAAGAAATTCTTGCATTGTTTAGGGTTTTTACCTTCCTCTCTTTCAATTTTTTTTCAAAACTTTTTGATTCAATTTCATAAGTTTGATTTGAACTTAATGAGTACATGTTTGTTAACTCTTTTATGTGTGTTGAATATGTTTCTTGAACCAAAACCTATTTGCATTCAAAGCCTTATTTGTAAGCATCTAGTTTATTATCCTTGTGAATCATGTTTGGAACCATACTACCTCTAGATGTTATAACTTTTTGAGTACACTTTTCATGTCTTACCTCACCCCTCTAGAAGTCTTTTTAGAACTCTAATATGATAGGATTTGCTTAATTTTGGTTGTTACCATGAACTTGTATGTATTTCCCCATGAAATCTTGAACTTCTTGCTTGAATTGTTGTAATACTTTGTATGCTTACTTGCACTTGATTGTCATCAATGCATGATTGTTGGCCTCATGTGGTTACATTTGACATCTTTTAATCCCTTATATGCTTGCCTCAAGTTGTAACTTTCTTGCATTTAAACTTGTTTGAATTATATGTTTTGATTATCTTGATGGTTGTTACCTCATTACTCTTCATCTTTGTTAAGATGCTTAAAATTGATTTTACCTTATATGATTAGTCTTGTAAGAACCTCTACTATGTTCCCTCTCTAGATATTGTAATATCTTTGTATTTTATTTGGTTGTAACCATTTTCCTTGATTGTAATCTATGCTTGATATTGTCATATACTTGCATCTCTTCCTTGGTTGTTACCATGCTCTCTTTTATAAATCTTCATCATGTTTGAATGAATGCTTATGTACTTTCAGCTTTGTTAAGTTATTTCCCCAAGTGATGGAACTTGTTAGTTCTCATCCAGTTGCCTCTTTCTTTTTCCCCATTCCAAAGGAAAGTCTCTCTATTGACCTTAGGGTCATAGATAGCTCATTACCCTCTTTCTGACTTTGTTAAGTCATCTTGAACCCTATCTTAGTTAAGTTAGAACCCACTAGCCATTAGACTTTGCTTTAAGTCTAAAATACCTACCCTTTGTTAGGAATATCTTTGAACTAGAACTTTAAGATAACGTTTGTTAACTCTGTGGAAGAATCATTGTCATGATTACTTACTCCCCTTTGGCTTTTGTGAAAGTCAATTCCCCTTGTTAGGAGTATATTTCAACTAGAACTTTAAGATAGAGTTTGTTAACTCTATGTAAGAATCATTATCATGATTACTTACTCCCCTTTGGCTTTTGCGAAAGTCAATTCCCCTTGAGTGTTTCAACTTAGATCTAGATAGTTTTGTTAAACTCCACACAAGCATTGTTATGTTTGTTCCCCTTTGAACCTTGATCATAATCAAGAGTTCTTCATCCTCAGTGAGGTGAACTAAGGTTGCTCTGATTCTATCCTAGTTAGGATACGTAGGCAAAGGATGTGATATCTTTGCGAGAAAAATTAGAAACTATCCTTAGGTATTTACCTAACCTTTTACCCAATCCCAAACCATAGCAAACATTTAGCAAGCATAGCGTACAAACATACAAAAGGCTCCTGTAGAGTACTACAGATGCTTAGGATGTGAAATACCTACCCTAGGCAGAACTAACCCCCAATCTCTTAGCGTTGTTGTTACATCGCGCAAAAGGTCTTTCTTTCTTTAACCTTTCCTTTGGATAAATCAAAGTCTGGTTGTGAATTTAATGAATTAAGATTCAAGTTAATCAATAGTTTGGTATCACGATTCTCACCGCAACAGTTTCCAAATGAAAAAAATAGATGTACAAATTAATAAAAGACTAATATTGCATGGGTCAAAAATAATATAGCAATACAATAGTAAAATGTCGTACAGTAAGAGATCCAAAATGTAGCAGCAATGTCAGAAATAAAGTACTAAATATAATACAACATCAAAATAATAACAGACAACTACTAAGTGTACCTGAAAACCTCTCATATACCTCCTCCGCCACCTCGGTCATCAACCCCCCCCCCCCCCGGTCCTCCGAAGATGTCTACGGTACAACAGTGCCCCCTATGCCTTCACCACAATAGCATTCAGGACTCGCTTGACAACAGACTCCTTAGGAAAGTTACCCTCGTCAATGTCTACCCATGCAATCTCTATTATGCAACGACACTGAGGCAAGACATCCTCAGTATGATCTAGTTGAGCCTTCTGCTTCTAAAGAATCTCCTAATGATCTGGTCTCAGGGAATCTCTTGGAGCAGTCTGCATCATTTATGGATGTGAGACCCTAAAGAACTACCGGATGTATTCATCGACGTAGCTCTAGTTATTCGGTGCTATGGTAGCTCGAGCCTCCTCCGGTAACAGGTGACTCTCATAATTAGCAAATATGTCATCTATGTGTCTACGAGACAAAGCAGGATGAGCAGAGACAGCAGGGTGTTTGGGGATGGTATAGGTGTGTCTGGGGATGGTATGGGTGTACACGAACTGCCTCATGACACGCTCGGGCAGATGAGATACAGTGATATGTGATCCGTAGGCTAGCCATCCAGAGTATAAAGATATGTCATCAAATGGTCATGTATGAAGGTGATCCACATAGCTGTTGAAGTGGATGTCCTCAACAACCAAGCGGTCAAGATAAACTCTAAAAGGCTCGACCGCCTGGTTCCCTATCAAGGGGATAAAAGCAAGGGCACGCAGCATGTCCTCAGTGTACTCGTCCACACTCGCCCAACCAGAGATGTGAGGGAAGTTTTGAAGGATCCAAGGCTGAAATGAAAATAAATAAAAAACATTCAGGGATCCAGAATTATTGGCAATGGTTTTGCAAAAATTATTACCACCAGTAGTGTCATGCTGCCTGTGACCTGCTTTGTCCTATATCGACATTCATCTCTCAACTTTGAATACAAATAAGTTAGTAAGTCGCCCCCCAATTGTATTCATAGATCTGAGTGAGATCGAAGAAAGACTTGAGGTATGCAACATTAGTATAGGTGGAACTCGTGTCCAAAAAAATGCAAGTGTCAACCAAAAAAAGAAAATATATCCTCAAAACACAGGCCCTGTGTACCGCCACCTGCTTAGGATCACCAACAGCTTGTTGTGCAACAACGATCTAATCATCATATTGTTGGTGTAAGCCCTAGAGGCCAATACTTTTTGGTACTTGTATCGAATTACTTATTATTAATAAAAAGCATTTCTTTATTATGGTTGTTTTTCATAATAATAAAGTCCCTAGAATAACTAGTTCGTTTAATGAAATATTAAGTGCGACTTAATCATGATATCCATTAAACATAAGGACAATATTCTTAAAATATTTGTATTCGAGCTTTATTGTGAAGTGGGATAACCTTACAGCATTAAGACTATTATGTAGATAAACTGATGATCACATCTCATGGATCATGGATAAGGAGTTACAAAGTCTTAACATAGGTATGAATATTAGGATAATATTTATACTGGATTGACCCTCAATGGAAGTACTACATAGAATGTTATGCAAAGTGTCATAAGTTACTCTCATGGTGATAGGGTTGTATACCACCTTTCGACCTGAAACTACTACGGACCCTAGATGTAGAGCCGAGTACTTTATTACTGATCTAACAGTGTCTGTAACTGGATGGCCATAAAGACAATTGATGGGTACTCCACAAAGCATGTTGAGGAACATGAGTGACCTAGATGGAATTTGCTCATCCTGCACAACAGGATAAATGCCTAAGGGCTCAATATTGAACTGGACAAGGATAACACAGTATATGTCATGTGTTCAATATAGATATAAGGGCAAAAGGGTAATTGTACACACAAGTACTATCACAAAAGATTTTGTTAGATCACATGACATTTTCGTGACTTGAGTAGCAGTGATGTGTTGTTAGATACCGCTCACTATTTATTATATTAAATATATGATTTAATATAATTATCAACGTCATGAGAACCTACAGGGTCACACATATAATGACATATTGATGAGAGATAGAATAAATAAGGAACATTGTAAGGTACGACGTGTTTGAGAGAATTATGGAACACCGTAAGATATGGTGTACTTAAATAAAATATGGAACATCGTATAATATAATAATAAGAGTTAATATTATTATTATTATTATTATTATTATTATTATTATTATTATTGTCATTATTATAGTTATTATAATATAATAATAATAATAATAAAATATTTTTATTATAATAATAATATTATATGGTGCATTTTAGTTGGGCTTTTTAGCTTGCAACCCACACAAATGGTTCTATAAATACAACACTTGTGTAGAAGTTTTAGAATTTGATGAAATTCAGTTGGTGAAACCCTAACCATTTTTCTCTCTTTCTCTCTCTCACTCAAAGTCTTCATTCGTAGTAGCTAGCACTGAGATTGAAGGCACTCTGTTTGTGTGGACTGAGTAGAGGCATTGTTCTTCATTCAACACTCGTGATTATTCATCCGGATCTGCATCAAAATTGTTAATTACCACAAGAGGTAACTATTTCTATCACTGATCATGCTTATTCGTAAGGATCATTAAAGGGAAAATTTTAATTTCCGCTATATTTTGGATTGCGATTTCCCTTCACATATATCTCCTTCAGGAACTAAAACCTAGCATGATCACCCCTGGTCCTATCCACCTCCTCAATCGCCTTCCCTGGATCAGCCCCCAGATGCTCTACCATCATCTCGACCGTCTTGTCTTTGGTCATCCTACCATGATCGAGGAATCTCCCCTTGATCGAAAGATGTAACAGACACGAGACATCGTCTAGTGTGATAGACATCTCACTATGCAGAAGATGAAAAGAAGACTTCTTAGGTCACTCAACCCAAATAAGGTCAGAACCAATTGAAACCACTCCTTATCTGGCTCAAGAAAGCCAACAATCTTACTCACATGGTTCAGACACTTCTGGGGATCACGCGCCTGTGATTTTCCAGAAACAATCAATGTCAGTAATAATCAATGTTAGAAATAATCAATGTCAGCAACTTAAATTAACATAAAAATAAATCAAAACTTTGACTAATGTTACCTCTCCATCCCAGATATGTATGAAAGTGTGGTATGGATATAGAGGAAGTAAGGACATATCATATGGACCTCTTTTGAATCCCTTTGGCTCGACATCCTCAGCAACATCACCCTCTGGAGGTGGCACTAGATCGGCAGGATCATCAGCAGAAGGTGGTACTAGTACATTTTGATGCCTACGGGAGGATAGAGAAGTGACGTGTCAGTTGGTGAATCTTGTCTCCTACTGGAAGAAGAATAAGAAGGTGGAGTGGCCTAAGATGAAGTGGCCCGAAGTGAAGGCCGAGCTCCATGAGTAGACTGCGTCCCAGAAGTCGACACCTTTTCCTGACTATATGTACCTACTGGCTCCGCTCCCTCCGAACAGATGCGTGTTGGGCAAACTGGTTGTGTCTCAGTTTGTCGACTATGTCAGCCATTATGCCTGCAAGGTAAAATTATGGATATCATTAGTTTGCACAAAAGAAAAACATAAACAAGAAAATTATTATAAGAAAAACAGACTACAGGAAATTCCGGAGATATAACTACATAAACACCTTTTACACTATTCCCGAGATGTATCTCCGGAAATTCTCAAAGTATATGAAACATTGAACATATCAGGAGATGTATCTCCGAAATGTTCAGAGATTCAAAGGTCGCGACAATGACGTCTTTCTGCTACTTGCGTTGTGAAAAAACTGATATGATCGTCCTTTTGAGCCAATAAACAATGCATACATTAACTCTAAACTATATTACATATGATTTCTACACATTTCTACCTCTAACAATTGATTCATACTCATTTACACTAAAACTCAAATATTTATCGAAAACTCAAAAACTTTCTCGAAATTTATGATTTTGATGATGTTGAATGATGAAATGGATGATGCTTGATGTTTCCTTGAGCTTCCTATTGATGAAATCTGATTTGGTGAAATTGAAGAATATTGAGAAGGAGAAGAGTTGAGTGTGAGGATGAAGGAAAATGAAAAGTGTGAGAGGAGAAGAGTCTGCCGCATTATTAACTTCCAAAATGTTCTGGAGATACATCTCTGGAATATTTCAAAGTTCACTTAAGTTTTGTTGCGTCCGGAGATATATCTCCGAAATCAAGAAGCATATGTGAAAATTCATAGTGTAAAAGAAGTCTACGGGTGCAATAAGAAATCCTCGCCATTTATCATGATAAATGTTAATATCGGTACTATTTCAACCGTCCACAATCTATAATACATGGTAAATATTAAAGAGAATTTCTTAAAGCATCTTAGATGTTTCTTAAGAACTTTGCGAAATTTAAAAAATGCTATAAATTTTTTGAAATATATCTTCAGACACACCCTAATACACACATTTCATTCGTTTTTGAGGCACAATCCAATTTTATGAATAAATTATTCTAAAAGTATATCCAAAAAAAATTTCAAAAATATATTTTCGAAAACTAAATAAAAAAACAAAAACACATATTCACTATTAAATAATAACATTACCAAAGTGATAAAGTAAAATGATATCAATCCACTTTATCTATGAATTTGATATACACAGTATAGCAAGTGCCAGAGAAACTGCTCAGTGAATATCATGCTTTCTGTACTGTAGAAGATGTTCTAATGATCGAATTGACATTTCAAGACCTAATTCTTCAATCATTGCTACCATAGTAATTCCAAACACTGCAGGAGGATTTATTTTGAAGACCTAATTATTTAATTGTCAAAATATTGCTTAAGCAGCTATTTTAAGTTTTTATTTTGAAAGATTTGCATAATTTATGTTTGTAAATGCATCTTAAATTAAGTCAGATTTTTTTTATTCAGAAAAAGCAAAAACAAACATTTTAGACAATTGATATCTTGTTGTTAATTGCCAATAACATCATGAAGATATTCAGTTATGTATCAGCTGTACATATATTCAATTTAGTATCTATAGCATCAATGTCCTTTAATATTAAGAAACTATTTTTGGAATGATTAGCTATTTCCATTCAATCTTGTAATTATATATAGCATATGAGGATTCAATGAAATACATGACATTTTTCCATCTCAGAAGAATTCTGTTATGGTATCAGAGCAGGTTACACATATAGAATAAAACATCTAAATCATGTCTGACAGTGAAGGTGAAAGTTCTCCTGTGAAGGAATCTTCCAAGTCAGTCAACAATGGCGATGGAGTAGTCATCCGAAAAACCATCTCTCCCTATGATATCACTTCCAATGATAATCCTGGGAGTTTGATAACACAAGTTCAGTTAAAGGGAGAAAATTATGACGAATGGGCTCGTTCACTTAGAACGACACTTCGAGCAAGAAAGAAATTTGGTTTTGTTGATGGATCAATCAGCGAACCTGATGAGGAATCTTCAGATCTTGAAGATTGGTAGACTAACAACTCCTTGTTGGTCTTTTGGATCATGAACACAATTGAACCTTCATTGCAATCAACTATGTCACATATGGAGGTAGCCATGGATCTTTGGGAAGACATTAGGGAGCGGTTTTCCATTGTTAATGGACCACGTATTCAACAGCTCAAAGCAGAGCTCGTTGAATGCAAATAAAAAGGACTGACCATAGGGACATACTATGGGAAACTGAAGAAGCTGTGGGAAGAATTGGCAAATTACGATCAGATCCCGACATGCAAATGTGGGTGTTGCAAGTACAATCTCAGCTCTGTGTTGCAAAAGAAACGTGAAGAAGAGAAAATCCATCAATTCCTCATGGGATTAGATGACGCTCTCTATGGAACAGTACGGTCAAATCTTCTCGCTCAAGATCCTCTGCCTACATTGAACAAAGTTTATGCGACATTGATTCAGGAGGAACGGTTGCATACAGTGACCCGTACGACAGAAGATCGTGGTGAGGTCATGGCGTTTGCAGTGCAGTCCAACTTCAAACGTAAAGAAAAAGGAGGAATGTGCAGTCATTGCAATTGAATGGGACATGATTCAGATGGTTGTTTTCAGGTAATAGGATATCCTGATTGGTGGGGAGATCGACAACACGAACAGTTGAAAGGAACCGGGCGTGGGAAACCAGAACAATATAACGTTGCTTCTAACAACAAAAAACGTGGAGGAGTTGTTAAGGCTCATGTAGCACAAGCAAAATCATCTAAAGAAGAGGTTGCTTCTGAAACATCAAGTTCTGATATTTGTAATCCAGGGAATATTACTGGTGATCAATGGCAAGCATTGGTCAGCCTTTTGAACAATGTAAAGCTAGGTGCAACCGAGAAGCTAAGTGGTAAGTGTTCCTTTTTGCCATGGATTATTGATACAGGTGCATCAAATCATATGACCGGTCAACTGGAATGCTTAACCAATGTGCACAATATTCTTGAGTGCTTTGTTGGACTACCAAACGGTGAAGAGACAATGGCGAAAAAGGAAGGAATTGTGATGCTCAATGAAAGAATAAGATTAACTAATGTCTTATATGTGCCTAGTCTAAACTGCAATCTTATCTCAGTATCGCAGCTGCTAAAAGATTCTAACTACACTGTTAAATTTACTGATAAATTTTGTCTTATACAGGACCCCACTTTGAGGACGCCGATTGGAGCAGGTGAACAAAGAGAGGGGTTATATTATCTTAAAGAGATGGTCATGGTCAAAGCAGTTGCAGTAAAAACAAATAAGGAAATTCCTTTGGACCTATTACATCGCAGACTAGGACACGCATCTTTGAAGGCTCTGCAAATGTTTCCGAATGTTAGTTCTAGTAGAAACAATTATTTATGTACCCAATCATGTGAAATATGTCTTAGAGCAAAACAGTCTCGAGATACTTTTCCAAATAGTGAAAATAAAGCAACTTCTGCATTTCATTTAATCCATTGTGATTTATGGGGACCTTATCGCAACCCAACATTTTGTGGCGCTAGATATTTTTTAACCATTGTTGATGACTACACGAGAGCGGTGTGGATTTATCTCATTGTTGAGAACACAGAAGTCTCTAGATATCTTTGTCAATTCTTTGCAATGGTTGAGCGATAATTCAATAAACAAGTAAAGATTTTTCGTAGTGATAATGGGACCGAATTTACCTGCATGAAAACGTACTTTCGTGACAATGGTATAATTCACGAAACTTCATGTGTTGGGACACCACAAAAAAATGGAAGAATGGAGCGGAAGCATAGACACATTCTCAATGTTGCGCGTGACTTGTGCTTTCAAGCTCAATTTCCAATTCAATTTTGGGGTGAATGTGCTCTTGCTGCATGTTATTTGATCAATCGCACTCCTACAAGGAACTTGGATGGTAAGACTCCATTTGAACTCTTATATGATAAACATCCCTCTCTTGAGCACCTTCGTGTCATTGGTTGCCTAGCTTATGCGCATAAACAACATCATAAGGGTGATAAATTTGCTGCTCAAAGTAGAAAATGTGTATTTGTGGGCTATCCATATGGCACCAAGGGATGGCGTATGTATGATTTAGAGCTGGGCATTTTCTTTAAATCAAGAGATGTTGTGTTATGTGAAAATGAATTTCCTTTTGCTGCCGAAATTCCGTCTGAAAATGATCACATCTTGTCTGGTGCATCTTTCAGTAATGCTATTGAAGACGATTCTTTCTAGCTTGTTCCTACTATACCTGTTGTCCCTTCAACTCCAGCAATTAAAACTGCAACATTACTTGATAAAGATGTGTCAAGTATCACACCACCTGTTTCAATTGAATCTCCTGTTGGATCTTCTTCATTTGACCCCCATAATATGTCATCATTTGTTGAAACCAGTGAGGAACCACAGGCTGCAGACACTGTCGAAAATTTAGGACGTGGTCATCGTATCAAATTGCCTTCTACCAAGCTGCAAGACTTTGTGACCAATACCATCACTAAGATAATCCCCTCAAATTGTTCTACTTCTTCGTCACGTCCTTCAGGTACACCTTATCCTTTAGCCAAGTATGTAAATTATGCTAACTTTTCATCATGGTACAGTAAATTTTTAGCCGATGTTTCTGCAGCTACAGAACCTCAAAACTTTGCTGAAGCTGTCAAAAATATTCGATGGCGAGATGCCATGAAGCTGGAAATTGAAGCTCTTGAAAATAATGGCACTTGGACAGTAGTAACGCTTCCTCCAAACAAAAAGGCTATTGGTAACAAATGGGTGTATCGGATCAAATATCATTCAGATGGAACTATTGAGCGTTATAAGGCAAGACTTGTTATTATGGGGAACAACCAAGTTGAGGGGCTGGATTATCATGAAACCTTTGCACCATTGGTGAAAATGGTAACTGTAAGAACATTTCTCGCTGTTGCGGCTGCCAAGCGCTGGGAACTTCACCAAATGGATGTTCACAATGCTTTTTTACACGGTGAACTTGATGAAGAAGTATATATGAAATTACCTCCCGGTTTCAAGACCACTACACCAAATCAAGTATGTTGCTTGCACAAATCTTTATATGGATTGAAACAGGCACCTCGATGTTGGTTTGCCAAACTCAAAAATGCTCTGCTACGGTATGGCTTTATACAGTGCTACTCTGACTATTCTCTCTTTACTCTACATCATGACTATGTAGAGCTATATGTGTTAGTCTATGTGGATGATCTTATCATTTCTGGAAACAACAACAAATCAATTGAGTCCTTCAAATCCTACTTGAACACATGCTTTCATATGAAAGATCCTGGCCTTTTAAAATATTTTCTTGGCCTTGAGGTGGCTCGCAACTCCAATGGGATTTTCTTGTGTCAAAGGAAATATACACTTGATATCATCACCGAAGTTGGGTTGTTGGGAGCTAAACCCGTTGGTTTTCCCTTAGATCAAAATCATCATCTTCCTTTGGCCACTGGAACTCCTCTTTCTAATCCGGATCGGTATCGAAGACTAGTAGGTCGTTTGGTCTACTTAACTATCACGAGACCAGAACTTTCTTACTCTGTTCATATGTTGGCTCAATTTATGCAAAAACCTTTAGAAGAGCACTGGAACGCAGCTCTCCGTGTCGTCCGTTATCTCAAGGGAAATCCTGGCCAAGGTATTCTTCTTCAAGCTGATTGTGATCTTCAAATTTATGTCTGGTGTGACTCGGATTGGGCAGGATGTCCTTTGACTAGGCGCTCTCTCACTGGATGGATTGTTTTCCTTGGGAATTCTCCTATCTCTTGGAAAACCAAGAAACAACACGTTGTCTCACGTTCCTCGGCTGAGGCGGAATATCGTTCCATGGCTACTACTACATGTGAGCTCAAATGGTTGAAAGCACTTTTGCTCTCTCTCGGTGTCCCCCAATCTTACCCCATGAAGATATATTGTCACAGTCAATCAGCATTACATATAGCTGCCAATCCACTCTTCCATGAGCGCACAAAACACATCGAAGTTGATTGTCACTTCTTACGTGATGAGCTTCTCAAAGGCAACATTTCAACTCACCATGTGTCCACTAATATTCAACTAGTTGATATATTTACTAAAGCATTGGGAAAACAGCAGTTTGATTATTTTCTAAACAAGTTGGGCATCCACAATCTGCATGCTCCAACTTGAGGGGGATTTAGACAATTGATATCTTGCTGTTAATTGCCAATAACATCATGAAGATATTCAGTTATGTACCAGCTGTACATATATTCAATTTAGTATCTATAACATCAATGTTCTTTAATATTAGGAAACTATTTTTGAAATGATTAATTATTTCCATTCAATCTTGTAATTATATATAGCATATGAGGAATCAATGAAATACGTGACATTTTTCCATCTCGGAACAATTTTGTTAACAAGTCTTTAATGTCATTCTACAAATTTGCTTTATTTCATATTCTACAAGTGAACTTTTATTGATAGTATCCAATTCGAATTATAATTTCTGATGCGCTAAATAACTTAGTCACTTTTGATACTTTGCTACAAGATATTCATAAATTTATTTTTCGAAAACACATTTTTGAAATAAATTTATTCATAAAATTGGGTTGTTGTGACTCAAAAACGAATGAAATGTGTATAATAGAGTGCTTCCCAAAATATATCTCTAAAAATTAGAAGCATTTTTGAAATTTCAGAAGGTGTCTAAGTAACATCTAGGTACATTTAAGAAATTTTCATATTAAATACCTCTCCATATGAAATTAGGTCTTTTTCCCAAATTGAGCTTTTAGAAAGTGATAATTGGAAAAATATTTTGCTTTTGTGACATGGAATGATCAAAGAATCTGGATTAGTTAAAAGCCTTCAACCTTAGCCAATTGAAAATTTTGATGAGCGCTCTTTATTTGTTAAGGAAAATTGCAATCACCTCTCGTCAAAGCTCTATTTAAATGACTTAAACAACAAAATAAAGAGGAGGTAAGGTATTTGAAGTGAGGTCTATCTCATTTAGATATATCTCAAAAATTAGGTAAATGCAATTTACTAATGTTTTTTACTCACTGAACTAATGCAAAATGAGCCTTCTGGTATTATAATGTTCTATTTATTAACTTAATTTTCTTCTGCTTTTTCAGGTAAACAAATGCTATTGTGAATTTTTAATTCCGAGGAAGATACATTCAACAACTGAGGATGATACACTATAAACATATGCACACCATGCATTTTACTTTTTATCGGGAAGCTTCTCCAACAACTCTGGTATCACCTCAAATAAATCTCCTACCAGTCCATAATCGGCAACCTGTAATTCAGCATATCACACTTGATAAGGCAAAACTGTTTAAGAATTGCTTGTGGCAAATAAAGTAGCAGCTACGTTTGAATGAATAGCCTTATATTGTTTAACCAAAGAAACCATTACCTGAAATATAGGAGCATCAGCATCATTGTTCACAGCAACAATGACTTTAGAATCCCTCATCCCAGCCAAATGTTGAATAGCTCCAGATACACCAAAAGCCATATAGAGTTCAGGCGCAACAATCTTTCCCGTTTGTCCAATCTTCATATCCAATTTGAAAATAGGAAACACAGACATGAGAATAAAACTAGGCCATGAACTAAAATGCAATACGTGGCCATTGAGACTCAATGCAAACCCAATTGAAAATGCATATTCAAATCCCTCAAATGATATTGCCATTGCATGACCTTCCAGTATCAAGTCAAGAAAGCGGGAAAATATATTTTGTTTCAACTAAGATAGCAGCTTAAAATATCTTATCTAGAAGGGATGCCTGGTTTGGTACCCAGGTATAACCCAAAGGTCATAAATTCAAGTTGAGGAATCAAATCAACCGCTAGCAAAGGATTGCCCAATATAGATCTGTACATAACATCATATCCACCCCTTCCTTGGACCCCAAGCAATGCGATTTCCCCAGGCCACCCTTTTAATTTCTAAACTACAAATATTTGCTAAAAGAATGAAAGGAAACATTAATGATTTGCATAATACCCTGCTATACTTGACAGAAAATAAAATTATATCAGTATATGTTCAATGTGATATTTGAACACTAATTATTCATTCTTCTTTTTCTATACTAATGCCAATTATTATCATAATCAGGGGAGAAATGGACTACTCCAGTAGCCAAAGATGTAAAAAGTGTAGTCCAGAATGTGACCTCGTTGGCTTTTTCATTTTTATCTTTAAGTTGTAATTTTGTATATGTCTGTGTGTAGTTTCATGGGGTGATTAGTTTTGATTTGAAAGGAAGTAAAGTACCTGGAGATCATTCGCAACAAATCCTGCATCAACAGCAGCACGAGTGGCACCAACTGGACAAAGGAGAGAATGAAGTTAGCAGATTTTACTCAATTCACAAAACAAACAATATGGAATTTAAATCGGGAGCCTATTTTGAATCCAGCAAAAAAAAGAAATAACAAATCTCTGGCTATATAAATAAGCATCATAATGGGATAAATTAACAGTTTTACCAGCAGCACCAAGTTTCTTGGCTAGATCTTCTATCAACTTAAATTTCTCAGCACTCTTTAGTGCACGACCACCAGTAACTACAACTCGTGCACTTCCAAGATCTGGTCCTTCGTCATCCCGAGAAGTTTGAGATACAAACCTAGACTTGTCCAGATCTGCCAAAATAGTGAAGACTTTAAGTTTGTTTTGCCTTTTGCAACTGTTCAATTATCCTAGTCTAAAAGGAAAGTAATTCATCAAATCGATGTAAATTACTAAGTATAATTCCCTGATACAGATGATCCATTGATCTTTGTAGCATCTAACCAGGATCTATAGTTAACAGATAAATAAGGACAGGCAGTTCCTACTAACCTTTTCAATTTTCCCAAAAATAAAATGTTAAATGCATAAGAAAACAGACCTTCGTTAAAGGTTGAAAGATCAACCTGAGATATGGAAGCCTTATCAGATTTTGAGTCAACAGACTTCTGAGAAACAGGAAAAGATGTGGATCTAATTGTTAATATACAAGGACTGGCACCGGTATATCGCACAGTACTAAGTGCATTTCCAGCATATATTGGCCTGTATGAAATTAAAGTATTATCCAGTCAGATAAAGAGCCCAACATTTATATTTCATAATCAGGTTCATAATGTATAACTCAAATACAAGAAGCAAAGCATGCTGCACCAGTCAGCTGTAAAAGCCATAAAATCTAAAAACCAAACATGCATCCCTACTTTGTAAGCCATCCTTGCAACTCTATAAATCTGTCTGCGTGCAAACTTATTCCTTTTAGTACTATGCCTTTATCTATGAAGGTGAATTTTAGTGGCAGCACAGATAAACTCATTTCAAGAATACCTGCTCTTTAAAGCTTAAGCGGTTATCAATGTACATCATATTTTCACTCTTTCTAAACTTTATTTATTGTGTCTTAACTCTTAAGTGTGGACTTCAGAGATCGTCTGCTATATACAGGAACCAAAAATTACGGTGTGTCATTTTCAGTCCTCGTCTAAGAATCACGACTCAACATTAGTTCAAAACCTGTCCTGATGTCTTGTATCAATAATAACTAGAAGCTAGCTATGGTAAATACACCCCAATAGAAACACCTACCCAAAGTTTGAAGGATAGGTCCTCAAAGAGTCCAGGTTTACAGGTTTTTCATTTGTCTACATCAGAATCCAGCTTACTACTGGAGCTAAGTATCACACTTTGTTTAAAACAGCTATTGTATATATTTAAAATAGTTACTAACATTATTGACTATTGAGCTAAACAAAAGCTTGTCATACTAAAACTGTGGGCGAGTAGAACATGCCTGGTTTTATAGCTGCGCTGCTGTACTTTTATTATTTTTATGCAACTAATCTTGTCAGGGATTCATGATACATGGCAGCGATGAAGATTAAGAAAACAATGCATCTACTACATTTTTAGCACCAAGACTCTCAAAATGATATAGTCAGAATTTTGATTACTTAGATTAACTGGAGTTCTAAATGATAAAATGGTTTCTTTTCTTGCCAAACATGATCCAAAGGGAGTGAGATCTCCCACGAATCTATAATATGAACATGATAGTTGCAAAGCAGGAGACGGATGGAATAGTAGTACCATGTCTCTTTCATAACAATAGCTTAATCACTAAAGAGTTACTAACTTGCAGTACAACAATACCAAACAGAGGATCTTGTCAAATAGGCTAACAAATCAGAGCACAGAATTTACACAGTAACGATAACAATTCCATGTCCGAAGAAGGTCAACCTTAGTTAAGTGTAAGCACCAATCATGAGTATCTAATAAGTGACCAGTTTGGAATTGTGCAATAAACAGCATGATTCTTTTTTACTAAAACAAAAAGTGAACATGAAAGTAAGAGTGAGTCACAAAAGTTAATGCACCTTACAAAAGTATGAGAATCAGAAATTCCTGTGACATCAGTAACAGGAGAAACATCTAAAAGAGCAGCAGCACGCGGCATGACGTTTTTACCAAAGGAACTTGAAGCTGCAATTATATGAGAGTAACCATCTCTTTGTTGAACCAAATGGACTAGTTTAGCCCAAGGTTCTGCCAGTGGATTTTTGAAGGCTTCTGAATCCGCCACCAGCACCTACACCACAAGCAGCATACCCTAAATAACATTAATTTGAAGCCAAAATGGATGAGATAGAAATTACCTGAGAGATGGAAGGGTAAGAGGAAGCAGCATGTGAAGCAGCTTGATGAAGAGAAGGACCGGAGCCAGCCAAGAGAAGAGAAACGGAAGAGTCGTTGTCAGGAAGAGACGCGGAGGCGAGGAGTGCGGAGAGAGAAGCGGATTTGATGGCGCCGTTTTCGTGCTCCGCTACAACAAGAGTACTACCCTACACCACATCGATCGAATTCAACAAAAACTACGCAGTGGATAATTGAAAAGGTTTGAGAGAGTGAGTGGATTATTACATTTCGAGAAGATGAAATGGAGGAACGGAGGAATGAAGGGAACAAACCGGTGCGTTTGGTGATTGATCTTCGGAGGAAGATGCGAGTGGCCATTGTGCGTTGTGTTGAGAGTGGTGGTGCTGATGACGGGGATTCGGTGTAGGGGAGTATTATGAGAGTTTAAATGATGATGAGTTGATCATTATTTTTATGACAATGATGATAGGGACAGTGACGTGTTATGACTATAGTTAGGTAGCTGCCATGGCATGCGATGTCACCCCGTGTGCATCACTGAATCGTGTTTATCATCTTGTTCCGCCTCTCACTTTAGTGTCTATCTATTTCTACATCTAGCTTACAATGATTCATCCAGTTGATTTTTTTCGCATATTAAAAAAAAGTAATGAGAGAATAATATTTTTTACTAAAACACATTTATTATGTATTAGAAATGAAAAAAATAATATTAATTAAATTATAAAATTGAAAATAAATATATATTAAAAATTAAAATAAATTATTTATTTTAAAACACTATTTTATTTTAAATAGATCACTCATTATGTGAAGGAGAAAATATACATATTAATTAGGGATGGACAGATTATCAGTGAACTGTATCGGACGAAATCAAATTAAAAAATTCAACCCAATGGTACTCAACACCGACCGAGAAACAATACTAAGTTATGCAGTATTTTTTTCAAAACTCTAGCCTTTCAGATTTATTTACACTATTTTATTCAATTATCATTACACTTCATGCCATTTTCCATTCATTAGTCACATCTTTCATTTTTTTATTATATTGACTCCAAACTTTTATAATTTTTTATAAGATAAAATTAACTTGTACACTTATAATATATTTATAATAAGTTTGTATTAGAAATATTAATAAAAATTAATTTTTTATTTTTATTAAAAGCATTAATTTTCAAAATATTATTTTTAATATTTAGTTTTAACTTTGTCCTTAGGCACAAATTAACATTATCTTTATTTATATATTTTCATTTATTATCATATTTTTATTTAATTATAAGAAGCAATTTGTTTGTTAGATTTATTATATAATTGAGTTCACCTTCATCTCTCTTCTTTCACTTTTACTGATATATATATAAAGCACAACTCTAACACAACACCCTCTAACGGTGTAAAACAATCATTTTTCTGCAAATCACTATATCAAAACTCTTTACAATTACATGTTATTTCACCTTTTCATCATACATTTGCTTCAACAGAAAAAAAATGCAACAATCACTTTTTCTGTCAAATGAATTTTGTTCAAACTTTGTATGTTTCTTCATCTCTTTTTCTTATTTTTCATAAATTACTCTTATTTTTCACTTATGTTTTATTATATCATCATCTTCTCACCAATCTATTCAACGTTTTCTTCAACAAAAAATGAAATTTTATGAAAAACGGTTATTTTATTTGTTAGTTTTGCATTTTAAAACAACATATTTTCTTTCTACATCTTATACTTATCACTAAGATATTATGTAAAAAATACAGTACATAAAAGAAAATATGTGAAGTGTTGAGAATAATATAATAAGTTTGAGTTGAACTCTCACATTGATTATAAACGTGGATAGTTGAGCATTTATAGGTGGAAGAACTCATACATTATCACCTTAAGATTTTAGGTGAATATGTGGTGTCTCTCAGTTGTGTTACTCTTGAAATGTTGATGTTCCTCCTCATGACCCAACAAATGGTATCATGAGTCTTTGGTTCGTAAAGGGATCGGCTTACTTGTATCGAAATGCCCAGGAAGAATTTCCACTTAAGGGGGAGCATTGTGGACTCACACTTGAGGGAGAGTGTTAAGAATAATATATCAAGTGTGAGTTGGAGTCTCACATTGGTTATAAATGTGGATAGTTAAGCATTTATAAGTGGAAGAATGATATCTCTCACTTGTGATACTCTTGACTCAATATTCACGTTATTCCTTATACTCCAACAAACGCTATCATAGCGGTATCATGAGCCTGACATTCATCTATGGGTCTTCAATTAGATATTATATGCACTCATCCTGTCTTTCCTCATTCAAATTTTAAATCTTTTTCACTTTTTTTTCTTCCAAATTTTTTCACTTTCATTTTAATTTTTTTTCTCTATTTATTTATTACCACTAAAAATATTAATAATCTATTTTCAATTTTAATAAAATAACACTATATGTTTATCTCACGAGTTACTATCAAATAGATAGTAGATTGTCTTAATTTGATAGACAAAATTTTTATTTTTAAATATTAATTTTTTTCTTTCTCTATCTCACAATTCTTTTTTTTTGTATATAATCATTTAATACAATTAAATTTATTTATTCTTGTTCATTTTACAATTAAGTAAATCATTTTAAGTTTTGCATTTGAATCTAAATACATTTATCTATCTATTATAATTCAATTGCATGAACTTCCAAAATTGTCCTTTCATCATAAATTATTTACACTAGCAAAAAGGGTATTTTAGTAATCAACTAATATTATTTTTTTCATTCTTATCTTCTATTATATCATGACAAGTGACATTCATTTATCAACCTCCGTCAATTAAATATTATATGCATTCATTCTCTTTCTCTTCATTCAAATTTCAAATCTCTTTCAAATTTATTTTTCTCGCACTTTCTCACTTTCATTTTAATTTTTTCTCTATTTATTTATTACCACTAAAAATACTAGCGTCCACGTACCCGTCTGTCTGCTTTTTTTAATGTTCAAATGTTTAAAAATATAATCGTATTTTTGTGTCTTTATTTTTTTTTAATTTAAATTTTATATAAAAAATTTGAATGAAATATTTGTGCAAACTACCATATAGCAGTTAATAAAATAGAAGTTAGTAAAAGAAAACTTGAATTTTAAAATAAAAAGTAAAAGGATATATTTGTCTCAAGGGTATATAAGAAAACTTGAATGAAATAGTTGTGCAAACTACCATACATCATATTCAAATTTTCCCTTTATATATGTTATAAATTAATAATCTATTTTTTAATTTTTAATAAATATTATATATCTATCTCACGGGTCACTATTAAATAGACAGCAGATTGTCTTCATTTGAGAAACAAAATTCTTATTTTTAAATATTAATTTTTTTCTTTCTTCTTCTCACAATTTTTTTTATATAATTATTTAATACAATTAAATTTATATGATAATTGTTCATTTTACAATTAAGTAAATTATTTTAAATTTTGCATTTGTATCTAAATTTATTTATATCGCATCAAATAATTTTTCATCTCACGGGTCATTATTGTAATACCCCCAAGATAATTAGAATATTTATTTAATTTATTTATTATAAATATTCATGATTTTTAGTGAATTTTGGTAAAATATTTTGATGTCTGATGATTCGTGTTGTGGGGTATTGATGATGTTAGGAGGATATTGAGGATATTTAGAAGTGTATAATTTACTAGAATTATTTTGATAATAATAATAGTGGAATAATTTGAACAATACTATTTATATTATTATTATTATTTTAAATAATAGGAAGGGAACACTGAGGGTAAGATGGTAATGTTGGGTGAAATAAGTGATGACGAAATTGGGAAATCATAATAGGAGTCCAATGGGTAAGAATGACAAAAGCGAAAAAGAGAGAGTGGAGAAGTTTATTTAGTATGATCGTGTTTTTGAGTGAGCGCTCTAAAGAAAGAAAGAAGAAGAGGTTAGGGCTCAGAGAGAACTTTGAAGAATTCAAGGAGAAAGTCAAAATTGAATTATCAAAGATATGAGGAGTATCATTTATCATTATAATTGATATAAGGGTAGATGTATGTAGGTAGTTGGGGATTTTGGGGAACATGATGAGATTATGATGGAATTGTTATTTGATTGTATGACAAATGATGTTTTCTAATTGATATGTGATGAGTTATGTACATGTTTGTGTGTATAAATTATGTTTTGGAAACTGTTGAAAAGTCTTCCATTGTCGAGTTTTGGAGTTTCGAGTCGGAGGAATGAAATTATGATGAATTGTTGTTAATCCATGAGTAAAACATAGCATAATCAAGGTATATGATGTTATTTTGGTATAAAATCGGGTCTATGGTGATAGGGGTTAGTGGTATAGGCTTTGGTGTGAAATTCTGGGGTGAAAGTGCTTTTTTTTAAAAAAAATGATTTTTGGGATTCGGAAAAGTATGTGTTGACTCATAGGTACCCCTGGGTCAACTCATGGTCACCCGAATGCAAAATTATGGAAATTTTAACAGTATGCATCGACTCATAACTCTGTGCGTCGACCTTTGAGCGAATCATAATTTTTTTACAGTTAATTCAAATGATGAACCGTTCGAAGCGTTGGAAAGTTAATAAGTAGAAAAACGCCAAAAACGGTTTCAATCATAATTTTTTTACAGTTAATTCAAATGATGAACCGTTCGAAGCGTTGGAAAGTTAATAAGTAGAACTTTAACACGGTGTAATACCCTAAATTTTTTCCTAAGATTTTTCGTTGCATCTTGCATTCCGTTGCATTTTTGCATTGCATTTAACCAGTCATTAACAAGTTTGTGTAGTTGGTTGATTTTTGCAGGAAAAGTCGCATTTGTGTGCTCTTTAGCTTATGAAGGATAAAATGATCTTTTATTCGCAGTCGGCTGTCAATTTGTGAATCTGAGTTGTAGTCAGGGAATTTGAACCATTTGAGTTTACTGGTGTGATTGGAGGCCGACGTAACTGGAAGAGTTTAATCGTGGAGGGTTTGAGCCGGTGGTTTAAACCAATTCAATTTATCTGGACGAAGCTAGTCGGAAAAGGTGGTCATTTGAGCGTAATCAAACAGATGGGACTTATTCCAATAGGGTTGTCTGTTTAAATTGTCGGAGAGATTAGTCGGAAGTTGTATCAGAGACGGAGATTTAATCGGATAAATCGGATGGAATTTTGGGATTAACAAAAACATTTTAATTAGAGTTTATTTTATTATTGAGATCACCTTATCCAAATAATAAAGTAGAATTTTAATTGGGTTTTATTTCATTTTTATCATAGTTTTAATTCGGTTTTATTTCATCATGTAAAAATTTTTAGTGTGTTTATTTCATCTTGTTAAATTTATTATGTTTATTTCGTCTTATTAAAAATTTATTATTTTATGTTATCTTAATATAAAAAAAAAAGGTCATTGTGTTTTATTTCGTTTTTATCAAAAAAAAATAATAATAATAGTTTTATTTCAGCTTTTATAATTTTATTTCGTTATAATATATAAAAATGAATAACTTTATTATAATAAAAAAAATTAACTTACACTTTTACAATATCAAAAAATAAATATTTTTACATTTTTACATTTTTCTTTTCTAAAAAATCCTAAATTTCTAAAGTTTGTCTGATTTCTTCGACTTTTCTGAACCTCTGATTCTTCGAACTTGCAAAATAAACGAACAACACATTTTAATCGGTTAGATTTTTCGTCCCGATACCCTGAGAAAATGCTCATCATTGGGTGTGTCGGGAGGGTAACGGATTGCTCCGAAACCAACCCCCGACTTTATTTCCGACCAAAGACAAAAATCAAGTAATAATCTTGTTCATTGAGGCAACCGAGAGAGAGAGAGAGAGAGAGAGAGAGAGAGAGAGAGAGAGAGAGAGAGAGAGAGAGAGAGAGAGAGAGAGAGAGAGAGAGAGTGAGTGCTTTTGAAAAAAGCTGGTTTGCCAAAAAAGTGATTATCCTGAAAGTGCTTATTGAAAAAGCACTTATTTGAAAAAGTGGTTTTTCCAGAAAAGTGATTTTGCCAAAGATGGCCTTAACGCACTTTTTCCAGAAAATTCTCAGTCCGCGAATCAAATCAAGTTTCCTGGAAAGTCTCCAAAAACATTTTCGCAATGAACTCATAGCCAACAAAACTAACAAGTTCAAAGTTCCAACATAATAATCTCCAGAAAAAACGAACCCGTCCAGCTCTCTGAAATTTCAGCAACCATCACAAATATCAACGACAAATCCATTGGTTTACCAAAAAAAATGGAAACCGAAAAGTATAAAACGTAAATCCGGCCCACTAAAAAATTAGGAGTATAAGAACACCATCAGAAGTTCTTCAGAAGGATCCAAGAAAACCCTAACGAACCCAAAACGGTGGCGATTCATCCACCATCAAATCCAAAAAAACCCTAAAAGGCAACTCGAAACGGCGGAGGTTCAGAGGATCTCAAATATCCCTCATCATCATCGTCCACAGATCTTCATCGAAGAAGAAAAAAAGCACAAACCTTCATCAAGGAGAAGGAGGAGGACGAGTTTCGAAGAGAGGGATTCAGAGAATCTCAACGATTCATCATCATCATTCGCAAAAATTCGAGCCACCTTAACAAGCTCAGATAGCCGTCATCACCGCCCCTCTTTACCGAACGGAACCACCGTGAACCACCGTCAGCTTCAATCGCTTCCAACCTCTAAAGGTGAGCAATTGTTTGTCACTAACAAAGTTTCTTTGTTTCGGTTCCAGATGGATCAATAGACATGGAAGAAGAGCTCGTGAATCAGAAAAAAAAAGAAGGAAGTTTTCAGAGAAGACGAAGGGGGGAGTGTGCCACCGACTGTGAAAAGGGGGAAGAGAAAGGGTTTTCAAACCCTAATGAAATGGATCAATATATCCTCCTCTCCCCTCTCATCTTTTATTTGCAATTTTTATTATTTTCTGTAATTAATTGTTTTATTTATCATTTAATTCTTTTTATAACTCATAATTAATTCATGTTAATAAATTCTAATTAGTAATTTGAATAATAACCTCTAATTAGTAAAATTGTTTAATAACTTGTAGGTAGTAACATTTTAAAATCACTTCCAAATTTAGTAATTAAAACCAATTTTTGATAAAAAACACTTAACATTAAACCTATTTTAAAAACTAAAACTCATTTGTAAAACTATAATTAAAGCTATTTTAAAATTTAATTTAAAATGTTATTTAGAAATTCAATTATACCTTCAAAGATAAAATGTATTTTTTTTTTATTAATTTTGTTAACGAATCTAACTTGCCTTTAATTTAGTTCCTATTTTGTCAATATTTTTTTCTTTTTTGGTTATTAATTCTTTTCTAATCCAGCTTACGATTTAAGTTTGCCCGCTAATTACCCTGTAAAGGTAGTATAATGCTTAAGTTGTTTGTCCCTATTCCCGGCTGTATAATCGTTAAACTCCCCGTATTTTTTGCATTTTTTATTTTTCGGGTTTGTAATCATGCGAGGCAATCGTCGCTCTTATATTTCTTGCATTTTTTTGGGTTTGTAATTTACCAAGTAATCGTCGTATTGCAATTTTCTTTACTACTTTCATATGTTCTTCTATATTTTAACTGGCATGTAATAATTTGTCACTCGCATTAATTTACCGTTAACCCTCCGAAGGATTAGGTCTAATTGTTTGACCGCTGAGTCAATAGTGCTAACCTTGACCCTTTCAAAATCCTAATTTGCCTAGGTATCCCGCCGTGGACGAAAATGCCCTTTACCCTAGCATTAGATCAAAGAGTCACTGTACTCTGTTTTAGGGTTTCCCACCGTGGAATACCTAATTTCAACCATAATCTAATTAACAATTTCAACGTAGAAATAGGAGTCACTAAACTCCACGTAAGCGCTTTCCCTAAGAAACACTTATTCCCCATTGAAACCTTGACCACAGTCAAGACGTTTCTATTCTTCCTTTCGAGGGGAACTACGATTACTCTAATTCCATTCCCTATCCAGGATACGTAGGCACAAGATACGAATCTTGCCGAGTAAACTTAGGACTAACCCTTAGGTCTTTCAGTCACTCTTAACCCTTAGCTCAGTATATATCTTCAAGCAAATAATTAAAGCAAATAGTAAACTTTAAACAAAAGGTTCCTGTAGAGTACTACAGAAGTTTAGGGTGCTAGTACCTTCCCTAAGATTAACCAACCCCTTACCTAGGTCTCTCCCCACATTGTTTACGATGCAAAAATAGGTTTTCCTTCTTTTGACATTTTCCTTCGGATAAATCAAAGTCGGTTATGAATCAAGATTTGAGATTCAAACTAACTAATAGTTTGATATCCTATTCTAACCGCAACACATGGTATAATTATATGAATAATTTTCCTAATATATTTATGTCTAATATCTTAAAGAATGTGATTGTTGCTTGTTGTGTAACTTAAGAAGTCGTGGTGTAAGTGACAAACCTTGAGTGTTGTTTGTATGCCTTGGGTAATTGATGGGTTGTATTTTGGTGAATATAACATAATGATTTTGTGGAGTAATGTGAAGAATTATGATGCATATTAATGATGTAATACTATGATATTTTGATGAGTTTTCATGAATGATAATGCAACTTTGGCGATGATGTGATGATGATTATTATGACGTTTTACATCATGCATTAATAACATACTTTAGGACTTCGGTCCAATGATGATCTTAGGACATAAATCCAGTGATGATGTTAGGACTTCAGTCCAGTGATGATGTTAGAACTTCGGTCTAGTGGTGGCTTCAATCCCATTGTCTGGATTAGGGTGTTTATGACGTGCTCCGGTTCTTATGTAAAATTGATCTAATTGGTGGGGATATTTAAAGGGTGATGGCCTAGTGCCCATCAACATGATGAGTTTGGTACCACAGGCATGAGTCTATGTTGTTTCATTTCATATTATGTGGTATTGCATAATTGAGTGTTAAAATGATGTTTGATGATATTGTGACTTAAGTGATGTTTTGGTGATGAATGCTGATTTGATGATTTCATGACGAAGATGTATATATGTTACTATGATAGGAATGTGTGAGTATAATACTTGGTAAATGATGATGTATGAATTTCTAAGTGATGTAAACGATGTTAATGATGATGTAATTTCTAAGTGATGTGTGACGATGATGATTATTTGGTTTGACGATACTATGATGGTGTATATGAATTATTGATGCTATTGTACTGGTATATCTTTTCTTTATATCTTTTATAATGATTTGTGATTACTCACTCAGCCTGCTTGGAAATGTTGCCTCTATGTGGGTAACGTGCAGGTGATCAGGATTAGTTCTCATGGTGCGTGAAGATTTAATTTTAAAGTCTTCTGATTATTTATGTTGATTAGAGGTTTTGCTCTGATATGTAACATCAGGTCAGGATGTTTGAGTCGAACCATTATGTTCTTTTTCTTGTTGACACCCTGACGCTATAAGTTCTTGTTTTTAAAACGATTTGAGTTATGAACTATTCTAGCCTGGGCCCCGGCTTGACCGAGCAGGCCCAGCCCATTAATGTGCAGTAGGCCCAGTCTGGCTTGGGCTACCGCCGTCGAGCACAAGGTCCCCGCCGGGCAGGCAATATCCCTCCGCGGGCCAAACATCCTCCCTTGTCGAGCAGATCAACGTGTCCCTCACACGTTCTCCACATGCTCCCCTCCGTGGGGACACGTCACCAACCAACTGCCCACCTCTGAAAGAGCATGTCAAACCCACTTTCCAGAGATCACAAGACAATTGAACTAGGGTGAAGACCATGTTCTGGGCTTCACTACGCCACGTAAGCCCTAGCAATCACTTGGGTTGGGCCTGGTCATCCAACCCAACTCAAATGAACGTTGGCCCTGCACTGGGGTCTCTCTATAAATACCCTCTTTCACAAGAAGGTCAGGTATTCACTTCTTACCCCTTTTCTGTATTTGCTCCCACTCTGCCCAATTCCTTACTTTGACATCGGAGTGTCTTGCAGGTACACCCTCTCTTTTTCCTCAACACCGGCGAACAGGAAGTAAGTCAAAGACGTGTGACAGCTATCGATCCCCTCCTGATCAGGTCAGATCAGTGGCGTTGTTCCTCCGAGCAGAAAACCAAAGTTTCATCAACATTCCACGATCATGGCTAGCCCACACCATGACGATGTCGTTCACGGCCTCACCCTCACTCCCGTCGTGAACGGCGACAAGCAAACAGAGACATCCCAACCTCCAGAGACCGACGAGAGGGACAGCCAGACTGCCTCTCCCTCGTCCACGGAAGCTGCACACCAGACTGTTCTTCAACCAAGGAGCCCAGCAGCGTTCCAGCCCATCCCTGTCCCGGTCGAAGCAGACCCGATAGTGGCCTCCCTCTTTGTGGCGATCAACCAAATGAATCAATTGTTATTCTAGCAGAACACACAAATTAGCGCACTAGAGCACGAAGCCCCGTTGAGGTCCCCTCCGCGGGATGACCAAAACGGAAATTTGAGGAGTCCGTTCCCTCGTCCCAGGAATTGTCGACCTCGGCTAGAGAGGCCCTAACCCGAAGTAGTGTGGAAATGGACCAGACCTCTGAGAGTCGAACCCCCGGTCAGGAGGCCGAGGACACGAAATCAAGAGCCTCCGCCAACAGGGCCATCACCCCCTAAATCACCAACTCTCAATGACGAGAACGACTACAGGACCCCCTTGTCCCTAGAGATCATGGCAGCTCCCATCCCCACGGGATGGAGAAGCCCCCAACACTCTCGACGTATGACGGTACCTCCAACCCAGACGACCACCTAGAAGACATCAAGGCCATGCTCGACTATCAAAATATTCGGGGAGCTATCAAATGCAGACTCTTCCTGACGATGCTGAGGAAAGGTGCCATGACGTGGTACAAAAGTCTGGAGTCAGAGTCGGTCACGTCGTGGAGGGTCCTGAAGGATCTCTTTTCAAGACACTTCACAGCATCCCGGCGTCATCCAAAGACAGAGGCCGCGATGGGCGACATAATCCAGGCCCCCGACGAGCCCTTCTTGAAGTACATCAAAAGGTTCACACGAGAGGCAGTGCAGGTAACGACGTCAAACAAGATGAAACGTTACTTAATGGAGCAAGGCATGCGCCGAGACTCCAAATTCTACAAAGTTGTGGCCATATATCGACCAGCCTCTCTGCAAGACTTCCTCGACAGGGCCGCGCATTACATCCGGTTCAAGGAGACTCAAGCGGCCAACTTCGCCCGTAACACTCGATACCGAGAAACCCCATGCGGGTCCCGAGGACGGAGCCTCGAGCCACCGGCGCAGAGGAGAACGACGACGAGAGGATCGGCCCCGCGAGGAACGCGGCCCCGTCGATCGATTCACAGAATACACAGCTCTAGTCGCTTCCCGCGAGCGCATATTGGCCGAGTGTGCCAAAACGGAGTTTGTCTAGGCGGGCGTCTGCTTTCCCAGGCCGACACCCTCCAAACCCAACATGGACAAATCGAAGTTCTGCCGCTTCCACAAAAGCCACGGGCATGTTACGGAAGACTGTATCCACCTCAAGGACGTGATCAAAATCTTAATCAAAGAAGGACACCTAAGAAGGTACACCCGGGGGGAGAAGCCCCGAGGCAAGACGCTCCCGAGGCCAAGAGAGTCGAAGACCTTCCCTCTCATGACAGTGACAACGGTCTACAGGTTGTCCTCAGAGTCAGTCGGCCTAAGGATTGGTTCGCGCTCAGAAAATTTGGCCTCCCCGTCGAGCCTGATCTGCCTGACGAACCTGTGCGCCCCACCAGCCGATGGGAGTATTTTCTGAAGGCCATGGTCATCTCCGGCGGATCCCCGAGAAACCTATTTGTGGGATCGGTAAAAAGGAAGTTCGAGAAACTCATCACCAGCAACTTCGGCAAAATGAGCACCCTCGATAAGTTTCGTGGTCGATCCAACCCGATCACTTTCTACCTCAAGGAGCTTCCTGGGGGCTCCCCCAACTCAAACATCCCCCTCCTGATACGGGCACAGATGGCAAACTTTGACGTCAGACACATCCTGGTCGACAGAGGAAGCTCGGTGGACATCATGTACACCCACCTCTTCACAACCCTCCAACTCGACGAGTCCAACCTGTCCCCCTACGTGGGCTCTGACCTCCAAGGGTTGAACGGGACGACAACAAGGCCATGGGGGTACGTGTATTTATAGGTTACCTTCAGGGAAAAAGAAACGGCCAGGGAGGTAAATGTCTGCTTCCTAGTCATTGAATGCTCGTCCCTCTACAACTGCATTCTGGGCAGGACAACGATGGCCGAGTTCACTGCGGTGCCCTCCACCGTCCACCTAAAAATGAAGTACTACACAAGGCGAGAGGCCGTTGTCACCCTAAACGACGACATTGAGGCTACCTGAAGATGCTTCGAGGCCGCGCTGAAAGGCCTAAGCACGATCGCCCCGACAACCAAAAAAGCAGCGTCCACCACTACTTCGAAGAGCGAACCCAAGGACCTCGTCGGCTCGACAGCCGCTTCACCGAAGAGTCCAACTGCAAAGACGAAGCCAGCGACACTCCTCTATCCAACGGGCAGCCCACCCACCCAGCGCGCCCCATCCCCGACAGTGATTTCGAGATCGTGGAACTCGGGGACGACAAGACTAGGATCGTGAAGATCAGAGAAGGACTGCCTGACCTGGCGAGGAAACAACTGAAGGCCTGCCACCACGAGAACACGAAGATGTCAGGACTCGACCCTGAGGTCGCTTGCCATTAACTCTCCATCAACCTGACCACCAAGTCCGTAGTACAACGTAGGCGTAGACAGTCCCCCGAAAAGTCGGCGACTGTTGAAAAAGCTGTAAAAGACCTCCTAGAGGCAAATTTTATTTCGGAAGCCCGATATTCAACCTGACTGTCCAATGTTGTACTTGTTAAAAATAGTAATGGAAAATGGCGCATGTGTGTTGATTACACCGATCTCAACCAGGTATGTCCTAAGGACGCCTACCCCCTCCCTAACATCGACAAGCTCGTCGACAACTCAGCAAGCTTCAAACTCTTGTCCTTTATGGACGCGTACTCGGGATACAACCAGATCCCCATGAACGAACGTGACAAACAGAGCACGGTCTTCATGATGGAGTCGGGCAACTATTACTACAACGTAATGCCTTTCGGCCTCAAGAACGTCGATGCCACATACCAACAGATGATGAACAAAGTCTTCCGGGAAGAGATCCGCAACATGCTCGAGGTGTATATGGACGACATGATTGTCAAGTCCTGCACGAAATTCGATCACACGGCTCATCTTTGAAAAGTCTTCGACACGGCGAGGAAATGCAGAATGTGTTTCAACCCGGAGAAATGTACCTTCGGGGTCCGAGCAGGGAAATTCCTTGGCTTCTACCTGGCCGAGCGTGAGATCGAAGCAAACCTGGACAAGTGCCGAGCTTTTTTGAAAATCACCATGCCTATCTCAAAGAAATCCATACAGTCCCTCAACGGCGTACTCGCCTCGCTTTCCCGATTCATCGCCAAGTCCGCACAACACGCCCTACCTTTCTTCAAGTTGCTCAGAAAGGAAGCCACGTTCGAATGGACAGAAGAATGCGAGCAAACCTTCCATCACCTCAAACGCGTCCTATCCGAACCATTCGTGCTGACGAGGCCCGAAGTTGGCGAAACCCTATACATGTACCTGGTTGTGGGAAACGAGGCCGTCAGCGTTGTGCTGATCAGGGAAACTCCTGAGGGACAAAAGTGATGGGCTAAAGACGTGTCTACTTATGCGTCTAGCGGTATCTTACTGCAAGTGCACAGCCTATCGAAGTAATATTTAAGATTATCGATCCACAGGGATTCTATCGTTACTTAGTGCTAGATGAACTTCTAGTTTAGCTAAGGCGAATAGTTGTCACGATTGTTGTTGGTTTTCTAAGACTATTGAAGGCGGAATTAAATTCAAGTTTTTAATAAAATAATACTAAAACGGTCGGTATGTAATTATACTAACTTAGGTGGGTCAATCTAACCTAGGCTTATAAAGATGTTCACTTAATCTATTCGGTAGAGATTACTAGTTTGAATACCCTCAACTCACACTCTCGTGGTCTTGAATCAGATCTTATCCCTAAAGCCCTATGCCTGCTCTCGCTAGCCCATAAGTGTTTAGAGATAATTTTTGGAAACTAAATAATTCTAATTTATCTTAAAGCGCTCTCGCTGTATTTAATTTAAATGCCTAACTTTAGCTATCTGGTTAAAATCTCACACTCTCGTGGTCTTGACCCAACCTAATACCCTTTTCTTACTCTCGTAACGAAAAGGTCGAATTTAATTAAAAAGTATCAGCCAGAATGTTAAGCGATTAATTATTTTAGCCCATGGTTATATTTTACCGGTTAAGTTAGTTATAACTACATACCGCCCTAAGGTATTTAGCTACTCATCGAGGTTGAATCAGACTCAGAGTTAATTATTAGCTTACTAATGGCAGAAAAATAAATAGACATTATAAATAAATTAAATTGCAATAACTGAAAAACCTGATTAACAAATATCTGAGTAGACTCCTTCTTCCACAGACCGGAAGGCTTGGAGTAGGCGGAAATAAAAATTAAAACGAAATGCTGAAGGCTGGAAACAAATAAAGGTATAACAATTCCCTAATGTTGGAAATTGTTACACGGTTGGTTTGGATACAAATAAAATAAGGCAGAAAATAAAATGTTGGAATAATAATTCTGATGGTAAGGTAATTCGGCAGAGCTTCCGCAGGAAATTTGGATACTGAAGTCTCTCCCTGAATCCTCCTGAGCTGGTCCTATTTATAGAGCTTCCAATGGGCTGGTCCTGGGTCTTTTGCTCCTTGGGCTTTGCTGAAGTGGTTGAGAAAATGTTGGAAAGTGGCAGCAGAAAGTGGGAGAGGTCTCCCTCACGTGAGAATTACTAGGAGGAGTGGCTTCACTGGTGGCTTTGACGTAGTCTGAGTCAAAAGAATCAAGTTATATCCTTGTCACGGGCGTGACAAGGTCTTCACGCTCGTTGTTTTATGTTTTCAAGTGTCACGGTCGTGACTACTTCCTCACGGTCGTGAGGGCCCAAAGCAAGGTGTCACGGTCGTGACACCCTTGTAACGACCGTGGCCATAACAAATTATGCAGAGTTTTATGCAGGCTTCTGTCTTGCTTCATTTCTTGTGGTTTCTTTGTTCTTTTCTTCTTAATTCTTGATTTGGCCTCACATATCGATGTACCTGCAAAATAGTAAGAAAAACTCGAGGAATCGAGCGTTAAAACGGTGAATGCGCGGTAAAAGTCAATGAAATCTAGCGATATAATCGATGCGTTTTCTCGTCATCAAACTTCCCCAAACTTAAACCTTTGCTTGTCCTCAAGCAAATAGTCGGTTGAAAATCGGCGGACAAGATTTTATTCGCGCATACTCATAGCAAACCGTCCGGTGGATCGTTCTGTCGGATAGTCCGGTACTTTGATAGAACACTACCGATACACTAATGACATAAGCAACAGGCTATGTCGTCTACTTCCCGTCAAGCGAAACAATCGACAATCACATTGCGATTTCACCTAGAGTTTTTCGATCGTATTTCACCCGGTTCGTTCTAGCGCAGTCACATTAAGCCCTTTGCCTTCGCACGCACGTAGTGGAGTAGCCGGTTAGCGATTTTGATCCTTTTTTAGCACGGGGTCTGGTACACGAGTGTGGTAACCCTTCATGTTTTATCCGATGCGGAGGTTGTGGGGGATCGAGTCGTAGCACGCCCTACCGAGTTCAGAACCAGTACCTCTGAACCAACCCGGAACGGAGTCCTTCTTATATTTCTCGTTTATTATCTGCGACCGTGTACTTTGGTGCAATCTCTTTTCATTTTGCATTGAGATACGAAGGATCATTATTGATTAGGCATCAAACGCTTATATTCATCGGCTCCCCACGTGGTTTGTGTTCAGACGGTGCTGACTGCTAGTATAAACTACTGGGGGTTACTTTTGAACTGAAACTAAAGGTGCACTCGCAATGGTGATCGGGATGGAATTTCTTAAGCAGGGGGTCGAAGATGTCAAGATTGTATTGGTCTTGTTTAATCGTTCCCGGCTTCGTAATTACGAACCATTCGGTGGTCAGTCGGGTAATGCGAGTAATTTAAGGATTTTTCTAGTATGGCTTAATAATCGGGGAAAACTCGATATTCAAGAAAATAACGCACAGAATTGCTCATTTCATTGATTTTCTAAAAGGAATACAACAGAATTGAAAGTACATTGAAATGAAAAGTACCTCTCCCACACTATATCAGACATTATCCTCAATGTTGTGATATTATAGCGGTATAGATACAGTACAAGACTAAAACTGAAAAACAACATAAAAGCAAACTACTGCTGCTGGTGATCGCGGGCTCGGCCTCTGGTGCGAGAGCGGCGTCTGGAGGGAGTCGCGTCGGGGTCAGAGCCGGTGCCGGAGGTAGCAGTAATGCTGATGCGGAGCGCCTCAAGCTCGCCGAAGACTTCGCCAAAGAGTTCGCTAACCCGCTCATTAGTGGCCGCATGGTTGGCAGCAATAGTGCCTAGCAGAGCGTCGTACTGTGCCTTCTGCTGACGCTCTAGTGCTGCGTTCATCAGGTTCTGCTGGTGGATCGCAAATAGGACGTCCTCAAGTGTGGCAGCTGGAGCCGCCTACTGTCGGGTGGAAGTCTCAGGGATGTCCTGGGCATGCTCAGCTGCATCCATGGCGTCCTGCATCTCGTCCACTGGGGCGTTCGGCTGATCATCATGTACCGGGGCGTGATCCGCAGCAGCTGGTAAGGCAAAGAGCCAGTTGGCTCGGTTTGCGGGGTCGATGCGTGTGCGGGACGGCAGAGTGATGTGGTGGAAGACGGTGCCATTGACGACAGGGCTGTACCTGCCATCCTCTCGCTGCGCGATCAGGTGGGCGGACCGGCAGTAGCTCATGGTCAAGAAATCGGCGGCGAGGTGCGGCAGATCAGTGAGCGCGTCACCAAGCCCCAGCTGAATGGCGAGGGTGGTGACAATGCCTCCAATGAAGAACGGGGATGAGCCGTGGTGCGCGATGGCCTGGATGTGGTAGAGCATAAAGGGGGCAGCGGCGATTGGCTCGTCATGAAGGGCACAGTACAGAAACAGGAGCTCCTTTGAGTTGAGCTTGTGGTTGCTCTCTCTAGCAAAGATGGTGTTGCAGAGGACCCGGTGAAAGTAGCGGATAGCCGGGTTGTGGATGTGAGTGGCGTTGAGGCTCTGGAAGGTGGTCGCATGGGTGTTGGTAAGGTCGCGCCACAGTGCGAATGCTTGTTCACTGAAGTTGTCGGGCACGCGACGGTGGACTTCGGTGCCGTGGTCGAAACCTAACAGCTCTGCAATCCTGGTTTGTGTGAGGTTGAACTCCCGGCCAAGCAGTCTGAATGTTACGCTGCCGGTAAGCTGACTCTGAGAACCATGAGGGGTGATGTAGCTGTAGGAGCTGAGGAACTCCAGCGTCAGAAGTTCGAAAGTAGGCTGTGGCTGGTGACAGAGGTCCCACAGGCCAACCTTCTGCAATAGGTTTTGGACGCTGGACAACATACCGAGTTCTTGCAGACAGTCGGTGGAAATGTACCGGGTGGGTTGCAGACCGCGGTTCTGGAAGCGGACGAAACGGTCCCGCTGGGTTTCTCCTGCTTCTCCTTCTCTGAAAACGATAGAATCCATAACATGCAAATGTGAAGTTGGAGGGTGGAAGGATTTTTTGTGAAGTTTTTGGAAGAAGAATGGTAGAATGAGGGAGGTTGGTGTTTGGGTTAAATACGGGACAATGGAATTGAAATGGTTACTGGTAATGGTGGATTAATGGGGTAGTGGAAAGGTTTTGGCGGTTTGGGAATGAGTGGGGGAAGTTTTAGATAGGTTATGGAGGGAGAAGAGGAGTGGACACGATGAAGAAACAGTTCTGTTTCTCACGACCTCTGTAATAGAGGTCGTCACGGTCGTGACAGGATCGTGACGGTCGTGACGCGCTAAATGGGCACGTCACGATCGTAAGTGGGCGTGACGACCGTGAGGCTGTGTGGTGCTGAGTAATTTCCAGAAAAGTACATTGTCTCACGTTATTTTTTTAATTTAATAATAATGTATTTTATTTAGTAGCACTATAGTAACACACACCATAATATATAGCAATTTCAGCACAGTAGTATACGAACCTAAGATAGAATATTGCAGTCATACAGTATATGGTCACACAGTGTATAGAAAAGAAATAGAGAAATTATTTAAGCTGCTAAAATGAAGAATCAATTGAAATAAAAAGTGCATGGCATAAAAACTGAAATTACATAAACTCAAATTATGTTATGAAATCGTTGCGAAAGATAAATTTAACTGGAAATGAAAATAATGATAAAAAATATAATGAGAAAAGAATTAATAAACTAAATCACTGATAGCCGGTTCAAAGGCGTTTCTTTAGGTCTTCGATGGCGGAGGCCAGATGATAGAATTGTTCGCAGGCCATGTCAGTCAATCCCACGATGTCCAATCGCATACTCTTAATGTCTTCTCTGAATAGATTAATGTCAGCTTGATAGGCATTGAGAGTGTGCATGATGTTCTGCAAGTGGTTAGCGTACTCTCCGTGATTCGCTCCAGGGGTTTCATGAACTTTGTCAGTTGGGTCAATGTCATGGTATCCAGGAGGTGTCTCGGGGTCAGTTTCAACAGTGGTCATTACATCATCTGTTATCCTGTGAGACTGAGGTGTTTCAGGAGTGGCTGGATAATCAGGTGGATTTAACTCATAAAGCCAATTATCCTTATTATGAACACTTACTTTTGCATGATTGGGCAATGTGAACAGGGTGACTACTGTGTTCCGGATCAGGTACTCAAAAGGTGGGCGTCCTAAATTCCTTATAATATGTCTATTGAAGCAGAATTTAAGGTTCATCAGGCGTACGGTTCCCAAACGGGTGCACCTGTCCAGTTGGTACCTAAGTCCTAAGGCATCAGCAATCATGGTTACAAGACCTCCTACCACTATAGGTAATTCAGGTTCATCTTGGATGCGGGTGAAGGTTTGCATCATGAAAGGGACACCATTAACACACTGTCCAGTATTGAAACATGACATAATAAATAATTCATCCTTAGAGACTCCGGTAATGTTTTCTTCTTTTCCAAAGAAGGTATGGGCGAGGAATTTGTGGAAGTAACGAAGAGCAGGATTATGGATCTCGTCATTGTTCATGTCATTTGGTTCAGGGTGGTAGTTTCCGGTCAGAGTTCCCCAAAAGAAATCTAGCTCCACATCCATCAATTCTACCTGAGTGGTAGTAAAGGCAAAAGGTCCACTAGGGAATCCTAACAGGTCAGCTAGTTCTTTATGGTTAAAGTCGTATTCTATTCCGAATAGGCGGAAACTAATGAATCCTTTCCTAGAACCAAAACCGCGCTCAGGTAGGTAAAGTAAGGAGCTAAGGAACTCAAGGGTGAGCTCTCGGTAGGTCGCAAACTTGTGTTGGATCATTGCATTCTCCCATCCGAGTCGGTTGAACAGGTATATCATGCTCTCATGTATACCTAAGGTTTCCATAGTCTTTTCATTTGGGTACAGGGTCAAATCCATTTTCCGCTGTGATAACTCTTCGAACTTTATTCTTTGGTTCCTACCTCTAAATTGGGTTTCCATATAGTTAATAGGTTGGTTAGCCATAGTCAGTGAAAATACGGTGGAAACAATTCAGTGGAAAAGACTTTAGAAAATCTGTAAAAAGTGATTTAGGATAAAAATAAGAAAAATGAAATGCTAAAATGTAATGGCTATAACTGTAATGTAAAATAAAACTAACAAAACAATTTAAACAAATAGTAGTAACGATAATTAAGAAATGCTCAAAAAGAAAAGAATAGTTTAAAATAGGTAAATAAGTGAATGGGTTGCCTCCCACTAAGCGCTGTTTTTATTGTCAAAAGCCTGACGTAACGCTGAGGTTTAGACTAATCAGGGGAATTTGCGGACAATTTCAAAAGTTTTAGATCATTCGTATAATCTCGATTTTCAACTTTATGATAATGTTTTAGGCGTTGTCCGTTTACAATGAATGGCTCATTGTTCCTACCCTTGATTTCTATTGCTCCACTTGGGAATACTTTAGTTATATCAAAGGGTCCCGACCATTTGGACTTTAATTTTCCAGGAAAGAGCCTAAGTCTTGAATTAAAGAGGAGTACAACGTCTCCCACACTGAATTCTTTCTTAGATAGGCGTTTATCATGCCATCGCTTGGTTCTTTCCTTATATAGCTTAGCGTTTTCATATGCATCTAATCTTAATTCTTCTAATTCGTTAATGTCTAGGATTCGCTTTTCTCCTGCAGCACTATAGTTCATATTGAGAGTTTTGATGGCCCAATAAGCTTTGTGTTCTAGTTCTACTGGGAGGTGACAAGATTTTCCATAAACTAGTTTGAAAGGTGTAGTACCTATGGGAGTCTTGTAAGCGGTCCTATAAGCCCATAGAGCTTCATTAAGTTTAGATGACCAATCTTTCCGAGATATGGCGACAGTCTTTTCTAGGATTTGTTTAATCTCTCGGTTTGAGACTTCGACCTGTCCACTTGTTTGTGGGTGATATGGTGTAGCCACACGGTGTCTCACTCCATACTTAGATAGTAATTTGTAAAAGATTTTTGAAATGAAGTGTGAGCCACCGTCACTTATGACGAGTCAAGGTACACCAAATCTGGGAAAAATTATGTTTTTGAAAAGCTTTATTACTACTCGTGCATCGTTTGTAGGAGAAGCTATGGCTTCGATCCATTTCGAGACATAGTCAACAGCTACGAGTATGTAATTATTACCGAAAGATGATGGGAATGGTCCCATGAAATCTATTCCCCAGACGTCGAAGATTTCTACTTCCAAAATTCCCTTTTGGGGCATTTCATCTCTTCTTGAAATATTGCCGGTGCGTTGACACCGATCGCAACTTATAACAGCGATGTGGACATCCTTCCATAGATTAGGCCAGTATAAGCCGGCTTGCAAGATTTTTGCACAGGTCTTGGAAGTGCTCGCATGTCCACCATAAGGAGACGAATGACATTGGGCAATGACATCTTCTATTTCTTCTTCGGGAATACATCGGCGAAAGATTCCATCCGGTCCTCGTTTGAACAATAATGGTTCATCCCAATAGTACTGTTTCAGGTTATGAAAGAACTTCTTTTTCTGCTGATAGGTTAGATCTGGTGGAAGAGCTCCTGCGGCTAGGTAGTTGACAATGTCAGCGTACCATGGCAGTCCTACAGTTGTCTGTATTATTTCCACGGGTTCTGGTTCATTTATATCTAACTGCGCTAGGTCGCTTCCTATTTGTGCTATCAGCTGTTCATACGGAAAATCGTCGTTAATCGGCACTTGTTCGGGTTTAATACCTTCTATTCTAGATAAATGGTCCGCTACGACGTTTTCAGTACCTTTTTTGTCTTTTATTTCTAGATCAAACTCTTGTAAGAGTAAAATCCATCTTAGGAGTCTTGGCTTAGCATCCTTCTTAGTTAACAGATATCGGATAGCAGCGTGGTCTGTGTAAATGATTATTTTCGCTCCAACTAGGTAAGAGCGGAATTTGTCAAGCGCAAAGACAACTGCTAGCAATTCTTTTTCCGTAGTGGCGTAGTTCATCTGGGCAGAATCCAAGGTTCTACTCGCATAGTAAATCGCATGGAGTTTCTTTTCTTTTCTCTGACCCAGGACTGCGCCCACAGCATAGTCACTCGCATCGCACATGATTTCAAAAGGTAATCTCCAGTCAGGGGGTTGCATGATTGGTGCGGTGATGAGGGCTGTTTTTAGAGTTTCGAATGCTTTAAGACAATCTTCATTGAATATGAACTCAGCGTCTTTCATTAATAAACCAGTAAGAGGTTTAGTGATTTTCGAGAAATCTTTAATGAATCGTCGGTAAAAACCGGCGTGTCCTAAAAAGCTTCGTATTTCTCGAACGGTTTTAGGAGGTTGAAGATCTTTTATTACTTCAATCTTAGCTTTATCGACTTCAATTCCCTTATCTGATATCACATGACCTAATACTATTCCTTCGTTGACCATAAAATGACATTTCTCCCAGTTAAGCACGAGGTTCACTTTTACACATCTTTCTAACACCATTTCTAAGTTTGATAGACATCCTTCAAAGCTTTGCCCGCATACAGAGAAGTCGTCCATGAACACTTCCATGATGTTGTCTATAAAATCTGCGAAGATTGACATCATGCATCTTTGAAAGGTTGCAGGGGCGTTGCACAATCCAAAGGGCATTCGCCTATAAGCGAACGTTCCATAAGGACATGTGAATGTGGTCTTCTCTTGGTCATCAGGATGGATAGGGATTTGGAAAAATCCTGAGTAACCATCAAGGTAACAGAAGTAAGAATGCTTGGCTAATCGTTCTAACATTTGATCTATGAAAGGTAGTGGGAAATGATCCTTTCGAGTGGCTTTGTTTAGTTTACGATAATCTATGCACACTCTATATCCCGTCACTACTCTTTGCGATATCGATTCGCCTTGAGCGTTTTTCACAACAGTGATACCTCCTTTCTTTGGCACTACATGTATTGGACTAACCCATTCACTATCAGAGATTGGATATATTATCCCGGCATCTAATAATTTCTTGACTTCTTCCTTTACTACAGTGCTAAGGGTTGGGTTTATTCTTCTTTGAGCTTCTCTGGAGGTTCTGCAATCTTCTTCTAGCAGAATGCGATGCATGCAAACTGAAGGACATATTCCTTTGAGATCAGATATGTTATATCCTAATGCAGTTGGATATTTCTTCAAGACATCTAAAAGTTTCTTTGTCTCTATAGTTCCTAAACTGGAATTCACTATAACTGGTCTTTTACATTCAACGTCTAAGAATTCGTACCTTAGGTTTTTAGGTAAAGTTTTTAATCCTAATGTAGGTTTATCTTTACTTGGCATGGGATCCGGTGTAAGTGCTAAGCTTTCGCTCAGACTATTATCCTGATACGGTTTTTGCCAATTATCATCTTCGAGAATTGAGGGGATTTGAATTTTCATTATTTCAGAATAAGTGGTCTCCTCCAGTTCCATTTCTCTTACACATTCGTCAATTACGTCCATTAGATAGCATGTATCCTCTATAGCTGGTGATTGTAAGAATTGTGTTAAAACAAATTCAACTTTTTCTTCACCTACTTCAAAGGTTAGCTTTCCTCTTTTTACGTCTATTATGGCTCCGGCGGTAGCTAAGAATGGTCTTCCTAGTATGATAGGTGTAGTGGAGTCTTCAGAGATGTCCATGATTATAAAATCAGTAGGAATGTAGAATTGTCCTATACGTACTGGGACGTTTTCTAGTATGCCTACAGGATATTTAACAGAGCGATCGGCTAGTTGAACAGACATTTTAGTTGGTCTTAGGTCTCCCATGTCTAGCCTTTTGCAAATCGTTAAGGGCATAACACTGATACTGGCTCCTAAATCGCATAGAGCTTTGTCAATGACGAATTTTCCTATTACACAGGGTATAGAGAAACTTCCTGGATCTTTTAGCTTAGGAGGCATATTATTTTGAATTATGGCGCTACACTCGGCAGTGAGTGTAACTGTTCCGTTATCCTCTATCTTTTTCTTATTGGATAAGATTTCTTTTAAAAATTTGGCATACGAGGGTATTTGGGTAATTGCTTCTGTAAACGGAATAGTAATATTCAACTGTTTCAGAAGTTCGACAAATTTCTTAAATTGACCCGTCGTCTTGGAACTTATTAGTCTTTGAGGGTACGGAATTGGTGGTTTATAGGGTGGTGGAGGCACATAAGGTTGTTCTTTCTCCACTACCTCTTGACTTTCATCTTCCTTTTCTTCTGGATCATTCACCACTTCAGTCGGTTTATCCGGTTTTTGGTACATGGCTGGGTTGTCAAGTCTTGGATCGGTAGGTCCGTCAAGTTCCTTGCCACTTCTTAATATTACAGCGTTAGCATGTCCTTTCGGATTAGGTTGAGGTTGTCCAGGGAATACTCCAGCTGGTGCAGCAGTAGGCGCTTGTTGTTGAGCTACTTGTGAAATCTGAGTTTCAAGCATTTTGTTATGTGTAGCTAATGCATCTACTTTGCTCACTAATTGTTTAATCTGCTCGCTAGTGTGAATGTTTTGGTTTAAGAAGTCCTTGTTTGTCTGAGATTGGCTAGCTATAAAGCTCTCCATCATCAATTCAAGGTTCGATTTTCTAGGGATATTAGGAGCAGTCTTTTGATATCCTGGTGATGTAGCTGGTGCTTGACCTTGTGCGTAATAAGCATTGTTACTCTTATAGGAGAAATTCGGATGATTCTTCCAACCTGGGTTGTATGTGTTTGAGTAAGGGTTTCCTTGAGCATAATTCACTTGATCAGTGAGAGTTCCTGTCAATAGTTGACAATCAGAGACTTCGTGCCCTGGGACTCCACATAACTCACAGTTGGGTGTTACTGCAGCCACGGTGGCTGCAGGTGTTATGGCCAAGCTGTCGATCTTTTGGCTTAGTTGGTCAAACTTCGCATTGACTTGGTCCATACTACTTACTTCGTACATACCTCCCTTTGTTGGTTTCTCAGTTGCGACTCTCTCGCTTCCCCAAAGGTAATGATTTTGAGCCATACTTTCGATAAGTACATAGGCATCACTATATTCTTTGTCCATCAATGCACCACCCGCGGCAGCGTCAATTGTCATTCTTGTATTGTACAAGAGTCCATTATAGAAGGTATGGATGACCATCCATTCTACTAATCCATGATGTGGACAAAGCCTAAGTAGATCCTTATAGCGTTCCCAAGCTTCGAATAATGATTCACTTTCTCTTTGCTTAAATCCGTTGATCTGAGCTCTCAGCATAGCTGTCTTGCTAGGTGGAAAATACCTGTTCAAGAAAACTTTCTTAAGCTGTTCCCACGTAGTTACTGAGTTTGAAGGCAGAGATTGGAGCCATGCTCTTGCTCTGTCTCGAAGCGAAAAAGGAAATAAACGTAGTCTGATAGCTTCTTGGGTAACTCCATTGGCTTTTACGGTATCTGCATATTGCACAAAGATCGAAAGATGAAGATTCGGATCCTCGGTAGGATTTCCGGCGAATTGGTTTTGTTGCACGGCTGATATCAATGATGGTTTTAGTTCGAAATCGTTTCGGTTGATAGCCGGTGCTGCAATGCTTGAATGCGGTTCACCTTGCGAAGGATTAGCGTAATACTTGAGTGGATGAGTTTGTTCTTCAGCCATTCCTGCGTTTTCTGATTTTACGACTGGTTCAGGCGGATCTAATTGAAGATCTGGAATGTTGGAATTATTTTCGAAATCGAGTATACGTCTTCTTACGTGTAAGAAGCGTTCCGATTCAGGGATTAGAGGTTGCAAGTCTTCGCTTTTGGAGCGAGTACGTGGCATACACTCGAAGATTAGATTAAATTAAATAGTTGATACCTTAGTCTAGACAATGCTACCTAAGTGCACTAGTAACTAAATTAAGGAATCCCCGGCAACGGCGCCAAAAACTTGATGGGCTAAAGACGTGTCTACTTATGCGTCTAGCGGTATCTTACTGCAAGTGCACAGCCTATCGAAGTAATATTTAAGATTATCGATCCACAGAGATTCTATCGTTACTTAGTGCTAGATGAACTTCTAGTTTAGCTAAGGCGAATAGTTGTCACGATTGTTGTTGGTTTTCTAAGACTATTGAAGGCGGAATTAAATTCAAGTTTTTAATAAAATAATACTAAAACGGTCGGTATGTAATTATACTAACTTAGGTGGGTCAATCTAACCTAGGCTTATAAAGATGTTCACTTAATCTATTCGGTAGAGATTACTAGTTTGAATACCCTCAACTCACACTCTCGTGGTCTTGAATCAGATCTTATCCCTAAAGCCCTATGCCTGCTCTCGCTAGCCCATAAGTGTTTAGAGATAATTTTTGGAAACTAAATAATTCTAATTTATCTTAAAGCGCTCTCGCTGTATTTAATTTAAATGCCTAACTTTAGCTATCTGGTTAAAATCTCACACTCTCGTGGTCTTGACCCAACCTAATACCCTTTTCTTACTCTCGTAACGAAAAGGTCGAATTTAATTAAAAAGTATCAGCCAGAATGTTAAGCGATTAATTATTTTAGCCCATGGTTATATTTTACCGGTTAAGTTAGTTATAACTACATACCGCCCTAAGGTATTTAGCTACTCATCGAGGTTGAATCAGACTCAGAGTTAATTATTAGCTTACTAATGGCAGAAAAATAAATAGACATTATAAATAAATTAAATTGCAATAACTGAAAAACCTGATTAACAAATATCTGAGTAGACTCCTTCTTCCACAGACCGGAAGACTTGGAGTAGGCGGAAATAAAAATTAAAACGAAATGCTGAAGGCTGGAAACAAATAAAGGTATAACAATTCCCTAATGTTGGAAATTGTTACACGGTTGGTTTGGATACAAATAAAATAAGGCAGAAAATAAAATGCTGGAATAATAATTCTGATGGTAAGGTAATTCGGCAGAGCTTCCGCAGGAAATTTGGATACTGAAGTCTCTCCCTGAATCCTCCTGAGCTGGTCCTATTTATAGAGCTTCCAATGGGCTGGTCCTGGGTCTTTTGCTCCTTGGGCTTTGCTGAAGTGGTTGAGAAAATGTTGGAAAGTGGCAGCAGAAAGTGGGAGAGGTCTCCCTCACGTGAGAATTACTAGGAGGAGTGGCTTCACTGGTGGCTTTGACGTAGTCTGAGTCAAAAGAATCAAGTTATATCCTTGTCACGGGCGTGACAAGGTCTTCACGCTCGTTGTTTTATGTTTTCAAGTGTCACGGTCGTGACTACTTCCTCACGGTCGTGAGGGCCCAAAGCAAGGTGTCACGGTCGTGACACCCTTGTAACGACCGTGGCCGTAATAAATTATGCAGAGTTTTATGCAGGCTTCTGTCTTGCTTCATTTCTTGTGGTTTCTTTGTTCTTTTCTTCTTAATTCTTGATTTGGCCTCACATATCGATGTACCTGCAAAATAGTAAGAAAAACTCGAGGAATCGAGCGTTAAAACGGTGAATGCGCGGTAAAAGTCAATGAAATCTAGCGATATAACCGATGCGTTTTCTCGTCATCAAAAAGCCAATCTACTTCACGAGCAAAGCCCTCCACGGTCACGAAGTGAGATACCAGCAGATCGAAAAGGTCGCTTTGGCCTTCATCATCGCTGCACGACGCCTCCGACATTACTTCTTGGCCCACACCATTATGCTCAGAACCGAGCAGCCCGTCAAGCAGCTTATCCGTCGATCAAACATGGTTGGACGGATGCTAAAGTGGTCATTGGAACTATCTGAGTTCGACATCGTCTACGAAGAAAGGAAAGCCGTCAAAGCTCAAGTCCTAGCCGACTTCGTCGCCGAGATGACCCCCGCCTCGGAGCCCATCCCAGGTCATCACAAGTGGACTATCTTCGTCGATGTCTCCTAAAACTCCTCGGGAAGCGACGCGGGCATCATCCTCGAAAATGGAGAAGGCACCCGTATCAAGGTTTCTATAACGCTAGCCTTCCCAACAACGAACAACCAGGCCGAGTACGAGGCGTTCTTGGTTGGGCTTCGTTTAGCATCAGACCTCGGGGCAAAGGAAATAAGAATCTTCGCGGACTCCCAGTTGGCCGCCTCGCAAGTACGGGGCGTATATCCGGCGAAAAACGATAACCCGGATGAGTACCTGGCTCTCATTACAGAAAAAATGCAAAGTTTTGACTACGCGAACAAAACACTTGAGCAGATATTCTCTCAAAACTAGCAAGCACCAAAAAGAGGGGCGGGCACAAGTCGGTCATCCAAGAGATCCTATTGCAGCCGAGCACGAAAAAGGCCAATGCACCGCTCGGCGTCAATGCCATAGGGGATACCAACTGTTGGATGACGCCGTTGCACGCCTACCTCAGCGCAGGTCACCTCCCTGCCAATCCCAAAGAGGCCAGCACGACCAAACGAAGATCCTGCTCGTACGTCCTTCTCAAAGACAAATTGTATCGTAGAGGCTTTGCAGTTCCCCTCCTCAAATGCATCGACAACTCCCAGGCCGCTTCCATTCTGGAAGAAATCCACGAGGGCATCAACGCGCAATACCTCGGAGGATGATCCCTGGCGAGAAAGGCCCTGCGAGCAGCATACTACTGGCCATCGATGCAAGAGGATGCAAGAGAGCACGTCAAGAAATGAAACAGATGTCAACGACACGGGGACATGCACCTCGCTCCACCGGGCAAGCTCAAATCCCTCTCCTCCCCTTGGGCGTTCGCCTGGTAGGGGATGGATATCCTCGGTCCCTTCACCTTAGGTTCATATCAGAACAAATACCTGATCATGGGCGTCGACTACTTCACCAAATGGATCGAGGCCGAAGCCCTTGCCAAAATCACGACCCATAACATACTCCGATTCTACAAAAGGAATATCCTTGCAAGATTCGGTGTCTCACTCGCTGTCGTCACCGACAACGGCACGCAGTTCACTGACAAAAATTTTTGGGACTTCGTCACCAAACTCGGGACCAAGCACCACTTTACCTCGGTCGAACATCCTCAGACAAACGGCCAAGCCGAATCCGCGAATAGAGTAATACTCAGAGGACTAAAGCGAAGACTCAGCGACGCCAAGAGAGCATGGGTCGAGAAACTCCACAGCGTCCTATGGGTCTACCGAACCACACCTCACTCGACCACAGGGGAAACATCATTCCGCCTCACGTACAGAACCGAGGTGGTGATCCCAGTAGAGGTCCGAGAGCCGTCCAGACGAACTGAGGCTCCCCTCGAAACCGAGGACAATAATGAAGCCCTCTGAGAAGAGCTCGACCTCGTCGAAGAGATTCGGTCGGGGGCAGCTCTTCGAGAAGCCCGACTGAAACAATAGGTAGCACTTCGCCACGACAGCAGAGTCCTGAAATGAGAGTTTCAGATTGGCGACCTAGTCCTGTGGAGGAACCAGAAGGACTCTCACGAGGGCAAACAACCGCGAATTGGGAAGGCCCATATCATGTTCACAACAAGACGAAGCACGGGGGTCTACTACCTCGAAAACCTACACGGGGATCAACTAGCTCGACCATGGAATGCTGAGAAGCTGAAAAGATACTACAGTTAAACACTGCTCACGGCACCCACGTGCTGCGACCACGGGGGGCGATATGGTACCACCACACCTCCTCACGTCTCCTAGAGACCAACAAAACAGCAAGCCTTACCTTTGTGTGCGCGGGTAGAAGGCTCTGCTCGACGGAGAGTACCTCGACCGAGGCTCCCCGTTGTTGTACCAGAATCGGCAGGACACCCAGCTCGCGATGGGACGTCCACGCCCCGGGGACAAACTACCCCCAAATGGACCGGGAAATCAAACCGGCTAACCGGCCAGTTCTCCTCACTGCCGGAGACAAATATCGTCGAGCTACCCACCCCGAACAGGCCCAAATGCATGACATATGCACTTCAAACATACAATTCGAGCATACAACGTGCAAAAATAAAACGAGCATAACACCATGCAAAAACAAGACAGCGCACACTTAAACAAATTGCAAGAAATTTCACCATATACAAACGGGCACCAGCCCAATAGTTAAGGTTACAACGTCAGAAAGGGAACGCAGGCCCGGCTAAGAAAACACTTAGAAAAAAAATACAAAATATTTGGCACGCAGACCCAGAATCCGCGAGCACGCAGGCCCGAAACTAATCTACGCTCCCTCTTCCTCCTCCACTTCAGGCTCGGCGGGACGAGCATCAGCGCCAGCTTCCTCAATGCTGGGGTCGACCACCCGACCATCGACTATCTCGTGGAAGGGCCCGATGCCATCCTCGACCAAGGCGACACCAGGGTTAACCGCCTTAGGTTGTGCAACCGCGCCACTAAAGCCCACCGAGAAGGCCTCCAAGCAATCGCTCTCTAGCACCCGGATCCTGGCGAGTAGATCTGCCCGAGTGACCATCTGCCTGTCTTCTTCGGTCTCATCATCGGCGGGAGGAAGGGAACTCTCCAACTTCCCCACAAGAGCTTTCAGTGCTCGCACCTCCTCTTTAGCAGCCTTCCACTTCTCCAAAGCATTATCCCTCCTCTTGCGCCTGTTGGCAGTCTCCCCTTTGATCTTTTCCAGCTCCTCGGCAAGCTTGTTCAAACGCGACTACACGAAGGTGAGATCCCCTTGCAGCTTGGACAGCTCTGCAGATGAGCAGCCCTCATCACTCAGGACCATGGCAGTGGTGAAAGTCCGCATCAAAGCGGCCAAGTCCTCCGTCAAGACCTGTCGACGAGAAGCCCGATCCGTGCCAAGCACCGCCTTCACTTCCCCAGCAGGGATATTGGGAGACCTCGCTCCGTGGAAGTATCAGGGGTGCTGATGGCAGGGCGGGATCGAGAAACCCTCCTCGATGGAGCCAACTATCAGGTCGACCACGCTCCCCGTATGCTGAACCATGGGCCTCTTCGGGCCCCCCCTGAGATGTGGGGGACTGACTGCTTTGAGGAGACGAAGAACCCTTGCCGTCCTGGTCAATGGCAGCTTGCCCGACCACCTGGCCAAGCCGCATCTTCGGGATAGTAGCGACCTTCAACACACGCAACTTCTTCACCCTCTCCTCTATAGAAGACATGTTTCCTGCAAAACAAAGGAAATAAGTCAATAACAGATAAAAAAATAACAAATCAAGAGAAGAAAGAGGCATCCACCACCTAGATAGATAAGGGCCTCAGCCTCCGTGGAACACTCGAGCAAGACTTTCATGTTGATCAACCTCGCCTTCTCACAGAGATTCCCTTGACTATCAAGGATATACCGGCCATCGGGCGTCACCAACTTCGACGTCGGCAGGCTACACACAAACGCGACTATCTTCAAATAGCCAGCCATGTCATCCTCGTCGAGGGATCTCGCGCGCACTATATACCAGTCAGTCCCCCTAGAGGAATGTTCCGGGGACCATTCCACGTGCATCCTCGGCAGCATAACGGCTTCCCGTTGGCCGTTCATTATCTGTTCCCCTTTAGAATATAAAGAGTCGACCCCCGCGTGCGTGATCGGGATGACGATGAAGAAGCGACCCTTGAAATCTCGAACTGAATCCATATACATCTTGAAGAGCCTGTTTAGTTATTTAAACGACACCCATCCATGCCTGCCGTCTGCCGCTGCATATGGAAGACACGGAAAAAAATGGCAACGTGACACCGACCTCGAGGAAACGACACACGACCTCGAACGTCCGAATAAAGGCTAAGGCATTTGGATGCAATTGCAAGGGGGCCAACCGCAACCAGTCAAAGAGGCCCAGGTGAAAATCTGAGAACGGAAGCCTGAGCCTGGCCTCCTTAAAGTAGAACTCGTACATCGGAAACCGCATCCTCCCGTACTTCGAGCATATACGATGACGTTCTCGAGGACGGTAGACCTGCCAGTTTTGGGGATCACCTTCCTCCCGATCCTCCACGGTGGCAAAAGCTCCCGCCGGGTCGGAAGTAAAACAAGAGGGCGTAGACAGGGGCTCGTCGGCCACCCACTCCTCGAGGGGGAGGACTTGCTCGTCGAAATGAGGGACATCTGACTCGTTATCCTCGACCATTGTCCTCGAGACCAACGTAGTCATGAACACCTGAAAAGCAGAAGGTAATTGTGAATTCAATGACAAAGATCAAATTCACCCTTCCACCGCAAGTCAAGTGAAAGGGCGACGAGGACAGCCCGTGCATCATCCTCGGTGGCTCAATCCGAAATTCTATCATCTCCTCGGGACACCTACCCAACTCATCTGCACACTCTCCCCGGGACATTCACCAGGATAAGCATCTATCCCCGAGGCATTCATTGGAATAAGCATCTGTCCCCGGGGCATCCATCGGAACAAGCATCTGTCCCCAGGGAATTCATCGGAATACGCGTTTATCCTCGGGGCGCTCGTTCAAAGACCCTAGGAAGCTCCGCCCATAGCGGAGGAGACCCATATCCCTCCTCGAGGCATTTAACATGCCCCGAACATGATCCTAAAACGAACGAAAATAAAGGAGAAGAAAAACTTACTATATTGCGATCTACGACGGAATATATGGCGGCTGTCACGACGGAGATATTAGACGGAAGTAGAGCAGCAGATCCTAGTGGTTGGAAGCAAGAAGGCGAAAAGTGGAAAATGGACGGGGGCTCGCCTACTTATACCCCAACACGGGACTCGAAGCGTCACTAGGCACTCGAGTAGCCTATGGTAGCCGCCCTAGCAACCATCCAGTACATGACACGTGGCAAAGGCTGACAGTCGCGTCCCTTCATATCTCCCCGCCAACACGCGCCTATTACCCCCGGACACCCGATGACGAGGAAGGACTCGTGTACACACGTCCCTGCTCGCCATATACCGAGGGATTCTCTCCTCCTCGACACAATGTTTTCAAGTCCTCGCTCCCTCCCTTGGAGCTATGACTTGGGGGGATCCTGTTCTGGCCTCGCCCCGGCTTGACCGAGCAAGCCCAGCCCAGTAATCTACAGTAGGCCCAATCTGGCTTGAGCTACCGCCGTCGAGCACAAGGTCCCCACCGGGCATACAATATCCCTTTGCAGCCAGAACTTCCTCCCTTGTCGAGCAGATCAACGTGTCCCTCACACGTTCTCCACGTGCTCCCCTCCGCGGGGACACATCACCAACCAACTGCCCACCTCCGAAAGAGTATGTCAAACCCACTTTCCGGAGATCACAGGACAGTTGAACTAGGGCGAAGACCACATTCTGGACTTCACTACGCCATGTAAGCCCTAGCAGTCACTTGGGTTGGGCCTGGCCATCCAGCCCAACTCAAGTGACTGTTGGCCCTGCACCGGGGTCTCTCTATAAATACCCTCTTTCACAAGAGGGTCAATATTCACTTCTTACCCCTTTTCTATATTTGCTCCCACTCTGCCAAATTCCTTACTTTGGCATCAGAGTGTCTTGCAGGTACACCCCCTCCTTTTCCTCAACATTGGCAAGCAGGCAGTAAGTCAAAGACGCGTGGCAGCCAGCGATCTCCTCCTGATCATGTCAGATCATGAACTATGTTGATTTGTGATTTTTCTGCTGCATAGTATTTGATTGAACTTATGATGATCGATCCCGTGTTACGGAGTAAGATACTATTATGAAATTTTATGTTGAAATGTGACACCCTTGTGTTGATGTACTATGATATAATTGTTTTAATTATCGTGAATGTCCTTTGGGATAGAAGGGTGTTACAATTATCGCATCAAAAATTTCTCTAGGACAGGAAAAATCATGAGCAATGTCATTTTCATTAAAATATTTTTCAAAATATTTATTTTCAAATTCACCACCATGATCACTTCTGACTTTTATAATTTTGAAATCTTTTTCATTCTGGACTTGTTTACAGAAGTCAAAGAACACAGAATGTGACTCATCCTTGTGTTTTAAGAACTTTACCCATGTCCATCTACTATAGTCATCAGCAATGACTAATCCATACTTCTTGCCTCTAATGGATGCAGTTTTCACTTGTCCAAACAGATCAATATGAAGTAATTCTAATGGTTTGGAGGTAGAAACAACATTTTTTGATTTAAAAGATGATTTTGAAAACTTTCCCTTTTGGCATGCTTCACAAAGAGCATCTGAGGTGAACTTCAGATTAGGAAGTCCTCTGACAAGATTAAGTTTATTAATCTGAGATATACGTCTCATATTAATATGCCTCAATCTTCTGTGCCAGACCCATTGCTCTTCATTAACAGACAAGAGGCATTTAACATTTTGAACCTTAAGTTCTGAAAGATTTATTTTATAAATGTTGTTTTTCCTCTTTCCACTAAATAGGATAGAGCCATCCTTTTGACTAATAGCTTTACAACATTTTTGATTAAAGGTTATATCATAATCATTGTCACTTAATTGACTTATGGACAATAAGTTATGCTTTAACCCTTCTACAAGTAAAACATTAGTAATAGAGGAAAGTTTACCATTTCCAATGGTGCCAGATCCAATGATTTTTCCCTTCTGATTCCCTCCAAATTTCACATCACCTCCAGATCTAAGCTCCAGACTTTGGAACATAGATCTTTCTCCTGTCATGTGTCGTGAGCATCCAGAGTCCAGGTACCATGATTGGCGTCCTGACCTTGCTGCTAAGAACATCTGCAACAGGAATTATTTTACTTTTAGGTACCCAGATCTTCTTGGGTCCTTTAGGGTTAGTTGTTCTGAAGGTTTGTCTAAACTTCTGTTTTTCAACATAAGGTTTATTCTGACTGGCCTTAGATTTAAACACATGAATATTCTTTTCAGAACGTGTTTGTTCAATATCATTCAAGTGACCAAATTTAAAGTGGGAATATAAAGGAGTCTTTTTGATGATAATTTTATCAACAGGTTTTGGATTTAAATCCTTTCCAGAGGAAGATTCATATCCAATTTCTTTTCTGTTATTTTTGCTAACTCCATAAATCATAGAAGCCATTTTGCTTCTGTCTATGCTTTTAGCAAGAAACTTCTGAAAGCTATAATCATATTTTTCCAAAATGTTTTTGCATTCAGATTCAGTTTCAGAATCAGAGTTTTGTTGAGCTAATTCAGAATCATTTTTCAATTTTAAGTTCTTTTCATTTAGCTCAGCTACTTCTGATTTGAGAATATTATTCTCAGATACAAGATTGCTTTGACGCTTCTTGTGTTTGAGCTTAATATTGTCATAGCTCTTCAGAACTTCTGATAACACTTTGATAAGTTCTTCTTTAGTGAGTTTAGCCATTACCTCTTCAGCGTCAGAGTCAGATTCAGAGTCAGATTCAGATCCTAAAGTTCGTTCCTCCTGATCTTCTAGGTCTTCCATCAAGGCTACATTTGCACATTCCTCTTCTGACTCAGATTCAGATTCAGATGTATCTGAATCATCCCAGGTGGCCATTAGAACCTTTTTCTTCTTATCAGATTTTCTTTTAGGCTTGTCTTTCAGCACCTTTGGACATTCATTTTTGTAATGTCCAGGTTCTTTACATTCATATCAGACAACCTCCTTTTTGCCAGATCTTCTGTGTCCAGAAGATTCTTTTCTTTGGTCAGGCTTCCTGAAGTGTCTGAACTTCTTTCCTTTATGCTTCCAGAGTTTGTTTATTCTTCTAGATATCATAGATAGTTCATCTTCATCTTCAGATGAGGATTCTTCAGAGCTTTCCTCTATTACCTGCAATGCTATAGTAGATATATTAGATTTTAAAGCAACAGATTTACCTTTCTTTTGAGGTTCATCTTCCTCAAGTTCAATTTCATAACTTCTTAGTGAACTGATTAGTTCCTCCAAGGAGATCTTGTTCAGATATTTAGCCATTTTCAACGCAGTCACCATAGGTCTCCATCTGGTAGGTAGGCTTCTGATGATCTTTTTCACATGATCAGCAGTAGAGTATCCTTTATCCAGAACCTTTAGTCCAGTTGTAAGTATTTGAAATCTGGAGAACATAGCTTCAACAGATTCAGAGTCTTCCATCTTAAAGGCTTCATACTTCTGGATCAGAGCCAAAGCCTTTGTTTCCTTGACTTGAGAGTTTCCCTCATGAGTCATCTTTAAGGACTCAAACATGTCAAATGCAGTTTCCCTATTTGTAATTTTTTCATACTCAGTGTGAGATATTGCATTTAACAATATTGTTCTGGCCTTATGGTGATTTCTAAATTCCTTCTTCTGAGCATCTATCATAGATTTTCTGTCTAATTTCTTGCCATTCCCATCAGTGGGATGAACATATCCATCTATAACCAGATCCCATAAATCAGCATCATATCCAAGGAAAAAACTTTCAATATTGTCTTTCCAATAATCAAATTTCTCCTCATCAAACATAGGGGGTTTGGTGCTGATTCTGTCCCTTTCTTCATATTTGTTGTTAATGTTAGACATTGTATTATCAGTCATAGTAACAACCAAATATATATCAAAGTTTTTCTCACTGGATCTTTACTGTCACTGTGAAGTGGTAGCACACACAGAACCGGAGCTCTGATGCCAACTGAAGGTGAGAAAATACTTAGAAGGGGGGTTGAATAAGTATGAAGATAAAAAAACTTAGAAATAAATACTCAAGTATTTTTATCCTGGTTCGTTGAACTCAACTACTTCAGTTCACCCTTCCTAGAGTGATTTGCCTTTCTCAATTAAGGACTTAATCCATTATTTAATCAACTGATTACAATAGTAAGCACTAAGAACAACTGTTCAAAGTCTTCTCAAGAACTACTGATCCTAACTGGATCTTCTTAAGGTTTTCTTACAATCAAATGTAATAACAAATACAAGTGTTTAAATTGCTTCTAATAAAGCTTTATCATAACTGTGATTTTTCACTCAATATTAGGAACAAAGAAATTAATTCTAGAAAGAATGTGAATAGTATGAGGGCTTTGAATATTGATTTCTTTTCAGGTAAAACGTCAACTGAAGAAGATGGGTGAAGTCTTGCTTTTATAGGCAGTTTGATCTAAGAGAACTTCATGATGAGAAGAGTGTCACAAAAGGTCTGAGCCTTTTTGTCTTCACATCAAGTGACCTTTCCTAAAAGAAGAACGCACAGAGAAATCCTTTTTGTATGTGTTCTTGTGTCTAGCATAAATAAGGAAAGAGTCGTTTGGATTATTCCAACGAACATAATCTTTGAATTCTTCTTCTTCAATTTTCAGCAAGATTCATCAGAGTCTAATTTGATCAGAGCCTTCTGATGTTGATCAGAGTTTTGCTGAATCAGAGTCTTTGCAGCAGGTGTGCTTTTAGCGTGTATAAGTTCAGAGCATATTTGAGTCAGATCCTCAGTACTGGCAGTTTTAGTACTTTCAGAATCTTCTGTAGTAACTATGCTTGAAAACTCTTCATACAGAATTCTTCTTTGGTTCAGATGCTTCTGACTTGCTTCAGATTCTTCTGGAGCTTCTGCTTCAGATCCTTCTGGAGCTTCTACTTCAGATCCCTCTGGAGTCTACGCTCGGGATCTTCTGTTGACAACATTCAGAATCTTCTAATGGATGCATCTGGCGCTTCAGAGTCTAGCATATTTCTTATATTCAGTTCTGATTTGCTTCTGGAGTGATAATTACTTTAATATCTGCAGTAAAAACTCTTAAGCAAATTTTAGAGTATATAATTCTTAATTACAAAATTTCATAATAGTTATCATCAAAACATAGAGATATTATTAAGAACCAATATGTGTTCTAACAAAACTAACATCACAAACCACACTCCTCCTGAGGACATACACGTACTACAGAGAAAAACAACTTGATTCTTTCAAACACATGCAACCTTGTTCCTTGAGGATAACTCCAAGCAAATCTGGACTGCTTCAACTCTCACATCAGAGGCATATGAACAACGGAATAAAAACATCACAAAACACTTTAGAGACACACAAGTCCTCTTAACTCCTTGGTTATGAAAGATGTCATGTACACTTGGATTGACACACTTCTCAACAAAAGAAGAGAACTTCGCCAGCCTTCTTCCTTCACAAGATACAGACTTAGCATAACCTCCTTCTGAACAATACAATATGAGCTAGCAAAAGTGGTTAATCATGATAGATAATCATGACATACATTCACACCACAATCCACGACAGTCTTTGGCTAATAACTCTACTTCTTACTACACCGTGAATAGATAATTCACTTCTGATCCAAATGGTGAGTAACAAACTCTACAGCATGAGTTCCAAATTATCTCCCATGGATAAACAACTTTTCTTTATGGAGAGATAATCCCCCTCTCATACAAATTCAAGTAGCACCTATTTTTCACCTGGCGAGGTTGGGGCGAAAATGCTTCGCCCAGCGACACAGGAAGCTCGCCCAACGAAACATGTGAACCTGCAACTTCTCAGTTGCGATTCTGCACCAGTTCAGACCCAAATTACCTTGCGATTCCAATACCTTTCAGTTCGAAAATGCATATCAATCACATAACAACATACTACAACAACAACACAACATTATATACAACATCTACATCAATTTCCCTCCTCTTACACATTTCTAAATTACCAATTTTCATCATATTTCATCACATTTTTCCAAAATCCCCTAGAACTCCAACTACTTACATACCTCTTACTCTATATCAACTATAACGGTAAGTGATAATCCCCATACCTTAGAAATCTCAGCAATTGACTTCTTTTTATGTGTTCTATGGATGGTCTCCTTTGTTCTCTGTGCCTTAGCTTTCCCTTTACAATTTCTCCAACCTTTCACGATCGTATAAAGTGAACTTCTCCATTCCCTCTTTTTATTTTGTCACTCTTACCCCTTGGACCCTTATTATGGTTTTCCCATCTTACCCTCACTTATTCCCTTACAAAAGACTACCTTGCCCTTAGTATTCTACCTCTTTTTATTTTAATTAATAATAATAATCTAAATAATATTATTCACATTATCTATTATTATTATCACTAAAATAATTCAATTTCATCACTTATTTTCTAAATACTCTAATTATTCCCTTAGCTCATCAATATCCCACAACACCATACAAATACACCATGTGTCATAACATTTCAGTAAAATTCACCAAAAACCACGAACAATTATAACAAATTAATTAAATAAATATTATAATTATTTTAGGGTGTTACAATAACTCTGCACAACCTGAATAAACAACCTGCAGAGATGTTTGACCTACATGTCAAGAAATCTTGCACAACATATAGCTGTAGCAACATGTTTTGGCAAAATGCAGCCAACACAAAACTTTAATTTTGGAAAGGGTTTCTCTGATCACCATGGCAAGTAGATTTTTGTTGGTTAAATCAATCATTCAAAACATAATTATGCACTCAATCGCAATATATACCTGGCCAGTTTCTCTTCTCAAAGATATATAAAGAGCCTCTAGAAACTTTATATGGAGCGGTGATGTCAACTCTAGGAAAATGGTCATGGTCTATTGGAAAAAAAAGTTTGCTCATTTTATGATAATGAGGGTCTTGACATTAGATCTCTATTGTCTTTAAATGATGCAACTAACTTGAAGCTTGGGCGAGACATGATGGTTAGTGAGGATTCTTGGCCCAAAATCCTAAAAATGAGAATTATAATGTCCTTGGGGGAAATTAAATATCACATTTTTTCATCAATTTGGCCTGACATCAGATCTGAACCGAGCTTCTTGAATAGTTAGTGCAGCTGGATTATGGGAAAAAGAACTAACATTAGTTTTTAGTTAGATAAATGGTGCGGGCAACCTCTTCATCTTGTAACAAGCTTGGAATTTCTTGAATCCCAAGACATGAACATTGATAGCAAATTTGTTGACTTTTTCTTGAATGGTCAATGGGTATTTCCTCATAATTGGCAAAACTTGTTTCCTTTCTTGTTGGTTATAATTACCTAGGATTACTTTTCAAACAGAGATGCTGCAGATCAGTTAATATGGCCTCATGATACTTCAGGTACCCTTTGTCTGAAAGAGGCTTACTTAATCACATCAACTCCTTCAAACTTGCTACATTGGACAAAACGAATTTAGAACAAGGACATCCCCCTATTTAAAGCTATTAATGTTTGGAGATTAGTGCTCGAGAAACTCCCTATTAATGATCAACTTATGTATAAATGGTGCAACATAACCTCTATTGTTCTCTATGCATATCCAGTTCTGAAACTCCGAAGCTTATTTTCTTCTCTTGTAATTATGCAAGACGCCTTTGGTTTTGGTTCTGCATGAATCTAAAAGCTAATCACTCACTAGTCAACTTAAATGATTTAAGGAAGATTTATACCCGCTCTCCTCAATGCTAGCTCCTTAGTCATCAACTCTGAAATTGTATACACCATAAAGGTATTTGGAATGCTAGGAGTGCTTCTAGATTTATGAACAAAACTCATATTATCATTAGTACTATTGCAAGCATCAAGGCTCAAATTCCAACACTAATCTTTATGCCACCTCTTCCTCGACTACCCCATGCTCCCTCCATCAAGAAGATCATTTGGTAACCTCCTCCTAAAGGCTTTCTTAAATTTAACTGTGATGAAGCCTATTTCCCAATTAAGGATAAGGTTTGATATGGGGGAATTGTTCGTGGTAATTCTGGAGCTTTTGTTTTTTCTTTCTCCGAAAATATCATCAATCCCTCTTCTTTTTGTGTTGAGTGCAAGGTTGTAATCAGAGCTATCCAATTTGCTAAAGAAAAATCTTGGTATATAATTTAGATATAAACAAACTCTCTTCTTATTGTGCAAGCTTTATTGAACCCCTCTATGGTTCCTTGGCAATTAAAGAATCTTTAGAATGATAATATGCAGATCACTGCAAATATGACTTTTGTTTTATCTCATATTTATATGAAGAGGTGTGCTATTTTGACACCATATTTCTTTACACTATAGTCTACACCGTATATCAAAGCAAAAGAAAATAGCATTGCACAAAAATCAATGCAAAATAAATTATTAAAAAATTCAACTAGTATCTTGTATGTATACACTTACGGTGTAAGTGTTAAAAAAAGTTGTTAAAATATCATTTCTCTTATATGAAAGGAAATAGCTGTGCAATTTTTTTTTGCTGACATAGACCTTACAACTACATCCTTAACATACTTTGATGAGATTCCTTTAGTCATTAGACAAGATTTTGTAAAAAATAGACTTGAAATATATATATATATATATATATATATATATATATATATATATATATATATATATATATATATATATATATATATATATATATATATATATATATATATATATATATCGAATCAATTCCATGATTCTAAGTTCATTCCATTTCGGATTAAAATGGAATAAGGAGGTTTTGTTTTTTACATATCTATCATTATATATATATATATATATATATATATATATATATATATATATATATATATATATATATATATATATATATATATATATATATATATATATATATATATATATATATATATATATATATATATATATATATATATATATATATATATATATATATATATATATATATATATATATATATATATATATATATATATATATATATATATATATATATATATATATATATATATATATAAAAGTTATCTTCTTTTTGAGTGGGTCTTGGTATAATCTCCTCTTTTTGTGTATTTTTTCTTTCTCAATATATCATCTTTATTAAAAAAAATAATGGTTACTTTGAGTATTTTGTAGTGTTATCGTAACTTAGTATATTGTCGCGTGACATTCAAATTTAAATATTTATTAATTTTGTCTATTTTTTTAATTTAAAAATTATGAATATAAAGTTGCATTGAAAAAAAAAAAAACAAGAAACACAAAAATCACAACAACTAAAACCAAAAGATAATGTAACAAAAAAAAAAATAATGTAAAAACAAACACAAAACAAACTATTAACAAGAAAAAACTTCAACTTAAATAAAAAAAAAAGAGCAACAAAAAAACTTAAACTTTTAATAAATATTTAAAATTTTAATATAATAAAAATTTGAATAATTTTATCAATATAATAAATTATATTTTAATATGAGTCCTTTTATCTCCTCATACAAATTTCCTAATGTAAAAGAAAAAAAAAATTAGAAGATATCATAATCTCCCATTCCCCCTTCACTCCTTTCATAAAAAATTAAAGGGCTAAATATGTCAAGGGTCCTCATAAATATGTCAACCTTCAATTTTAGCCCCTCTAAAAATTTTGTTCAAACAATGGTCTTCGCAAACTTTTTCGTCTCTAATATTGGTCCATCCCGTTAGTTTCCACTAACGGTGGCTTACGTGGCATGCCATGTAGATTTTTGATGACGTAACATACATGTGGCAATGTCAACATGACAAAAAATACTGACATGAATGACACGTGTCAATTGTTCTATTTTAAATTTTTTATATTAATATCGTACTTAAACCTAGAAAAGATAGTTAATATGTAGCTAATTGGTAGCTGGTTCCTAGCTAATCTCTAGCTAATTTAAACACATCATTCTAATTTGTAGATAATACTTCGTGTCTACAATGCATATAACCAAAACTATTTGACGACATGCATTATGAAAGAGAAGATTGTGTTAATGAAATAAAAAAAATGCATAACTTTAACAAAGGCCTGAAAAGGGGTAGGTTAGTTTTATGAGACTAGTCAAAGCTAAAAAGTTTCATTAACTTAATAGATTGTCAACAATAGCACCAATCCAACATAAATATACTCTCATGTTTTTGTTGTTACCATTATGGTTGAAAATAACACTTACAGAGTTTGAAGTTGATAAAACTGAGCTCTCATATCTTTTTTTCATCCACAAATTACTATCAATAATTAATGCATTTTGGATCCATCTTCCATTTTTAGATTGAAAATAATATTATGTTTTTGTTGTTACCATTATGCCAATTTTGTCTTTAACATGCATAGTCATTCGTGAAACTAGAAAATGGTCAAGGCAACAATATGTTTCACGAGATAATGTTTTGTGACAAGAGAAATATTGTTGGGAATATGATTTTCAAACTTTGTGAAGAATATAAGCCTGAAGATTGCTCTGAAAAATCATTGTCAAATAGTTATGAGTGTGTGATAGATATTGTTAATCATGAAAAGAAAACGGTACTTTATCTTTGCAGTCGAAAATTGAAACAAGAATGTTGTTAATGTAATATTAGACAAGTGTGGAAGGAATGATAATATGCCAATGGAATTATCACCTTTGATAGCAACAATAATGATTCATAATAATGACATATTTACATAGCTAAATGATAACATTACATGGCATTTAATAAATATTAGAGAATATTAACTAATATTTATGTACTATAATATCCAAATCCTTTGCACATTAAGTAGGTGAGTTTAATTTTTATAACTCTGGGATGATGTTGAAGTTGTATCTTCACGGCTGTATTTGGAATTTCTAACATGATGTTGATGGTGTTCTTTGAAACTACACAAAAATATTACTTTGGCAATTGAATTAAAGTAGGTTGCAATGGTAATGATACTGACGACAATTGACAAGGATGACATATTGACACCAACTATGATGAAAAATATTATAAATGGTGGCTCAATGAAAATCATCAACGAATAGTAAACAAAATTAGGTATATTTTTTTATTTTTGAATTTGCTACTGTTCTGGCCTGGGCCCCAGGCTGACCACGCGGGCCCAGCCCAATAATGTCCCACCAGACCCTATCCAGTCCGAGTACCGCGTCGGACACGAGGTCCCCGACGAGCCAGAAAGGCCTCATTGCGAGGAAGGCCTACCCTACCTACGACGGGTTGGAGACTCCCCGCTCGGCGAACTCTACCCTCCGAGGACAAGCCCTGCCCCCGCGGGTAGAACCCGCCTTCCTGTCGGGCAGAACCATGTATCCTTCACACGTTCTCCACGTGCTCCGCTCCGCGGGGACACGTCACTAACCAACTACCCACCTCTGAAAGGGCAGGTCAAACCTACCTTCCGGAGATCACGGGACAGCTGAACTAGGGCGAAGACCACGTTCTGGTCTTCACTACACCACGTAAGCCCTAGCAGTCACCTGAGTTGGGCCTGGAAATCCAGCCCAACACAAGTGACCGTTGGCCCAGCACTGGGGTCTCTCTATAAATACCCTTTTTCACAAGAGGGTTAGGTAATTCACCTCTTGCCCTTTCTGTATTTTACTCTCACTCTGCCCAATTCCTTACTTTGGCATCAGAGTGTCTTGCAGGTACGTCCTCCTTTCTCCTCCTCATCATCGGCGAACAGATAGTAGTCCAACAGCGTGTGGCCAGTTCGTGATCCCATTCTGATCAGGTCAGATCAGTGGCGCCGTCTGTGGGAACGAAAACTTCCCCGTTACTCAGAGCAGAGAACCAAAGTTTCACCAACACTCCACGATCATGGCTAGCCCACACCACGACGATACCGTGCACGACTTCATGCTCAACGTCGCCGCCAACGGCAGCAAGCAGACGGAGACGTCACGCCCAACGGAGACCGATGAGAGAGACGGCTAGACTGCATCTCCATCGTCCGCAGAAACGACACATCAGGCTGACCGCCGGCCCTAGAGCCCAGCGGCGTTCCAACTCGTCCCCGTCCTGGTGGGAGCGGACCCAATGGTGGCGGCCATCAACCAGACGAACCAGCTATTGTTTCAGCAGAACACTCGAATTGGAGCGCTGGAGCGGGAGGTCCCCCCAAGGTCCCCTCCGCGGGAAGACCAGAATGGGGGCTCGAGGAGTCCCTCGCCTCAACCCAGAAATCGACGACCTCGGCTGGAGAGGCCTCGAACGGAAGTAGTGCGGGAGTGCACCAGATCCCCGACGAGACAAGTTCGCGGGAGGCGGCAGAACACGACAGCAATCCCGACCAGGCCTCCGCGCGTCGAGCCCCGGGTCAGGAGGCTGAGGACCCGAAACCAGGTGCCTACAATAAACGATCCATCTCCTCCTCGGTCACCCACTCTCAGTGACGAAGATGACTACAGGACTCCCTTGTCCCGGGAAATCATGGCCGCCCCCATCCCCCACGGGATGGAGAAGCCCCCGACACTCTCGACGTACGACGGTACCTCCGACCCGGACGATCACCTGGAAGACATTGAGGCCATGCTCAATTACCGAAACGTCCGAGGAGCTATCAAGTGCAGGCTATTCCCGACGACCCTAAGGAAAGGCGTCATGACATGGTACAAAAGTCTGGAGCCCGATTCGATTACATCGTGGAGGATCCTGAAGGACCTGTTTTCAAAACACTTCACAGCGTCCCGACGCCACCCGAAGACAGAAGCCGCCCTCGGCGCGATAATCCTAGCCCCCGACGAGCCTCTCTGAAAGTACATTGAAAGATTCACACGGGAAGCAGTGCAGGTAACAACGTCAGACGAGATGAAACACTACCTAATGGAGCAGGGTCTACGCCGCGACTCCAAGTTTTACGAGGCCGTGGGCATACACCGACCAGCTTCCCTGCAAGATTTCCTCGATAGAGCCGCGCATTATATCCGGTTCGAAGAAACCCAAGCAACCAACTCCGCTTGAGACACCCGAGACAGGGAGGCCCCCTGCGGGCACCAAGATGACGGAGCCTCAAGCCTGCGGCGGGGAGGTGACCGTCGTCGGGAAGATCGCCCCCACGAACAACGCGAACAGCGCGGCCCTGCCGGCCGATTCATGGAATACACGGCCTTAGTCGCTTCCCGCGAGCGCATACTGACTGAATGCGCCAAAACCGAATTTACCTAGGAAGGTGTCCGCTTCCCCAGGCCGACGCCCCCCAAACCCAATGTGGACAAGTCGAAATACTGCCGATTCTACAGGAGCCACGGGCACGTGACGAAAGACTGCATCCATCTCAAGGACGCAATCGAAATCCTGATTAAGGACGGTCACCTAAAGAGGTACACCCAGGGGGGTGGGCCCCGAGGCAAGAAGCCCCCGAGGCCAAGAAAGTCGAAGAGCTCCCCTCTTCCGACGGTGACAATGGACTCCAGGTCGCACTGTGCATCAGCCGCCCTGAGGACTGGTTCGCGGATAGAGAGTTCGGCCTCCCCGACGTCCCCGACCTACCAGGAGAGTCGGTACGGCCAACCAGCCGGTAGGAATACTTTGCTAGAGCCATGGTCATCTCGGGCGGCGCCACAAGGAACCTGTCCATAGGATCAGTGAAAAGAAAATTCGACGAGCTTATCACAAGCAACTCCGGTAAGATGAGCATGCTCGAAAGATTTTGCGGTCGATCCAATCCGATCACATTCTACCTCGAGGAACTCCCCGGGGGCTCCCCCAACTCCAACATCCCCCTGCTGATACGGGCGCGGATGGCGAACTTCGACGTCAGACGCATCCTCGTTGACGGAGGCAGCTCGGTGGACATCATGTACACCCACCTCTTCACGATCCTCCAACTCAACGAATCCAACTTGTCCCCTTACGTAGGCTCCAACCTTCAGGGGTTCAACGGGACGACGACGAGACCTTGGGGGTACGTGGAGCTGAAAGTCACTTTCGGGGAAGAGGAAACGGCCAGGGACATTAGCATTCGTTTCTTAGTCATTGAGTGCCCGTCCCTCTACAACTGTATCCTGGGCAGAACAACGATAGCAAAACTCACCGCGGTGCCTTCCACCGTCCACCTAAAGATGAAGTAATACACGAAGCGGGGGGCCGTGGTGACCCTGAATGGGGACATTGAGGCCGCCCGAAGGTGCTTTGAGGCCGCGCTAAAAGGTTTGGACACCATCGCTCCAACAACTAAGAGGGCAACCTCAACTATAACGCCGAAGAGCGAACCAAAGGAGCTCGTTGGATCCGTGGACCTCGACAGCTGCTTCACCGAAGAGCACGACCACGAAATAAGGGCCAGCGAAGCCAACCAGTTCAACGGGCAGCCCACCCACCCGACACTCCCCATCCTGGAAGGTGAATTTGAGATCGTCACACTCGGGGAGGACAAGAGCAGAACCGTGAAGATCGGCGCCGAACTCCTGACTTAGCGAAAAAACAGCTACATATCTGTCTCCGCGAGAACGCCGACCTCTTCGCCTGGAGCGCCACAGAAATGCCCGGACTCGACCCCGAGGTCGCCTGCCATCAGTTGTCCATCAGCCCGACCGCGAAAGCCGTAGTTCAACGTAGGTGTAGACAGTCCCCCAAAAAGTCGGCGGCAGCTGAAAAAGCTGTAAAAGACCTCCTAGAGGCAAATTTTATTTCGGAAGCCCGGTATTCAACCTGGTTGTCCAATGTTGTACTTGTTAAAAAGAATAATGCAAAGTGGCGCATGTGTGTTGACTATACCGATCTCAACCGGGCATGTCCTAAGGACGCCTACCCTCTCCCCAACATCGACAAACTCGTTGACAACTCCGCGGGCTTCAAGCTCTCGTCCTTCATGGACGCATACTCGGGGTACAACCAGATCCCAATGGCCGAGCACGACAAACAAAGCACGACCTTCATGACAGCGTCGGGCAACTATTACTACAACGTAATGCCCTTTGGCCTAAAGAACACTAATGCCACGTACCAACGGATGATGAACAATGTCTTCCGGGGAGAAATCGGCGACATGCTCGAAGTGTACATGGACGACATGATCGTCAAATCCTGCACGGAAGTCGACCACACAGCCCATCTCAAAAAGGTCTTCGACACAGCGAGGAACTACCGAATGCGCTTCAACCCGAAGAAATGCACCTTCTGTGTCCGTGCAGGAAAATTCCTCGGCTACTATCTGACTGAGGGTGGGATCGAGGCGAATCCGGACAAGTGCCACACCTTCTCAGAAATTACCACCCCCGCCATAAAGAAGTCCATCCAATCCCTCAACGGTGTGCTCGCCTCACTTTCCCGATTCATCGCCAAATCCGCACATCACGCTCTCCCTTTTTTCAAACTACTCAGGAAGGAGACCGCGTTCGAATGGACAGAGGAGTGCAAGCAAGCCCTCCGCCACCTCAAACGCGTCCTGTCCGAACCACCAGTGCTGACGCAACCCGTGATGGGCGAAACCTTATACCTATATCTGGCCGTAGCTAACGAGGTCGTCAGTGCCGTTCTCATCAGAGAAACCGAAGAGGGGCAAAAGCCAATCTACTTCACGAGCAAAGCCCTCTACGGTCCCGAAGTCCGATACCAGCTGATCGAAAAAGTCGCCCTAGCCCTCATCACCGCCGCACGACGGCTCCGACATTACTTCCTAGTACACACCATCGTGCTCCGCACCGATCAGCCCATCCGTCAGCTCCTCGGCCGGCCCGACATGGCTGGACGCATGCTGAAATGGTCGTTAGAGCTATCTGAGTTCGACATCGTCTATGAAGGTCGGAAAGCCATCAAAGTCCAAGCCCTGACCGATTTTGTCGCCGAGATGACCTCCTCACCAGACCCTACCACGGGGAGCCACATATGGACCATTTTCGTAGACGGCTCCTCCAACTCCACGGGCAGCGGAGCAGGCATCATCCTCGACAACGAAGAGGGCACCATCATAGAGGTTTCCCTCACGCTGGCTTTCCCGACGACTAACAACCAAGCCGAGTATGAAGCGTTCCTGGCCGGACTCCGCCTGGCATCAGACATAGGGGCCAGTAACATTAAAATCTACACAGATTCTCAACTGGTCGCCTCGCAAGTACGAGGAGAATATCAAGCAAAAAACGACAACCTCGCCGAATACTTAGTACTCATCGCCGAAAAACTACAAAGTTTCGACCCCGCGGAGGTTCAGCACGTCCCGCGCGAGCCGAACACCCGAGCCGATATTCTCTCAAAATTAGCGAGCACCAAAAAGCGAGGCGGCCACAAGTCGGTCATCCAAGAAGTTTTATCGCAACTGAGCACCAAAGCGGCCAACGCCCCGCTTGACGTCAATGCAATAGGGGATACCGACTGTTGGATGACACCACTACACGCCTACCTCAACGCGGGCCGCCTACCAGCCGACCCCAAAGAGCCAAGCGCGACCAAATGATGAGCCTGCTCGTACGTCCTCCTCGAGGGCAAACTATATCGCAGGGGCTTCGCGACCCCACTCCTCAAGTGCATCGACAACTCCCAGACCGCAGCCATCCTGGAGGAGATCCACGAAGGCATTAACGCGCAACACCTCGGAGGACGATCCCTAGCGAGGAAGGCCTTACGAGCAGGGTACTACTGGCCTTCGATGCAAACAGACGCAAGGGAGCACATCAAGCAATGTGACAAATGTCAAAGACACGGGGACATGCACCTCACTCCACCGACCGAACTGAAATCCCTCTCCTCCCCGTGGCCGTTCTCCTGGTGGGGGATGGACATCCTTGGCCCCTTCACTCTAGGGTCCTATCAGAACAAGTATCTCATCATGGATGTGGACTACTTCACCAAATGAATTGAGGCCGAACCCCTGGCCAAAATCACGGACCACAACATACTCCGATTTTACAAACGAAACATCTTCGCGAGATTCGGGGTCCTGCTCGCCATCGTCACCGACAATGGTACGCATTTCACGGACAAAAACTTCTGCGACTTCGTCACCAAGCTCGGAACCAAACACCATTTCACCTCAGTCGAACACCCCCAGACAAACGACCAGGCAGAATCTGCGAACAGGGTCATACTCAGGGGGCTAAAACAACGACTCGGCGACGCAAAAAAGGCATGGGTCGAGGAACTCCATAGTGTCCTCTGAGCATACCAAACTATGCCCCACTCAACTACGGGGGAGACCCCATTCCGCCTCACGTATGGAACAGAAGCCGTGATCCCGGTCGAGATACGTGAGCCATCTAGACGAACTGAAGCTCCCCTCAACAGCGAAGACAATGACGACGCCTTACGAGAGGAGCTCGACCTAATCGAGGAGATCCATTCAGGAGCAGCCCTTCGGGAAGCCCGGCTGAAACAGCAGGTCGCTCTCCGCCACGACAACAAAGTCCTCAAACGCGACTTCCAAATCGACGACTTAGTCCTACGCAGAAACCAGAAGGACTCACACGAGGGTAAACTAGCCGCAAACTGGGAAGGTCCCTACCGTGTCCGCGACAAGACGGAGCACGGGGCCTACTACCTCAAAAACCTACACGGGGAACAACTAGCTTGACCATGGAATGCCGAGAAACTTAAGCCGTACTACAATTAAACAATGCCCACGATGATCCGTCGTCGCGACCACTGGGGGGGGGGGGGGGAGGGCGACATGGTACCACTGCACCTCCTCGCGTCTCCTAACGACCAGAGAAAAAGCAAGCCATGCCTCATGTGTGCGCGGGCAGAAGGCCTTGCTCGGCGGGGAACACCTCGATAGAGATTCCCTACCGTCGTACCAACAACGGCAGGACACCCAGCTCGCGATGGGACGTTCACGCCACGAGGAGAGCTACCCCCGAACCGGTCAGGCAATAAAGCCGACCAGCCGGCCAGTTCCCCACACCGCCAGAAACAATCGTCGTCGAGCTACCACCCCAAACAGGCCCGAATGCATACTAAACGTGCATACATACATTTCGAGCATACAAATACGTGCAGAAATGAAACGAGCATAAGCAAACATGCAAAAAACGAAACCGAGCGCACACTTAGAAAAATATCAAGAGTATAAAAGGGCACGCAGGCCCGCCAAAACAAAACACTTAGGCAATTCTCAAAAATACATTAATCAAAAGCGGGCACCAGCCCAGTAGTCAATATTATATAAACAAGGGCGCGCAGGCCCGACAGAGAAAACAACAAAATACAAAATATGGCACGCAGGCCGAAATACGCGGGCACACAGACCCGGGGCTAGTCTATGCTCCCTCGTCTCCATCAGCTTCATGCTCGACGACAAGGACGACGGTGTCAGCCTCCTCGGCGCGGGGTTCGACCACCCCGCCGTCGACTATCTCGTGGAAGGGACCGATCCCATCCTCGACGAAGGCGACACCGAAATTCACCACCCTGAGCTGCGCAACGGCACTGTTGAAGCCCGCGGCAAAAGCATATAGGCAATCCCCTTCCAGCACGTGTATCCTGGCAAGTAGGTCCGCCCGGGTAACCAGCAACCTGTCGTCATCAGTCTCGTCGTCACCAGGAAAGAGATCGCTCTCGAGCTCCACCACACGAGCTTTCGACGCCCGCAATTCCTCCTCAGCTACGCTCAGCTTCTCTTCGACGCCGCCGCACCTCTTGCGCTCGAGGTCAACCTCCCCACGAGTCTTCTCCAACTCTTAGGTCAAATGAGTCACCTTCCCTCGGCTCGCCCCCAAATCCTCGACTGCCTTATTCAGACGGGACTGCGCGAAAGCGAGATCCCCTTGCAGCTTTGACAGCTCGATGGCCGAGCAGCTCTCTTCGCTCAAAACCATCGCCATAGTGAAAATCCACATCAACGCGGCCAAGTCCTCGGTAAGAACCTGCCTCCTCGTAGCACGGTCAGCACCCAGAATCGCCTTCACTTCCCCCGCAGGAATGCTCGGCGACCTAGCCCCATGGAAATAGTCGGGGTGCTGGTGACAAGGAGCGATAGCGTAACCCTCCTCGGAAGACTCCACCGATAAGTCGACCACGGACGTATCCTCCTGAACTATCGCTCTCTTCGGGGCCCCTTGAGAAGTAGGCGACTGACTACCAGTCGGGGACACCGATGACCCCCTCCCATCCTGTTCCGCGAAAGACTGCCCGGCCAATTGAGCCACCCGCGTCTTCGGAGGAACGACATCCCTTGACGCACACAACTTCTTCACTCGCTCCTCGACAGAAGCCATATTCCCTGCACGACAAAAGAAAAACTGGTTAATAAAAAGCTAAGGATATCAGGTCGAAAAAGGACGAGGCGTCCACCACCTAGGTAGCGCAGGGCATCCTCCTCCGAGGCACACTCGAGCAGGGCCTTTGTGTTGATCAGCCTCGGCGTCTCGCGAATGTTTCAGTAACTGTCGAGGATATACCGGCCATAGGGGGTGACCAGCTTCGACGACGGTAAATTGCGCACAAAGGAAACTATCTTTAGATAGCTAGCCATGTCCTCGTCATCGAGCGACCCCGCCCGCACGACATACCGACCTGTTCCCCGAGAATAATGTTCCAGGGACCACTCCGCGTCCATCCGGGGCAGCATGACGGCCTCGTGACGACCATCCACTATCCTCTCCCCTCTGAATATAAAGAACAGACCCCTTCGTGCGTGATCGGGCTGACCACGAAAAAGCGACCTTTGAAATCTCGGACAGAATCCATATACGTTCTGAAAAGTTTGTCCGGCTGCTTGAACAACACCCAGCCATGTCGATCACTCACCAACTGCCGTTGCAGATGGAAAATACAAAAGAACAATGGCAACGTGACGCCGACCTGGAGATATTGGCATACGAGCTCGAAGGCTCTGATAAAAGCCAGGGCGTTTGGGTGCAGCTGCGACGGGGCCAACCTCAGCCAGTCGAAGAGCCCCAGGTGAAAGTCCGAAAATGGTAACCTGAGCCTAGCCTCTTTGAAGTAAAACTCATACATCAGAAAGCGTATCCGCCCGTATTTCGAGCAGATTCGATGACCTGGCCGGGGACGGTAGACTTGCCAGTTTTGAGGATCCCCCTCTTCCCGGTCCTCCACGGTGGCATAGGCCCCTGTCGGATCAGAAGCAAAGCAGGAGGGCGTGGTTAGAGGCTCCTCGACCACCCAGTCTCCGATCGGAACAACGCGCTCATCAAAATAGGGGACGTCCGGCTTATTATCCTCGACCATTGTGCCCAAGACGAGCATAGTCATTAACACCTGAAAAGCATAAGGTAATGGTGAATTCGATGACAAAGATCAAATTCACCATTCCACCGCAAGTCAAGTGAAAGGGAGACGAGGACTCCCCGAGCATCGTCCCTGGTGGATCTGCCCTAACCTACCACCTCCCCGGTTATCAGTATGACCCGAACTGCAAACCCTCCTCGGAGGCGTCCGTCGGAATACGTCGCTCCTCGGGACGTTCATCGGAGTAAAGAATCTCTCACCGCGGCATTCATCGGAAAAGGCTTCCTGTAACACCCATTTTAATTATTTAGTCATTTTATTATTATTTTAAATATTATGTGTTGGTGTGCCCTTTGGTGGGAGTGTATTTGGTGATGTTTGGTGGGTGTCCCTAATGTGGGAGGATTATTGGTGGTGTTTTGGTGAATATAATAATATAGTGTATAATATTAATATTGGTGGGAATATTATTATTATTATTATATTTATTATAGTTACTATTGTTATTAATATTATTATTATTTTGGTGAGATAATAATAGTATTATTATTATTATTATTATTATTTTATTAAGTTATTATTATTATTGGGATTAGAGAATTAAAATAGAGAATGTGAGGGGTTAGTAGTTTTTACGATACATTGTGAGAAGTTAGAGAAAGTGGAAAAAGAACGATAGAAAGGAGAGAAGTGAGAAGAACGGAAAAGGGAGCGAAGAACGAAGGAACGGGGGAAAATCAGAATTGGCCAAACCTTGGAGGGTTCTTTCATCGATCAACCGATTAACAAGGTAAGGGGGGAGAAACCTGATTGGGAATGGTTTATACATGTATATGGTAGTGGGGAGTCCTTAACCCCGTAAGAGATTGATCGATATATGATATTACATATTGATATGTTGTGATTGTTGACTATTGCTGATAATTGGATGTTGATTGTTGATGAATTGTGGTTTTTGGTTAATTTGGCATATAGGTGATTTTACGGTTTTTAGGGAAATTCTGTAGGGATTTCGATGTATCAATAAAGTGTCTAGGTGATGATTTTGGGATTGGGATTAGGAATCATTTAGGCTGAATTACGTGTAATGTTGGTACTGATGTTAAGGTGTGAATTGGGATAGGAGACTAGAGTTATTTGGCATAGATAGCAATCTGCAGAACTGTCAGAAAAATTGGTAAATCGCAGCATTCGCTGGGCTTCGCCTGGCGAGTGTTGGCGAAGCTTCGCCTGGCGAAGGGAGGCGAGAGTTCGCCTGGCGAGCTAAGGCGAATGGCAGCGAATAATTCAGAATTAAATCCCAGACCTAAAGGGTAGGAACTTCGCCTGGCGAGTGTGGCCAGCGAAGGTTCGCCTGGCGAATGATCCCTTCGCCTGGCGAATGCACGATAGTGGAAAAGGGGCTTCGCCAGCAGGTTCGCCTGGCGAATGCTAGCGAAGGTTCGCTACGGGGCTTCGCCTGGCGAATGTCAGCGAACGTAGCAGAACCAGAAGGTGAGTGTTGTGATATTTTGGCCTTGAGCTCTGGACTTGTGTGATTCCTTTGGCCTTGATGCCATGTATGAATGATGACTGTGGGAATTAACTTGTGTACTCGGTGATAGTACATGTTTCCCGTAATAATGACTGGTGGGCAATTAGTTGATGTATATGTGGGTAGTGATCAGTGGGATCGTGTATTCCCCGAGTGTTGAGATGTGTTTATATATGGTGTTAGAGTGTGAACTCGTTTAATATCTAATTTAATTAAAATGAATGATGGGTGTATCATGTATATGATTATGGTGCAGTGATCAGTAGGATCGTGTATTCCCCGAGTGTTGGGATGTGTTTATACTTGGTGTTAGAATGTGAGATTGCTCACTGTGTGAATTGATTTATATGGTGTTGGTGTATAATATATCTATGCATATATATATGATGTATGATGATATGATCAGGAGGATCGTGTGCACTTAGTATGCCTGGATATAATAGTTATGCATTGGTGTTGTGCATATCATGGTGTTTTGGTGGGATGAATCATGTCTCAGGAGGAGCGTAAGTGATTCATCTGTACTCCTTTGTGGAGAATGGTGGGGGATAGATCATGTCTCAGGAGGAGCGTAAGTGATCTATCCAGGTTCGATTGAATGAACCAACGAGTCGGTACCGCATGCATGGTGTTGAGTTGCATTTTGCATTATAATATGTTATATTGTAATTTGAACAGTAGGTTCGTCATATGGTGTTGTTAGGGGTGAATCTTGGTGTGTTGGTGTGTTGTACTACCTTATTTACATGTATTACATTACCATTATATTTTTGATCATGTTTTCTCACCCCTTTGTTGTTGTTGTGGTCTGTGCTTCTTCGGAAGTACAGATAATCTAGGTGCTTAGCTAGCTTGGATATTGGTGTGATTGTCGAGTCTAGGATGCTCTGATACGTAGCACGGGACTTGGGCGTTTTTATTTGTTTTATGTTGAACTTATATTTTATTTCCCTGTGAACGTATCAAACTTTTATTGAATTTTATTATTTAACATTCCGCTGTATTTGGAGAAAAACCTTTTTATAAGGAAACGTTGTTTTTATGTGATATCCCACTTGGGAGAATTGGAACTCTGATTTTGTTTATTTATAATGTTTATTAATTTAGATGATTTTGGGAAGTGGGGTGTTACAATTGGTATCAGAGCAGGTCGGTCCGTCCGGCCAGTGTTGTTGAGTCGAGTTGGGTCTGTCCTTATGGATGGAGTTGAATATCTTTTAACCTGGTGTTGTTCTTTTTGAGAAGTATGGCAGGAAGGAACGATGCTGCATTGGCTGCTGCTATGCAAGCAATGGCGCAGGCGGTTGCTAATCAGAATCAAACTGCAGATGCCCAATTCAGGAGTTTGGCGCAGTTTCGGAGCAACAAGCCGCCAACATTTGAAGGAGGAATTCTGGACCCTGAAGCTGCTCAGAAGTGGCTGAAGGCAATTGAAAAGATCTTCAGGACTATGGAATGTAGCGATGAACAAAAGGTGAGGTTTGGTACTCACATGCTAGAGGGTGAGGCTGAAGCCTGGTGGGACAATAGTCGCCAAAGGTTGGAAGCTGCTGGAACTACCATTACTTGGGAGGTGGTTCGGAAAGGTTTTCTGGAGAAGTATTTCCCGGAAGATATCCAAAGCGCTAAGGAAATTGAATTCTTAGAGCTGAAATAGGGTAGCATGACTGTAGCAGAATATGCTGCCAAGTTTGAGGAGCTGGTGCAGTATTGTCCCCACTATAATGTGGAAGGGGCAATGACCTCTAAGTGCTTAAAGTTTGAGAATGGACTGCGTCCAGAGATTAAGTTGGGGATTGCTTGTCAGAAGATCAGGAGCTATCCTGAGCTGGTAGGCAGGAGCAGAATCTATGATAATGATAACCGAGCAAGGATTGCACACTACAAAGCTGTTAATGACCGTAAGGGTAAGCAGAGGTTTAATGGTACTCCTTATAGTGTTGCTGCTGATAAGGGAAAATGTAAAGCTGTTGTTGATAAGAAGCCTAGAGATGAGAGAGCATCTGCTGAAGGGAAATGTTTTCGGTGCGGTGGTATGGGACACCGTGCTAATGATTGTCCTAATGAGGCCAAGAAATGTTTTAAGTGTGGGAAACCAGGTCATGTGATAGCTGATTGCAGAGCAACTATGCCGACCTGTTATAACTGTGGTGAGAAGGGTCATATCAGTACACATTGTGAGAAGCCGAAGAAGCCTCAAACGTCTCCGGCTGGTGGAAAAGTGTTTGCCTTGGCAGGAACTCAAGATGTCAGTGATGAGCGTGTGATCAGAGGTACTTGTATTATCAATAATATTCCTTTGATTGCTATTATTGATACGGGTGCAACGCACTCGTTTATTTCTGTAGATTGTGTGGAGAGGATAGGTTTGGTGCCGTCCACTCTGGAGATACAGATGACTATTGAGACACCCTCTATAGGTTCAGTGACTACTTCTTTGGTATGCCTGAAGTGTCCGCTGACTATTTTCGGTAGAGAATTTGGAGTGGATTTGATTTGTCTACCACTTGGTAAGTTGGATGTTATTCTGGGTATGAACTGGTTAGAGTTCAACCGAGTCTACATCGATTGTTTTCGGAAGGAATTGTTGTTCCTGACCCCTGAAGAGGAAGTTGTGGCAAGTTCTTTGTCTAATAAAGAATTGAGGGCCTTGTTGGAAGATGAAACTAGAGTGTTTGCTTTATTTGCAACTTTATCGATGGATAACAAAGTGCCAATGGAGGAATTAGCAGTGGTGAATGAATTTCCAGAAGTGTTTCCTGACGACATTACGGAATTGCCTCCGACGCGAGAAGTAGAATTTGGTATTGATCTTGTTCCTGGTACGAGACCTATTTCTATGGCGCCGTACAGGATGTCTGCAGTGGAATTGGCTGAGTTGAAGTCTCAGATTGGAGAATTGTTGGATAGAAAGTTTATTAGACCAAGTGTATCGCCGTGGGGAGCTCCAGTGTTGTTGGTGAAGAAGAAGGATGGTAGTATGCGTCTGTGCATCAATTACCGTCAATTGAATAAAGTGACTATTAAGAATAAGTATCCTTTACCTAGGATTGATGATTTGATGGACCAGCTGGTGGGAGCTCGTGTATTTAGTAAGATCGACTTAAGATCGGGTTATCATCAGATGAGAGTAAAAGAAGGTGATATTCAGAAGACTGCCTTTAGGACTCGATATGGACATTACGAATATGCTGTAATGCCGTTTGGAGTGACTAATGCACCGGGAGTATTTATGGAGTATATGAACAGAATTTTCCATTCTTACTTGGATCAGTTCATTGTAGTGTTTATTGATGATATATTAATTTATTCTAAATCTGATGAAGAACATGCAGGACATCTGAGAATTGCCTTGCAAGTGTTGAAGGAAAATAAATTATTTGCTAAACTGTCAAAGTGTGACTTTTGGTTGAAGAAAGTAAGTTTCTTGGGGCATGTAATATCTGAAGATGGAATAACGGTGGATCCGTCAAAAGTAAGTGCAGTATTGCAGTGGGAACCGCCGAAGACAACGACAGAGATTAGAAGCTTTTTGGGGTTAGCCGGTTATTACCGCAGGTTTATTGAAGGATTCTCTAATTTGGCGTTGCCATTAACTCAGTTGACGAGAAAGAACCAAGTTTTTGTATGGGATGTTGCCTGTGAAGAAAGTTTTGAAGAGTTGAAAAAGAGATTGACTACGGCACCGGTGTTAGTGTTACCGACTCCGAGTGAACCGTTTGTGGTGTACTGTGATGCGTCTAAGATGGGATTAGGCGGGGTTCTGATGCATAATGGTAAAGTAGTAGCATATGCATCGCGACAATTGAGAGTGCATGAGCGAAATTATCCGACTCATGATCTTGAATTAGCTGCAGTTGTTTTTGTGTTGAAAATTTGGAGACACTATTTATATGGTTCAAGATTTGAAGTGTTTAGTGATCATAAGAGTCTGAGATACCTGTTTGATCAGAAAGAGCTGAATATGAGGCAGAGAAGATGGTTGGAATTTTTGAAGGATTATGACTTCAGTTTGAGTTATCATCCAGGAAAGGCCAATGTAGTGGCAGATGCTTTAAGTAGGAAAGCAATTCATATGGCAGCTCTGATGGTGAAAGAAATTGAGTTAATTGAACAGTTTAGAGATTTGAGCGTGGTTTGTGAGACTACTGCAGATAGTGTAATGTTGGGTATGCTGCAGGTAAATAATGACTTCTTGGATATGATTAGAGAAAATCAGAAGTTGGATGTGAAATTGGTAGATTTGATGCCTGGAGTAGGGAGTGACTCCGATAGTGACTTTAAATTGGATAGTACAGGTGTGTTGAGATTTAGAGGCAGGATTTGTGTACCAGATGATGAAGAATTGAAAAAGTCAATTTTGAGCGAAGGACATCGTAGTAGCCTGAGTATTCATCCGGGAGCTACGAAAATGTATCATGATTTGAAGAAATTATTTTGGTGGTCTGGTATGAAAAGAGACATAGCTCAATTTGTGTATGCCTGTTTGACATGTCAGAAGTCGAAGGTGGAACACCAAAGACCTTCTGGATTTATGCAACCATTAGAGATTCCGGTTTGGAAATGGGATTGCATTACTATGGATTTTGTGACAGGTTTGCCGAATACGGCGAGAGGTTTTGATGCTATATGGGTGATTGTGGATCAATTGATGAAGTCTGCACACTTTGTGCCGCTCAATATTAGTTTTCCGTTAACGAAGCTGGCGGATATTTACATTCGGGTAATTGTGAAGTTGCATGGTGTTCCGTCCAGTATTGTGTCGGATAGAGATCCACGGTTTACTTCGGAATTTTGGAAGAGCTTGCAGGAAGTTTTGGGAACTAAGTTGAAATTGAGTTCAGCTTATCATCCGCAAACTGATGGTCAGTCGGAGAGGACTATTCAGTCGCTTGAAGATTTGTTGAGAGCTTGTGTGTTAGAAAAGGGTGGTGCGTGGGATACTCATTTACCATTGATTGAGTTCACGTACAATAACAGTTACCATTCGAGTATTGGAATGGCACCGTTTGAAGCTTTGTATGGGAGAAGGTGTAGGACTCCTCTGTGTTGGTATGAAACTGGTGAGAATATGGTGCTTGGGCCAGAAATTGTACAGCAGACTACTGAGACAATTCAAATGATTCGTGAGAAATTGAAAGTGTCTCAGAGTAGGCAGAAAAGCTATCATGATAATCGGAGGAAAGAGTTGGAATTCTGTGTAGGTGATCACGTATTCCTAAGAGTTAATCCGATGACTGGTGTGGGTCGTGCGTTGAAATCTAAGAAGCTGGATCCTAAGTTTATTGGACCTTATGAAATTTTGCAAAGAGTTGGTGTTGTGGCCTATAGGGTGGTGTTACCGCCTGAGTTGTCGAATCTACATGATGTGTTTCATGTGTCGCAATTGCGAAAGTACGTTTCTGATCCATCTCATGTTATTCAGAGAGATGATGTTCAGGTTCGGGAGAATCTTACTGTTGAGACGATGCCGTTGAGGATCGAGGACCGTAAGATGAAACAGCTCCGAGGGAAAGAGATACCTTTGGTGAAGGTAGCTTGGGGAGGTGCTGCAGGAGGCAGTGTGACCTGGGAGTTGGAAAGCAGGATGCGAGAAGCGTATCCGGAGCTATTTCCATCAGGTAATTTTCGAGGACGAAAATAATTAAAGTGGGGGAGAGTTGTAACACCCATTTTAATTATTTAGTCATTTTATTATTATTTTAAATATTATGTGTTGGTGTGCCCTTTGGTGGGGGTGTATTTGGTGATGTTTGGTGGGTGTCCCTAATGTGGGAGGATTATTGGTGGTGTTTTGGTGAATATAATAATATAGTGTATAATATTAATATTGGTGGGATTATTATTATTATTATTATATTTATTATAGTTACTATTGTTATTAATATTATTATTATTTTGGTGAGATAATAATAGTATTATTATTATTATTATTATTTTATTAAGTTATTATTATTATTGGGATTAGAGAATTAAAATAGAGAATGTGAGGGGTTAGTAGTTTTTACGATACATTGTGAGAAGTTAGAGAAAGTGGAAAAAGAACGATAAAAAGGAGAGAAGTGAGAAGAACGGAAAAGGGAGCGAAGAACGAAGGAACGGGGGAAAATCAGAATTGGCCAAACCTTGGAGGGTTCTTTCATCGATCAACCGATTAACAAGGTAAGGGGGGAGAAACCTGATTGGGAATGGTTTATACATGTATATGGTAGTGGGGAGTCCTTAACCCCGTAAGAGATTGATCGATATATGATATTACATATTGATATGTTGTGATTGTTGACTATTGCTGATAATTGGATGTTGATTGTTGATGAATTGTGGTTTTTGGTTAATTTGGCATATAGGTGATTTTACGGTTTTTAGGGAAATTCTGTAGGGATTTCGATGTATCAATAAAGTGTCTAGGTGATGATTTTGGGATTGGGATTAGGAATCATTTAGGCTGAATTACGTGTAATGTTGGTACTGATGTTAAGGTGTGAATTGGGATAGGAGATTAGAGTTATTTGACATAGATAGCAATCTGCAGAACTGTCAGAAAAATTGGTAAATCGCAGCATTCGCTGGGCTTCGCCTGGCGAGTGTTGGCGAAGCTTCGCCTGGCGAAGGGAGGCGAGAGTTTGCCTGGCGAGCTAAGGCGAATGACAGCGAATAATTCAGAATTAAATCCCAGACCTAAAGGGTAGGAACTTCGCCTGGCGAGTGTGGCCAGCGAAGGTTCGCCTGGAGAATGATCCCTTCGCCTGGCGAATGCACGATAGTGGAAAGGGGGCTTCGCCAGCAGGTTCGCCTGGCGAATGCTAGCGAGGGTTCGCTACGGGGCTTCGCCTGGCGAATGTCAGCGAACGTAGCAGAACCAGAAGGTGAGTGTTGTGATATTTTGGCCCTGAGCTCTGGACTTGTGTGATTCCTTTGGCCTTGATGCCATGTATGAATGATGACTGTGGGAATTAACTTGTGTACTCGGTGATAGTACATGTTTCCCGTAATAATGACTGGTGGGCAATTAGTTGATGTATATGTGGGTAGTGATCAGTGGGATCGTGTATTCCCCGAGTGTTGAGATGTGTTTATATATGGTGTTAGAGTGTGAACTCGTTTAATATCTAATTTAATTAAAATGAATGATGGGTGTATCATGTATATGATTATGGTGCAGTGATCAGTAGGATCGTGTATTCCCCGAGTGTTGGGATGTGTTTATACTTGGTGTTAGAATGTGAGATTGCTCACTGTGTGAATTGATTTATATGGTGTTGGTGTATAATATATCTATGCATATATATATATATGATGTATGATGATATGATCAGGAGGATCGTGTGCACTTAGTGTGCCTGGATATAATAGTTATGCATTGGTGTTGTGCATATCATGGTGTTTTGGTGGGATGAATCATGTCTCAGGAGGAGCGTAAGTGATTCATCCGTACTCCTTTGTGGAGAATGGTGGGGGATAGATCATGTCTCAGGAGGAGCGTAAGTGATCTATCCAGGTTCGATTGAATGAACCAACGAGTCGGTACCGCATGCATGGTGTTGAGTTGCATTTTGCATTATAATATGTTATATTGTAATTTGAACAGTAGGTTCGTCATATGGTGTTGTTAGGGGTGAATCTTGGTGTGTTGGTGTGTTGTACTACCTTATTTACATGTATTACATTACCATTATATTTTTGATCATGTTTTCTCACCCCTTTGTTGTTGTTGTGGTCTGTGCTTCTTCGGAAGTACAGATAATCCAGGTGCTTAGCTAGCTTGGATATTGGTGTGATTGTCGAGTCTAGGATGCTCTGATACGTAGCACGAGACTTGGGCGTTTTTATTTGTTTTATGTTGAACTTATATTTTATTTCCCTGTGAACGTATCAAATTTTTATTGAATTTTATTATTTAACATTCCGCTGTATTTGGAGAAAAACCTTTTTATAAGGAAACGTTGTTTTTATGTGATATCCCACTTGGGAGAATTGGAACTCTGATTTTGTTTATTTATAATGTTTATTAATTTAGATGATTTTGGGAAGTGGGGTGTTACAATTGGTATCAGAGCAGGTCGGTCCGTCCGGCCAGTGTTGTTGAGTCGAGTTGGGTCTGTCCTTATGGATGGAGTTGAATATCTTTTAACCTGGTGTTGTTCTTTTTGAGAAGTATGGCAGGAAGGAACGATGCTGCATTGGCTGCTGCTATGCAAGCAATGGCGCAGGCGGTTGCTAATCAGAATCAAACTGCAGATGCCCAATTCAGGAGTTTGGCGCAGTTTCGGAGCAACAAGCCGCCAACATTTGAAGGAGGAATTCTGGACCCTGAAGCTGCTCAGAAGTGGCTGAAGGCAATTGAAAAGATCTTCAGGACTATGGAATGTAACGATGAATAAAAGGTGAGGTTTGGTACTCACATGCTAGAGGGTGAGGCTGAAGCCTGGTGGGACAATAGTCGCCAAAGGTTGAAAGCTGCTGGAACTACCATTACTTGGGAGGTGGTTCGGAAAGATTTTCTGGAGAAGTATTTCCCGGAAGATATCCAAAGCGCTAAGGAAATTGAATTCTTAGAGCTGAAACAGGGTAGCATGACTGTAGCAGAATATGTTGCCAAGTTTGAGGAGCTGGTGCAGTATTGTCCCCACTATAATGTGGAAGGGGCAATGACCTCTAAGTGCTTAAAGTTTGAGAATGGACTGCGTCCAGAGATTAAGTTGGGGATTGCTTGTCAGAAGATCAGGAGCTATCCTGAGCTGGTAGGCAGGAGCAGAATCTATGATAATGATAACCGAGCAAGGATTGCGCACTACTTATACCCCTGCACAGGACTCGAAGCGTCGCTAGACACTTGAGTACCCTAGGGTAGCCACCCTAGCAGCCATCCAGCGCGCGACACGTGGCGGAAGCAGACAGATGCGCCCCTTCACCTCTCCTCACCAATACCCGTCTTCAAGCCCGGACAATCGACGACGTAGAACACGCGTGCTCGCGCTGAAGGATCTTCCCCCGAGCCAATCCACTTCCCCGGAGCGACGTCATCAAGTCCTCGCTCCCTTCCTCAGAGCAATGACTTGGGGGCTCCTGTTCTGGCTTGGGCCCCGGGCTGACCACGCGGGCCCAACCCAATAATGTCCCACCAGGCCCTATTCAGTCCGAGTACCGCGTCGGACACGAGGTCCCCGACGAGCCAGAAAGGCCTCCTTGCGAGGAAGGTCTACCCCACCTACAACGGGCTGGAGACTCTTCGCTCGGCGAACTCTACCCTCCGAGGACAAGCTCTGCCCTCCGTGGGCAGAACCCGCCCTCCTGTCGGACAGGACAACGTGTCCTTCACACGTTCTCCACGTGCTCCGCGGGGACACGTCACTAACCAACTGCCCACCTCCGAAAGGGCAGGTCAAACCTACCTTCCGGAGATCACGGGACAGTTGAACTAGGGCGAAGACCACATTCTGGTCTTCACTACGCCACGTAAGCCCTAGCAGTCACCTGAGTTGGGCCTGACAATACAACCCAACACAAGTGACCGTTGGCCCAACGCTGAGGTCTCTCTATAAATACCCTCTTTCACAAGAGGGTCAGGTAATTCACCTCTTACCCTTTCTGTACTTTGCTCTCACTCTGCCTAATTCCTTACTTTGGCATCAGAGTGTCTTGCAGGTACACCCCCCTTTCTCCTCCTCATCATCGGCGAACAGATAGCAGTTCAACAGCGTGTGGCCAATCTGTGATCCCCTTCTGATCAAGTCAGATCAGCTACAAATTAACTATGATTTAGCTATGAAATTTTATGGGTTCAGGTACGGTGTTGACCTTAGGCAAGTGACATGCCACGTTAGCATCTTTGCCACATTGACACTGTTATGTGTACACCTAGTCACAAAAAAACTTTCACGTAGCATGCCACATCAACTTCTATTAACAGACTTTGAAAGAAAGGACAAAAAAATGTGGACGAAAAATATTAAGAGTATCATTTTTTAAATATATTTTTTTTTTGAAAAATAAAAATAAAAATTACAATATTTATGAAAACCAAAAACATATTTAACCCAAAATTAAATCATGTAAATTTTAATCACTCCCTCTCTCCCTTTCCTAAAATCCTCGATCAGAAAACCTAAAAAAGAAAAAGCTTAAAATAAGACCACTCTAAGAACAAAAGTTAAATAAATATGACCAGATTCATTAAATTGTAAACAACCACATTGACTTTTCTTTATGTAAACCCAACGAGATTTTTTATAAATGTTTTACATTTTTTTCTAATAAAAAACTACGGAAAATATTAAATAGTATACTTTTAACAATTATAAATATAAATTAACTAAAAACAAAATATACTTTTTTATTATAAAGAAAAGATTTAATTTAGTAGATAAAAAAAATCATATTCATCCCTAATAAATATTTTAAACAACATTTACAAAGAAAAAAAATATTTAAATTATTTTCCTGGAGAGGTAACAGCAATAAGCTATAGGTGGAGAAGAAGAGGTAGCTACTTGAGATCTATAATCTCTATCTCCGATAGTTCCCTCTTCTCCTTCATTTCCCCCCTTTCCGCAGCCATGTTTTCCGCTAGCAAAATCAAAGCGGTTGATTTTTACAGGTCACAATTTTCATCTCCGAGTTCGCATATTCGCGTCTCGAATAGCTTTGAGTTTTCTGCATTTTACTTGTTTTATGATTCGATTTTGGTTTAATTTTATCGTTCTTTTTCTTCTTCTTTTGAGGTCTTTTAAAAGAGATTCGGATCGAAAATGCAGTGTTAGAGTTCATCCATTACTGGTGTTATAATTAGCGAATTATTATGAGATACTGAAAATAATCGACTCTCGTATTTTGATTTGAGCTTTTGAAATTATTAGTTGTGAATTGTTAATAATTTTGTGAATTTTAACAACACCGACATTAGAATGCATGCATGTGTGCTTTCTTTTTTGATTTTCTTTTTTGTAATAGTATTGACATGTGCATGTTGTTATTTTTGACTTTTGTCAACAGAAAAATCCCTAGAGATTTGACTGAGGCGTCGTTGTCAGGAGCGGGGTTATCGATTGTGGCAGCTCTCGCCATGATGTTATTGTTTGGAATGGTTAGTTGCTGGGTTGTCATGTTTATCACTAGTAGAATTTTGGACACAATGTGTATTTTTGATTGATATTGGATCGTTTAATGCAGATGCGTCTAATCCAATTATGAATATCTTCTATTTTGTTTTGTTAAGATTCGGGTATTCGAATTGGTTTTTAACTTTCGTTTTGATATTTGTCTTGTAATTTTGTTTCAGGAACTTAATAATTACTTTGCTGTCAACACCACTACATCTGTGATTGTTGATACAAGTTCTGATGGTGAATTTTTACGAATAGATTTCAATTTGAGGTAATAACACAAATAGGTATTTTGTGTTTGTGTGTATTCACAAATTGTTGCTATTTTCTTAAGAAATACGGAATTATCCCTAAAGGAATTGTGAAGACCAGTTTGTTTGGAGATCAATAATTGCTTGCTAGAGTATTGGCTAATTCGTTAAACAAAACGTTTTCTAGTTTGATGTTTTAGGGACTTGAAATACACTTGTAGAAGGAAGAGCGGTTAAGAATTGTTACACTTTTCTAGGGCATTTTCAAACTGGGCATGGGTAGGCCTTTTGATGAAACTTGTGCCAGTTTGTTATTGGATTATTGGTTAAATTAGGAGTGGGATGGGGATATAACAAGATAATCATAAAAAGGCTGGGGGTTCAATTTTTATACTTGGCATGTTGTGATGGTTTATCTCTTTATGAGCTTTATATTCCTCTATCTCTTTTTTTTTTTCCTTCTGGCTGATAGCTTCCACTTATTTTGCAGTTTTCCCGCACTCTCGTGTGAGTTTGCATCGGTCGATTTGCATGACGTGCTGGGAACAGTAAGTTGCTACATTCTATTACTTTGTTTTCTTATTCATTTTTTACTCACGGTATGACATTTTATCTCTTGTCCAGTGACATTTTGGCATTAGTCCCTAATTTTTTACCTCTTATTTACAGAACAGGCTTAATATAACAAAAACAGTTCGTAAGTTTTCTATTGATTCAAATTTAAGACCCACTGGCTCAGAGTTTCATTCGGGAACAATTGCAAATGCTGTTAAGCATGATGATGAAGTAGATGAAGAATTTGTTGAAGGTGCTTTGCCACTCACGTCACATAGCTTTGATAAATTTATTCAGGAGTAAGTGGACCAGCATTGATATTTTTGATTTTTTAGTTATGCAAGAGCTCATTTCTTAGACTTTTTTTATGGATCATTTACACCATTTTAATGATCCTTTTGCAGGTTTCCAATTACAGTTGTAAATTTTTATGCACCTTGGTGTTCCTGGTGCCAACGTTTGGTAATTATTTTATATTATTTCTTTAACTTTTCTTTAATTCAGGAATTAAGGGTGCTACCTGATGTATTTGTTGTTTCCTACACTGATATCTGTTTCTTCTTCAACAATGTCTGACTCTTCCTCAAAAGATATATCTCGTTTTACTAACGGGCGGGTAACAATGGCAAAGTCTAATTTAATTGTTTAGTGCATCCTCATCATCTGATACATTTCAGTCAGTAGTGACTGACTAATGCTAAGTCATGATGCAGAAGATTAACTGATATATTGATTGTCATGCAAATGGTGCTAGTAGCTGCATATAATTGGTCCATATAAGATTATTGGAAGTTCCTTTCATAAAATGAATTACTTATGCAAAAGTTTTTTCTTTAGTGAATGATGGTGTGATTGATAGATTCTGAACTTGTTACATGGATTTATCATCTATTCTTTTGCTTCAGAAACCTTCATGGGAGAAGGCAGCTAAAATAATGAGAGAGAGGTATTTTATTATTCAGTCATTGTTTCTCACACTTCTTGAAAATACATTGTAGAAGGTCTACTCTCACTTTGCTAATTCAATGTCCCACATGCATATCATTACACTTTCTTTAGATATGATCCCGAAATTGATGGGCGGATTCTTTTGGCAAAGGTAGATTGCACTAAAGAAGGTGATTTGTGCAGGAGGTACTTTTGCTGTTTTATTTACTGTTTTTTTTACTTGTGGTTTACATAGTTTTCTACTTAATTTTTCTATTTTATTGCTCAATAAAATTTGTAGCCTTTCATTTTAAATTTAGAAATCATACATATAGAGACAATGTTGCAAAATTAAGCCTTGAAAACAAGCTGCTGATGAACTTGGAATGGAGAAAGAAAAGAGTGGATATAGACTTGAGTTATCTTAGTAGAAAAAGAAGGGAGTATAAAGTTGTGGAAAGTTAGAAAGGGGGATAACTGCCATTTGAAAGAGAGAATATTGGAGAGAACTCAAAAAAATATGCACAAGTGGGTCTCGTAACTCTTTCTGGTTCTTTCCAGGTTTAGCACGGGCAACAGAATGATGTGTCATATTCATATGTATTAAGTTGATTTGTCAGTTCAACCCTTATAATAACTTGAAGTTTTCATCAATTTGTCCTGCTCATCACTTATTAGATATTACTAGATATTATGGTAAGAAATGTCAAAATGCATATAGATGCTAGTAACATGAGTAATCCAACATTCTGAAACCTGGAAATGAGTTATACTTTGCATTAACCTCACCACATGTCAACAATAAGTTGACAATATGAATAAGTTGAATGAGAAGTAGGAATTTACAATTGGATACTATCAGTGTGTATTGATTTTTATACTTTATCTCCACTTAAGACAATTTCGATTTTTGTGAAATTATGGTTAAATGTTATTATTATTTTTTCTTATTTTCTCATTTGTTTCCTACGTAAAAGGGGGATTTGATTTTCACCTCAAATTATCATTCTGGAAAAAAAATATTCTCTCCACTTCAGCTTCTTTCAAACAAAGTTTTTGCCTGTTTTTGTTTCTGTTTGTGGTGCTTCAAAACCTCTGTTGGGTGCATGCAGAAGGAGAACAACACAAATTTCATGATATTCTCGCAAAGATAAATGTTAGTATTTAGTAACACAATTTTTGTAACTCTTTGTAAATCGTTCTCTATTATTGGTTCACTTTGATTTGGGTTCTAGTGTCCCACTAAATATTCAGAGCACTCTCAATTTAGTGGAACCCACGTGAAAGTATCCAATAATAAAGAGTTTGTTGATAAGAGTGTATCAAAGAGTGTGTTGCTAGTATTTCTCTTCACTCAAATATAATGTCTTTCAAAAGAAATCCATCAATTGGAACAGTTGAGATTAACTCTGGTTTTTATACCAGAAATTGGATGTACTAGAAATGCATGTTGTTGATTCCTTTAGATTCAAGGTTTATTTATGTTGTGTGTGCTATGTCTTCCGCCCTTCCAGACAGGAAACACAGGGGATCATGTAATCATGTTAAGTATCTGAAATGTTCTAAAAGATTTCAAATTGAGCCTGAAACTCTTCATTATACTCCCTCAGTTATTTATTATAAGTTGCTTTGGGAAATATATCTTTCCTTGCCATTAATGAAGGACAATTTTGTAAAAGCCTTCCTAATTTCTTTTTTTCATGCAACAATTATTACATTTCTTAATACGTGTGAAAAGTCCGAAACGACTTATGATAAAAACAGATGGAGTAAGTTGTTACTACCTTCTTTGTGTCTTGTTTTGTTTGCATTTCCACGTTCTCTTGCTATTTTCCATCTATGCTTCTTTTGCCATTGTTTCACATTTTCAATGTCCAGGCATCACATACAAGGGTATCCGTCTATTCGCATCTTTCGGAAAGGAAGTGATGTCAGGTAATAATTTCATTAAGTAAAATCATTTTCATTCGTCCGATATTTGATAAAAAATCCTACTTACGTTGAATATTTGAACTAACAATCATGTGTTAGTGTTCATATCATGTATGTTTAATAATTTATTGTCATTGTACAATTTAAACTGCAATAACATCATCGAAGTTATCCTTGTGCAAACATCTTAATGAATAAGTGCTCGTCTGCCTATATTAGGGGTGTGCAAAATAACCAATAACCATAAACCAAATTTTTATCCAAATTAATCCAAATTTTAAAATTCAGTCCGAATTTATATTTTAAATTTGGTGGCTCATTTATCAAATTAAAAAAAAACTGGTAACCATTTGTTTCAAACCGGTTTGAGATTTGGTAACCATTTTTCAATAAGCTTCAAAAACAAAAGTAGAATAGTTTGAGAAAATCAAGATCAACACCCCTAGTTTGCAATAAAATTGATTTGGTTTAAAGTAGAATAAGTTTAAGGTAGATAGTTTGCAATAAGTTTAAAGTAGAATAAGTTTCACGATTAATTGATTTATATCAATTCAACGTACTTCTCGATTAATTGATTTAATTCACGATGAAAAGGAATTATTCTAATTCCAGTTTTACACTGAGTAGTTTAAAGTTTAAGATATATGGGGTGTTGATTTAATTCAATGTAAAACTGGAATAAAATTGATTAATTGATTTATATCAATTATTTGATAGTTTGCAATAAGTTTAAAGTAAAATAAATTTCAGGTGGTTTATCAATTATTTGATAGTTTGCAATAAAATTGATTTTTAAAAAAAATTGGTTTTAAAACTGATTTCTTTAAAGAAAATAAAAAACTGGTTTTGAGAGAAACCGGTTTAAAACTGGTTTTTTAAAAAACTGTTTTTTTTTTAAAAAACCGGTTTGAAACCGAACCAATTCCCTTGTAAACCGGTTTTAAAAAAATAAACCGATTTTTTATAAATGGTTAAGATCCAAACCAAACCATATATGTGGTTTGGTTTGGTTTATAATCCATGCACACCCCTAGCCTATATAGGTCTTTTTCCCTTTACAAAATATGGGAGTGTGTAATGTAGAGGCCAAACTTAAAATCTTGTTAGGATCAAAGAATCCAATTTACATATTTTATCATGTGGATTAGAATCATAAATTAGGATTTGAATTAGTAAATCATATCAACTAGCATTTATTGTATTTATTCTACATGCTATTAAAAATAGAGGTGAGTGTGGTCTGAGTTTTAGATACAGAAATCACACATTCGACGTAGTATTAGAGCTACGTGACAATTGGGGTTCATTGTAGCTGTTGCCAGCAGCTAGCTCCCACCAGAAAAGTTTTCTGGCAAGATTTCATATTGTTCCAGTGCTCTGCAGCTCTCTTCGTTTAGCCTCCTAAACAACTTGTCATCAGTTTCTGTCTTACAGTCACTGCTGTCGCCACAACCACTTTGGCTGTTACGGGTCAATATGGAAACAATGCTCCGGCGAGATTTTCAGCGAGAACCCCGCGATCAGGAGAAGATTCTCCTGATCTATGAAACCGTGAAGTTGAACGCGATGTGCTCAGATTAAAAAGAACTAAGAGAACAGTATAGTGCACTGTTGATGTCTTTCAATCACTAAGGCAATATAAACTTCTGGTGAAAATTCTAGAAGGAATAGTACACGGAACAAGAATGGAATCAGAAGAAGGCGGGATTAGAAGTATCAGAGTGGAAAATCAGTTCATACATTTACATTCCCACTTACCTCTTTTTTCTCTACTCTTATACTTCGGCAATTACACAAATCCTTTGAGATTGGAGTTGGCTAGCCTGATCCTTGTGCCATGCCTCACTCGCCAGTTTACCGGATCTTCAATGAGATTCAGTGCATTTATTGCTGCTCATTTCTTCTGCTCGTGATCCTGCTGCAATTACTGACCCAGCTTCTCTCTGGTTCATCACATTGAAATCATAATTGTGCACTCCCACATGCTTCTACTAATTCTGGCAATTTCACTTTCGGCTTCTGCCCTCATCCGTGTGCATGAGCTGGTCTGGTGAGGTTTCCAGCGCTGTTTTCACTCGTGCACCTTCACAGTCTGGTTCTAGATCCATCCTTAATTTCTTGGTTCAGAGTGCAGTACACATTTTCTTGTGTAAAAGGCCCTTTTTTGGCGCATTTTCTCTCTACTAGGACGTGTCCTTGTTTGGCTGTATTGTGACATCTTATTAGCTCTTCTCAGCCGGTTGATGCTTCCGTCCAGCTGCATGCATTCACTGTGCTTCATCTAGTGCTTCTCTTTCTCGTCGTTGTGTTTCTCTCTGCATCCAAATGTGATTCAACCAGCCCCGTCTTCTTCAGTGAAAACAAATTCTGAAAACCACTAGAGCCAGCTTCGAGCCAAGGCTACAGCCCTGTTGTTTCTATTTTCTCTATAATAGATTTTCCCGTTGTAGCAAGCATAAACTTAGTCAGCTTTAGCTTGAGAGGGAGTGTTAGAATCAAAGAATCCAATCCACATAGTTTATTATAAAAATTAGAATCATAAATTAGGATTTGAATTAGTAAAACATTCCAATTAGTATTTATAGTTTTATTGTATTTGTTCTACAATAAAAGTATTGATTGAAATATGTGTGAAGGCAATGACAATTCTTCACTTGAGTTTTGTTTAAACACATTTCTTTTTCTGCTACTAGTTGAAAAAGAAGATAAAGTTGGTGTGATCCTAGAGCCTTTTGGGCAAACCATTTTTGTATTATGGTACTTCTGTGTTTCCTGTTGATCAGCTGAATTGAAGGAAAATAATATTGATGACTAATGTACTGATAAGTAAAACTAAATTGGTGAAGTTATCAGTACTTCACTGCCTATGAACTTCTCAATTACCACTTTGAGCGTCTCAATGAATCAATTACTAGTAGACAATGTCTATTCTTTTATAATATTTGGTTCTCTTCTATGTATTTAGAGCTTTTTCAATTCCTATTCAACCATATCCTTTTGATATTTCATGTGTGAGTGAGTACTTCCTGAATACTGCGCCATGTTGGAGGTGACTGGATTTCTGAATTTTGCATTTTCTAAATAACACTAGTTTGTTGAATGCCTTTCTTATTTCAGAAGTGACCATGGACATCATGAACATGAGTCATATTACGGAGATCGTGATACAGAAAGCCTAGTCAAGGTTCGCAACATTTAACTTTGAGTTAAAATACTTTGAATTAAATTTAGTATGTGATGGATTCATGTTAGAAAAGCAAATCATGGTGGAAGACCATATTCAAATGCAACAAAACGTGAAAATAATGAAGCAACTATTAGGAGCTTTTGAGTTGTTGTGGTTTTTTAATGCAATATTGATCAAATTGATGGTCATCCAAACATACACTAACTTTACAGCAGACTGCTTAATGGGATTTCATGTAACTAAACCTCATTTCTCCGTTTGCAGACAATGGAGGGTTTAGTGGCATCTCTTCCAACAGGATCTCAACATCTAGCTTTGGAGGATAAATCCAATGGAACAGATAATGTAAAAAGACCCGCACCATCAACTGGTGGATGTAGAATTGAGGGATATGTACGTGTGAAAAAGGTAAACTCAGGATTAAAAGTTATAGTTCAGCCTTAAGTTTTAGAAAAAATCTTTTGTTTCGTAGTTTTATAATTTGACCATGAATTAAGTGGTCTTACATTTCTCTGGAAATAACTGATATAGTTACTCCTTAATTGATTTTTTTTACTTTTGCTTCTAATTTAAACTTTAGTTGTTCCATTAAAAAAATAGAAATTTCATCGATTAATACAAAAATCACTTGCTCATCAAAAAAAAGAAATCACTGAAAAAGTAAGGAAAGTGACATTTCTAGGTTTTCCCCCTAGATTTTCAATATAATGTTGAAAGAAATATAAAATGTTTAGGACATTGCAGGTTCCAGGAAGCTTGGTTGTCTCAGCTAGATCAGATGCACATTCATTTGATGCTTCTCAAATGAACATGTCACATGTCGTAGACCATCTGACTTTTGGAAAAAAAGTGATGCCTAGAGCCTTGAGTGACGTGAAGCATTGGATACCATACATAGGAAGAAACCATGACAGGCTTAATGGGCGGTCATTTATCAACACTCGTGATTTGGAAGGAAATGTTACTGTAAGTATAATATTTTATATAAAAAATTCTTAAAACTCAGTGCAAGCTTTACTATTGGGAGTTGTATGATTGATATAGAATGTTGAATTGTCTAATTTTAATGGGACAAGGTATGTCGATAACCATTTGCAAGATTAAGATGCTACCTATAGCATAGATGTCCAGGGCCTGAAGTTTTTTCTTCTCTTTTTTTCTCCTTTCTTTTATTCTATAATGCCTTACTGTTTTTGTACCACTCAAACCATCATAAATAGGTTGGGCCTTTTCTGTCTTTCTCTTTAAGTTTGTCTAGCCAGAGAACAATATCAACCTGTTCGTATAAGATTATTAAAAATCACTTTTATCTTTTAATTATGTTTGTGTGTAAGCTTATTTTTGAAAATCATTTTGTTAGGAAAATGATTTTATGCTGAAAATGAAAAGTTATTTTGATTAGCTTTTGAATAAAATCATTTTTAATAGTAGAGAAAGAAATATAAACTCTCTTTTAATAATTTCAAACAAACCCCGAATAGCACACTTTTGTTAAAAATCTCTATAAATTATCTCTAGATTATTTATATAATTTTTTAAATTCACAACAATATAACTAAAACATCAAAAACGAATTTTTAATAATCTTAAATAACCATCTCATCTGGAAAATCATTTGAGCACAGATTACAATGTGGAATGGTTATAGATTTTAACACTAAATCAGCACAGAAATGACTTATTCTCTGTGCTTGTTGAAGTTTTCCCAAGTCTTCAAGTTTCTCAACTGCAAAGTTCACTCTTTCACTTTGCAAAGCTTAAATATGGAAGATAGATACAATAATACTCACTCTGTACTACTTTTTTCTTATACTTAAGTCTGGAGTAGTAGATATGTCCAAGTCAAAGCTTTTAAAATTCTAATGTGACATTTATTTGTATTTGATCCAAATGTGAAGAGAGATATGTATCTCTTGCTTACATAAGTCTAGAGTGAGTATTTTCTTGAATTGTCTCTGCTAATACTACTCTATAAGATGTCCAATGTTTTTTGTCCTTAACATTATCTGTATGCTCCCCTAATCTCTGTTTGAAGCACCGTCAAGGAGATGACTTAACTAAATAAATCAATATATGCAGTGGAGACAATAAAACTTGGTTCCCCCCTAATTTGTTACTAATTACTGTGTTAGTCTCCACTGAGATGATATAATACAACTTCTCTTTGATACTCATTTGATGATTCCAATCATGCTTATTTCTATCTGTGTGGATGTTGCTAACTACAGAAACACGAGTCTCCCAGATATTTGATATTTACTGTGACCACATTGTTATACATTAATCTGAAATCTGTGTCTGTGTGCAGATAGATCATTATATTCAGGCAGTTAAAACAGAGGTAATAACCAGAAAAGGTTATAAATTAATTGAGGAGTACGAGTACACAGCGCACAGCAATGTGGCACACAGCATAAATATCCCTGTTGCAAGGTTCCATCTTGAGCTCTCCCCCATGCAGGTCAGCACATAGAAGTTATGGTTCAAGTATAAATGGGCACTGCATTTTTCGTAGTAAAATTATTTTAGTTTACAATGTTTGTTCTGTTTTCAGGTCTTAATAACAGAGAACCAGAAGTCTTTTTCACATTTTATTACAAATATCTGTGCTATTATTGGGGGTGTTTTCACGGTTTGTATTTTCTACTTATTTATTCTACAAACTTCAGTTTTAAGCTGTATTGTTAATTATATTATTGTTGACAAGTCTTTTTTGTGGTTTCAGGTAGCTGGAATTCTTGACTCGATTCTGCACAACACTATGAGGGCAATGAAAAAGATTGAGCTTGGCAAGAATTTTTGATAGATAGGCAAAAGTTTTGTATAGGGCGATGCTTCTAATTTTGTTATAACTAGCTTCCTTAGCACTTTGTTTTATTTAGGTATGTTATAAATCGGACAAATGTAATGTTCTAGTTGTCACTTCAGTGAAATGATCCTATTACAATTTCCAATAAACATGAATAAGGATTTCAAGGTGCATGATGCACCGGACTGGTTAAGGCATGAGAGCGGTTTCTCTCCCGTGAGAATCTCCAGGGCAATCCTATTCTTTGAAAAAGGTTGGTAAAATATATCAATATCAGATGGATTGTGGTTTTAACGACCGTCACTAAAACTGGATGAAAAACCAACTGGATGCAAAACCATGGAAAGGTATACTGGCAATAAAATCTCTGCCAACTCATATTTTCCCTTGCACAGTTGGATATAGAATATTGGGCGGTGTTCACTACATCCAATTAAGTATTCACTACACCAATGGAGTGTTCACTAACTCTAGAAACTTAAATATGCCCATTGTTCGAAGATTGAAATCAATTATACAACAAATCTCTTCATCGTATAGATATCTTCATTCAAAAAAAATGTATTTTGATTTCAATCTTTGGACTATCTTCTAGAACAAAATAGGGATAAATTTGAAATTTAAAATTTGGACGCCCTTTTACGTATTGTCGGGGGTAAATTCGGATTTCAGAATTCATACAAGCTCCAGTATAATATTATGAACCCAAGTATAATTCAAGTTTGATATTATGAACCCAAGGATAATTCAAGTATGATATTATGAACCCATTGGCAACAACTAGGAGCATATTTATATTTTTATATCATTTGATAGCATACATTATACGCAATAAATCATACACATAAGTAAGTCATAACTAAGATTAAATTTTCTCATCTTGTTTGTAAATCATGCACGAGTCATTCATAAAATACAACTAACCATACAAATTTTTAAATTGTTCACAAAATATAAATAAAATACAAATTTTTAAAATTTTCACAAAATACAAATGAAAGTTCAAATTGTTCACAAAATACAAATGAAAGTTCAAATTGTTCACAAAATACAAATAAAAGTATAACTACTGTGTATATCTAATGCAATGTTCCTCCTTTATGCATATACTACAAATCATGTCGTGCCTTTGCTAAGATTGTCTGTAGAGTGACCCTCTCAGTGTAGAGTGACCCTCTCAGTAGTGCCTTTCTGTCATTCTCCTCTAGCTATTGTCTCTCTCCTCTAACTATTGCCTCTCTCCCGATAACAACAATACAATGACATATCGACAATAAATCCACAACATGCTCCATCCTCGTTTGTTCCTCTTCTAGTAACTTCTGGTGAGCTGACCTAGGGGGATCTTCTTTTGCTTCTGGTGTCATGTAAGAATGAGACACTATAAAATCATCGAATATAGCCGTATATTGCAATCCATGGACAAGGAACTGATACACTACATACATCCTCTAGCACCAAATGTTCATGGTAGTCCGTAAATATCACATTAACATCTTTGCAGAGGATAGTGGCAGAAGCACCAATTGTGGGGTCCTTGGGTATACCCTGTAAATACCCGAACTGCCGCAATACTTGCTCAGATAAATTTGAGTACATAAGTCGAGACCCACAATTCATCCATCCAGAGTACCACAATATCACATCCTACTGTCGTGTCTAACGGTCCTCACCGTACGATGTGAAATAAATATCATTTGCTAAGATGTGGTCAAAAGCAAGCCTATATGACTCAATTGTTGGAATACCTCCAGAAGTAGGACAATCGAGCACACACGCAAAAAATCCTTAAAGTAGTCTTCAACACAATCCCATTAGGCGATACTTGGAAAATGATGGAAGATCCATGTCTGCAAATAGTTCATATGAAATATCATCAAGCATGTAACAAAAGTATTATGAAATTAATATCAATAAGGGTGTAAATAAATTAACTAAAATAGACAACTGGCTCCTGTTACCTGTCTCATCTTTCATAAACTATCTTAAGTTACCTGTCTCATCTTTCATAAACTATCTTAAGCTAACTTGGACTACATGTAAATCAAACAAGATACCCTTCAAATGTACTTGTGAATCTTCTTCACGTTTGTGAGCATTTAATGTATACAACTTCAATATAGGCCACACTTTTGTCTAAGAATATGTTTATCCTTAATGCATATACTCTATGATAAGTGGCTTGTTCCTCACCACCCGTAACATCAAAAATCTAGCATGACATCTCCTAATGTCTTCCATCTTCCTCTGGGCTTTACCAAAATCAACCCCTAATTGTGTAACCATCAAACCAAGAGCTTATGTCTACTAATTCTAGAGTGATCCAACAATCCTTCTGTGATCGAAAGATATATAAGGCATGATACATCATCAAATGTTATAGTCGTCTCACAGATTGAAAGATGAAATATTGACGTCTCTACATGCCATCTCTCAATAAATGTAGACAATAGACCATGGTCAATATAGCCATATTCAGTCATACTGAAGTCCTTCAGCTGAAATAACTCCAAGACTTTCTGATAGTTCATCAAGCTCCAACATTTTTTATATCTTTCTACCATGGTTTATACATTTCAATGTGTCACAGTACTGCAAAAATACATCAACATCAAACAATTCAATTAGTATAAACAAATCTTTTAAAAAGTAATTGAACATTTATGTCATCTCCATCCCACACAAAAATTGCATCATGATGTGCATATAAAGAAAATAGTGAAGTGACTTCGAAGCCTCCCTAAAAACTAGCAGGTGTGACGGCATCAGGTCCAACTGCAATATGTGAATCATGTACATGTACATCAACATGAACTAGAGAAGCAGGTGAATCATCATGAGCCACAAATAAACCCCTAGAAGATGTTCCTTCAGGAGTATGCGATGATTCTCCAAATACGGGTCGCGAGTGTCAAGTTTTCTCTCTGCACACTAAAGCACGTTGAGTCACTCAACCATGTATATCTATGTTGTTTGTCAACTATTTTTTCTATAAAGACATATCATAATCAAAGAAGAAAAAACAATTATTAGCAAACACAATTTAAAATAGTGAAATCCAAATTTTGTTATCTGTACAAAGGGTCATAATTTCAAAATCCAAACTAAATGCACCAGAGCAAAACCATTTCATGTACGTATCCTAACCATCATATGTCCCAAATTCATATCAAATATTATTAGGACCAAACAAACCATATATTTCTATTGAATGTAGCATAATATAACATAACTATAACTTAATAGGGATTCACTTGCATTATAAATCAAAAAAGAAAGGAAAACTTACCGAATGTGAGAGACCAATGTGCTTAGCTTACATGAAAAAGAGTAGAAGTTAATAAAGATCTTAGGTTTGAACATACAGGAGTAGAACTTGAGATAAGATTGGAGCAATGTTGGAACAAGAGTAGACACCGGTGAGAGCTCTGTTCTACACTGATTTTTTTTTTTATAATTCCAAATGGAAGGGAAAGACAAGATGCAAGTACTTAAATGAAAACGTTCGAATTTTATAATCCATAAGTGGAATCTGTATTTTGAAATCCAGACATAGTTTTAATTTTGATTTGACTGTGATTCTGAGGCTGAGTTTGTCGTGGTATGTTAGGGTGCATTCGAGTTCCAAAATTTGTACATTATTTTTACTTGTATTTAGCCTGTGTTTTGCGTCCGAATTTCAAAATCATGATTTGAGAGGTATTTTAGAAATTTTCGCTAGGCTAAGTGAGTAAGGCATCAGGTGGAGTAAACAATCCTCTAGAATAATTTACTATTTTATTCACAATCAAAAGTTAGACATAAATAAATCACCCCGCACTGTATAGTGTATGAATTTTTATGCTTAAACATAAATAATTGTTTGATCAATATACATATTTCCCTCATATATAATCTACCTTTTCCACCACCATTTCTTCCTTTCATCACCCCTTCTCCGTAACCCCTTAACCTTTTGTCACGATTGTCACAATTACGTGTTAGAACAAAAACTTTGGGTGATTTATTAGTGTTTGGATGTGAAATTCTTGTTAAATCGAATATAAAATTGGAGTTCAATACGATTTTGAATGAGTTAACACATGAGATTGATTGAAATCGAGTGAGTTAACTTATGACAAGACAAGTTAAAATGAGGTGAATTTTTCTCTTTTTATTTGTGAGTTTAGTTGGCCTAATTTTACTTTAGGTTCATTTGATAAATAATCTCTTTCTTCTTCTTCTCTCTCTCTCTCTGTGTGTGTGTGTGTGTGTGTGTGTGTGTGTGTGTGTGTGTGTGTGTGTGTGTGTGTGTGTGTGTGTGTGTGTGTGTGTGTGTGTGTGTGTGTGTGTGTGTGTGTGTGTGTGTGTGTGTGTGTGTGTGTGTGTGTGTGTGTGTGTGTGTGTGTGTGTGTGTGTGTGTGTGTGTGTGTGTGTGTGTGTGTGTGTGTGTGTGTGTGTGTGTGTGTGTGTGTGTGTGTGTGTGTGTGTGTGTGTGTGTGTGTGTGTGTGTGTGTGTGTGTGTGTGTGTGTGTGTGTGTGTGTGTGTGTGTGTGTGTGTGTGTGTGTGTGTGTGTGTGTGTGTGTGTGTGTGTGTGTGTGTGTGTGTGTGTGTGTGTGTGTGTGTGTGTGTGTGTGTGTGTGTGTGTGTGTGTGTGTGTGTGTGTGTGTGTGTGTGTGTGTGTGTGTGTGTGTGTGTGTGTGTGTGTGTGTGTGTGTGTGTGTGTGTGTGTGTGTGTGTGTGTGTGTGTGTGTGTGTGTGTGTGTGTGTGTGTGTGTGTGTGTGTGTGTGTGTGTGTGTGTGTGTGTGTGTGTGTGTGTGTGTGTGTGTGTGTGTGTGTGTGTGTGTGTGTGTGTGTGTGTGTGTGTGTGTGTGTGTGTGTGTGTGTGTGTGTGTGTGTGTGTGTGTGTGTGTGTGTGTGTGTGTGTGTGTGTGTGTGTGTGTGTGTGTGTGTGTGTGCGCGCGCGCGTGACATTCTTCTTTTTTGTGAATGACATTCTTATGTGTCTCATCTTCTTTTTTGTGAATGACATTCTTATGTGTCTCATCTTCTTTTTTGTGGATGACATTCTTATATATAAAAGGCAGATTTTTAAGAATGAACCTAATGTGTCTCATCTTCTTTTTTGTGAATGACATTCTTATGTGTCTCATCTTCTTTTTTGTGGATGACATTCTTATATATAAAAGGCAAATGAGTCTAAAATAAGAGCTATTGACACCCTCTTGAACAAGTTTAGCCCGACATCAGATATGAAGATCAATCTTCTAAAGTCTCATGCTTTCAACTCATCTGAAACCCCTCAAACTAAAGTCAATCAACTAATTACAATCTAAGGCATATGAATTACTACTTCTTTGAACAAATATATTGATTTTTCTATTCTCAAAGTTAGTGACAAAGATCTAATTTTAACTTCATCATAAAAATGCAAACCCGTATGGCTTCCTAGAAAAACAATCTTCTTGACAAGTCTGGTAAATTTTACTTGCTACTTTGATTCTCACTTCCATCTCCTCTTACTACATGCAAACCACTTAACTCCAACAAAACATTTATCACGCAATTGATCATATGACCCAAAATTTTATTTGAAAATGTACTGCCACCACTTGTACTCGTGGGCGGATGGAAAAAAGTTACACGCTTAAGGAAGTTGGGAGGTCTGGGGATTCGATCAACTAGAGATACCAACACATTCTCATCAAAACTGGTTGGGATATGTTTTAGAATATCAATAAACTTTGGATACATCTTCTCCCTCATAAATGTTTGTCTAATGCCCTTTACTCTCCTTTTTCTCTATTACATGTTCTTCCATTTAGAATTCTATTGTTAGAGAGAAGAATGTGTAAAAAGGTGGATTTGATACAGAAGGCCTGGATTATACTCCTATTCTTTCTGGTACATTCATTGGACTCCTCTTGGTCACATAGTTCCTCTTGTTGAGTAATATCCATGACCTTAATATAACATTTAAAAATTTATACTCTACAACACTACCCCATATCCACCACTTGTACACTCAGAAAAGATACTCTACAACAGCATCTCGTGCTGTTTAGAAAAAATAAAGTTTAATTCATCTCATTTTAGCATTACAACATTTTTACATTATTGAGCAAGAAGCACACAAAAGTGTATATAAACTATAGCTAACTTATTTTTCAATCTTCACAAACAAATATCAAACAGCATCTCAATGAACCAAAGACATAATTCACACTGAACTCAAAACTTGGGAAATCAAATAGAAAACAAAATAAAAATAAAATAAATCGTTCAATCAATACTCGACCACCTAAACATACTTAGATAAAATTAGAACTGAAGCCAAGAATGTTCCCACAAAACCAGCAAAGCTGACAAAGAGCGAAGAAGCGGCATTGCGAATAGGATGACAATGATCACTAGATGGTGATGGAGATTGACCATCTGGCTTAGAAGGAGCTGGTGAAGGAGGCGATGACGATGACTGTGGCGAAGGCGGAGAAACATTGCTTGTTTGATTAGTGTTTGATGAACCGGAACCACTGTTGCTTTTGCTTCTGTCAGACAGAACAATGATTTTTATTTTCTCATTTTTGACACAGTTGTCTTTGTTTCCACTGATGAAGAAATGAGGGCCTGATTGGTTGAGTTTGAAAACTGTGTGACCATCAGAGAATTCTGCATAAGGTGAAGCAGTGTTGCAACTTGCATAGTCTTCACTCTTTACATAAAACACTGAGTCTTGGCCAGTTTGATAGTTGAACACTGCAGTAACCATGCACAAACATTGTAATTTTCATCAAAGTTTTTTTCCTTCAAAATTTCTAGCAAATATTTCAATAGTGTAACAATATGTATATGATTAGATTGAAGTATAAGTCTTACCTAGGGAGTCTCCTACTTGAAAACGGCTCTTTTCAGCCCATTGATTGAAAGGATTGAAACTGGAGTCACCTTGAACACTCCAACCTTTTCGGCCACCAACTATGAACTCATAGGAAGCACCATTATGAATCATTAGCACGAGACAAAACCAGGTCAAGGCATGGACCATTTTGTTAGACCTTAAAAGGAAGGTGGCCATGGAAAGATGATCACAAATAAATTGAGAAAAATATTGGGAATGTTAAAGGTAGAGGGATGATTAGAATATAGTCATCATTGGAGTATATGTATGGAAACTTTGCAAAATGTGGCAAGGAAGCTGTTACAACTTTTTATTATTCTCCCTTGTGTACTGGTTTACTTTGATTCTATTGCAAAGTATAAGGTCACTTTCATCCACTTAGAGTGTTTGTGGTAAATAAAATTGCCGACTGCACAAAATAAATTTCCAACCAACTCTGAATACAAGCTTTTATCCTTAAACTTATGTTCTAGCACACTAATACGTTTACTAAAAGATGTTTGTATGTGATACAATACAATGATATTTTCAATCTGTATAAAAATCACCCTTACTCTCTTCTAACTATTTCTTCAATTTAGAATGAGCAAACTCAAATCAGTTTGTTGTGGTGTTGGCAAAATGTCTAACATGATCCTATGTACAAACCATTTTCTTCTCCGCCTAATCTAATATTATAGTTTCAATATATTTCAAAAAAAAAAAGAAAAAGACATTCACACATTTTTAAATCGCATGATAAAATCAACATATGATTCTCTGAAGAAGAATTGGTTATAGCATTTCACGCATTCATTATAGATTTTAAATTTGTGTAGGTTTGACAATTTTTCCGTCTTCACTCTTTATTGATTATTTTTCCAAGACTATTTTAATTTTAGATCTTACTTTTTTATTATGTGATACCGAGACAATAAAACATATGATGTAGATAATATTTTTGCAATATAATTCATCACTGATGTATTGCGATAAGTGACAATCACATAAGATATGTGAGATATTTGATCGAACTCTAGTATTGTCGACAAATGTTTAACTTGCCGTCGAAGTCTGTTCACATGCTGTTGTTGAAGTATTTATATGCTGTATCGACATGTGTTCTAGTATGTAGTTGTCAACTTGAGCCTTGTGTTAAGGATCCAATTGTTTAAGTTAGTTAGTACCCTAAGTTAGCTTGTAATGGATAATTGTTAAAAAGCCCATTAGTTTAGTATGTTAGGTTTATTATAAATAACATACTAGTCTCTCATCTTAAGTGTGACAAAATCCTAATTAGTGTGAGAGAGTCATTTGTTATTCTTGAGTACTTGTAATCTGATTTAAAGAGAAAGTAAAGAATAATAGTTATAACCAATCCTTGTTATTTTTCTTCTTGTTTTTCCGTTAACCCTAACCCTTGTGTGTTCCTTGATCATAAAGAAACCCTTTATACTTGTTTCAAGACAACGTTTTTCACAACAAATTGGTGCGGTGAGCGTGGAGGAGATGCCTTCAACAAAGTATGAGATTGAAAAGTTCACCGGAGTGAATGATTTCGGTCTGTGGCGCTTGAAGATGAAAGACCTACTGGTTCGGCAGGGTTGTTTAGAAGCATTGAAGGGAGAGGCAACCATAGACGTTGCGTTAACGAAAAAAGAAAAGACGACCATGATAGATAAAGCTCACAGTGCAATATTGTTTAGCCTTGGTGATAAGGTTCTCCGACAGGTATCAAAGGAGACGACGACATCGAGGTTATGGTTGAAACTTGAAAGTTTGTACATGACCAAATCTCTGGTGAATCGGCTCTACCTAAAGCAAACTTTATATTCATTCAAGATGAGTGAAGATAAAGTGTTGGCTGAGCAGTTAGATATGTTCAACAAACTGATTCTTGATCTTGAAAATATTAATGTGAAGATCGATGATCAAGATCAAGCTCTGTTCATTTCACATGCTCACTTCAAAGAAACTCTCCTGTATGGAAGGAAGTCCCCGAGCTTTGAAGAAGTTCAATCAGCCTTGTATTATAAGGACTTGAACGAATGAACGGAGCATAAACCTTCGATGGTTGGTGAAGGTTTGGCCATTAAGGGAAAAATCTTGCGAAAGGATGGTAAGTTCGACAAGAAGAAAGGTAAAAGTCAATAGAAGTCTTATAGTGGTGAGGCATCTAGTATTCGATGCTATCATTATAAGAAGGAGGGTCACACAAGAAAGGTGTGCCCTGAGCGCCTAAAAGATCATGAAGGTAAGGATAATGGTAATGCAATCATTATGCAAGATGACTTTGACTCATTTGATGTCCTTGTGGTTTCAAGCAGCGACTCAAGAAAAGAATGGGTTATGGATTCAGGTTGCACTTGGCACATGACCCTAAATAGAGAATTGTTTAAGGAGCTATGTGACCAAGATGGTGGATCAGTGCTGTTGGGAAATAACAAAGCTTGCAAAATTGCAGGTATTGGATCTGTGAGATTCAAGCTCCACGATGAGTCAATAAGGCTATTGACTGAAGTCAAGTACGTACCTGATTTGAAGAGAAATTTGATTTCTCTTGGCGAATTTGACAAGAAGGGATATGTTTTCCAAGGAGAGAAAAATATCCTAAGAGTCATGAAAGGGTCGAAGGAAATCTTGAGAGATGTGAGAAAACAAGGTTTGTATACCCTTGAGGCTGAAGTTGTAAGTGGTTCGACTAATGTTGCTTCCACAAAACCTTTTTCGAAGACATAAATTTGGCACATGATATTAGGCCATGTCAGTGAAAGGGGTCTGGTCGAATTGGAGAAACAAAATCTGCTTGGTGGAGACAAAGTCGAAAAGCTGAAAATTTGTGAACCTTGTATACTTGGAAAAACCTGCAGAGTGAAGTTCAACAAAGGAAAATAAAGAACACATGTATCCCTTGATTACATCCATGTTGATCTTTAGGGGTCTGCAAGATGCCCATCACATTCAAGAGCAAGGTATTTCTTATCCATAGTTGATGGTTATTCCAGAAAGTTATAGGTATTCATCCAGAAGACTAAGGATGAAACTTTTGAGAATTTTAAAGGTTGGAAGACTCTGGTCAAAAATCAGACTGGCAGAAAGGTCAAGAGGTTGAGAACCGACAATGACCTTGAATTTTGCAATGAGGCGTTTAACAACTTTTTTGTTGCCTCAAGTATTGCAAGGAACAAAACCACTATAGGTACTCCATAATAAAATAGGTTGTCGTAAATGTTTAATCGAACTATTTTGGGAAAAGTTAGATGCATGTTAACTAGTGTTGGGTTAAAGAATGTGTTTTGGGATGAGTCTGTTTCGACAACAACATATCTGATAAACAATATCCTTTGACTGTGTTAGATATGAAGGCCCCTGAAGAAATTAGGTCGAGACATCCACCAGATCTTGACAAACTGAAAGAATTTGGCTGTGTGGTCTATGCTCACATTAGGCAAGATAATGTCGAACCTAGAGCTCTGAAATGTATGTTAATGGGATACTATGAAGTAGTCAAAGCTTATAGGATATGGTGCCTAGAGGCAAGTCACAGGAGGTGTATCACCAATTGAGATGTAGTTTTTGATGAAGCTGAGATGACCTTCAAGAAAACTGGTGATGCTGTCGAAGAGTTGGAACAAGGAAAGATTCATGTTGAGGTGGAACATGTTGATGCTGGATTGCATGCCCCAGATGAAGTCGAAGAAGAAGCAGAAGCTGCTATCAAAGATGAGGAGACTGATAATAACTATCTGCTAGCAAGAGACAGGTCGAGGAGAGTCATCAAGCTACCTCAGAGACTTGGGTATGCAGATCTTATAGCTTGTGCCTTAATCTTTGCAAGTGAGGTTCTAAACGAAGAACCTAATGACTATAAGGAAGTTATGAGGAGTCGAAATGGAACTGAATGGTTGAAGGCCATGGATGATGAGATGAAATCTCTTCATGATAACAACACCTGGGAACTGATCAAGAAACCTGCAGGAGCCAGGTTAGTCAGTTGTAAATGGATTTTCAAAGTAAAGAAGGTGTCGAATTCAATGATGTGTTCTCTTCTACTGTGAAACACATATCCATTCAAATGTTGCTTGCCACAGTGGTACAATTCGAACTTGAATTGGAACAGATGGATGTGAAGACTGCATTCTTATATGGTGATCTAGATGAAACAATCCTGATGAGGCAACCTGAAAGGTATGTCAAAAGAGGGAAGGAAGATTATGTGTGCAAGCTAAAAATATCTTTATATGGACTAAAACAATCTCCTCGATAGTGGAATAGGAGATTCGATAAGCTCATGGCACACATAAATTTCATTAGAAGTCAGTTCAACCACTGTGTTTACTTCAGATTTTGACCTGGTAATCCATTTGTTATTTTGTTGCTTTATGTGGATGATATTCTAATGGCAAACAACAATGTCAAAGATGTAATGAGGGTGAAGGCTGAACTCAGTAAAGAGTTCGAAATAAAGGATCTGTGAGTTGCATCCAGGATTCTTGGAATTGACATCTGAAGAGATAGAAAGTAGTCGAAATTATGCTTATCTTAAGAGGAATGCCTATGGAAGATTCTCGAAAAGTTTGGTATGTCGAATTCAAAGCCTGTTGTGACTCTGACAAACCCTCAATTCAAGCTGAGTACAAATCAGTGTCTCAATACTGATGTCGAAAGAGCTTATATAAATAACATTTCATATGCTAATATAGTGGGTTCTTTGATGTATGCTATGGTATGTACTAGACCCGACATAGCATATGTAGTAAGTTTTGTAAGCAGGTACATGGCGAATTCTGGAAAGGCTGAATGGAAAATATTTAAGTGGATTCAAAGGTACATAAATGGGTCTCTGAACAGAGTCCTAATTTATGGTGGAGCCTTGGGTGAAGATAGTAAAGCAGGACTCGAAGGATATGTCGACTCTGATTATACACGGTGTATGTATTCCAGAAAATCTATTTATGGATATGTGTTCACTATGTTTGGTACAATAATCAGTTGGAAATCAACACTTCAGAAGGTTGTTACCTTATCAACCACTGAAGCAGAATATATCTCCCTAACTGAAGCTATGAAGGAGGAATTGTGGCTTGAAGGTTTTGCAAATGAGCTGCAACTTCAAGGTCAAGTTATCACTATTAAATGCGATAATTAAAGTGCAATACACTTGTCGAAGAATTCAGCCTATCATGAGCGAACCAAGCATATTGATCTGAGGCTGCATTTCGTCAGAGGGGTAATCGAGCATGGAGAATCCCAAGTGCTGAAGGTTTCGACAGATTATAATGCTGCTGATATGATCACCAAGTCGTTGCCCAATTGCAAGTTTTTTCACTGTATGCAGTTGATAAATCTGCATGAAGAAAGCTAATTTGTTTCTTGAGGTTATCGAGTTTGTTCCAAGGTGAAGATTTGTGAGATATTGGATTGAACTCTAGTATTTTCGACAGAGATTTAACATGCCGTCAAAGTCTGCTCACACGCTGTTGTCGAAGTATTTACATGCTGAAGTCGAAATGCGTTCTAGTATGTAGTTGTCGAATTGGACACTGTGTTAAGGATCCAATTGTTTAAGTTAGCTTGTACTCTAAATTTGTTTGTAATGGGTAATTGTTAAAAATATCATTAGTTTAGTATGTTAGGTTTATTATAAATAGGATACTAGTCTCTCATCTTAAGTGTGGAAAAATCCTAATTAGGGTGAGAGGGTTATTTGTTATTCTTGAGTATTTGCAATCTGATTTAAAGAGAAAGTAAAGAATAATAGTTATAATCAATCCTTGTTGTTGTTCTTCTTGTTTTTCCATTAACCCTAATACTTGCGTGTTTTTTGATCATAAAGAAACCATTTATACTTTGTTTCAAGACATTGTTTTTCACAACAAAATATATTTTCTAAGTCTTTTAACATATTGCGACACATTTCTAGAATACAAGTAACATTATTCTCTTATTCCCATTCCAAAAATGAAAAACCATCTCAATATGTCATATCTATAGAAGTAATAATAACAATTTCAAATCGTGCTAGCATGTACTCATTGGTCTTATACGTTGAATCAATTATTAATACTGTGAAAAATGTGTTAAACAACTTGATGAATTTAAGATGCGTCCAAAATATATACCAAACAAGTTTTCCATCCTCACACACACTCTATATTTAGAAACATAATGATGTTCATTCAATAGTTTCAACCATTATTGCATTTTCGATATTGGACCCCTTATTGCCTTATCGTTTTTGTGTTGAACATTGTAAACTTGCTTGATTTGAGACATTTTTGAGACATTTTTTTTGTTTCAAAGTTGCAAGTATGTTTTTGGACCAAACCATTTTTATTGTCATCTCAACAATTTTTTTCTCAACATATCTAACAAAGTAACAATAGGATGAATGAATAACTTGTGTTATAATATTAAATTTTCAACAGTTTTCTTTGTGGGATAGCCACACAACTTAAAAGAACATGCACATCTCATTGTTACAGTGTCATCACGTTTCAATTTTTATATAAATTTTTTATATTGGTCAATTCTTTCACATGTTATAATAGCAAATGCTAGTCTTCTATCAAAACCAAAATTTAACCTCCTTATTATTATACCAAAACCTAATTTAGCGGCTTTTGCATGAAACTATTTAAGCATGAACATGTAAGATAAACTCATTCATTGTCAAATCTTTTTCCAACATTAACATACACAACATTGGACTGAGTAACTTCCGACACACTATCCTCTAATGCATAGGTGAATTGACAATATCAAGGGACACCATATTTATAACTATTGAAAAATGAACAAAATTCAAACAACCATTTCACCGCTCTGAAATTAACATCTGGTGGAAGTTTAAAAGGTTTCTGACGATATCTTTAGGATAACATTTTCAATGCATAAAAAATAAATTATGAATCAGTGGGTAGAAATATAGATGTGCAATTATCTTTAATTTAGGACGGTTATGAGATCTATGACATTAAAATTTAGTTTAATTGTATTATCAAATACAATAATTGAATAAATAGGATTTTTTTATAAAAGATTTGAGAAAATATGACATAGAACTATAAATGAGAGAGAGTGCCGCAAGGTGTATCTATTACCACAAGACAATCACACCTTTTCGTAAAACAATATACTCTTATTGATAGATAATTGTTCACAAATAGTCATGTTGAAACCATTCAAACATTGTTTTCCCGCATCAATTGATACAAATTTTTCTATACATAGAGATATTTGTTAGACATGAAAGGACACAAAAATTACTTGTTTCAAGTGCTAAAAATAATATTAAAATCATTCTTTTATTTTTCAGGATACGAGAATAAATGAGAAAACTTTATTTTATAAAATATCGTTGATCGATATGCTTAATATGAATGTGCTATTAATATCAAGGTTTCCAAAATATCCTGAAGGGATTCGTATGAATATCCATTTACATACAATTTGCCTAAATTGGTGGGGACTAATCGAACTTAAAACTGAGTGTAAACACACCATTTAAAATTTATTTTGTGCAACTTTTATTATACGTTTCTTTTTACAAGTTGTTTCAACTTTGTTGTGTTTTTTTTTCTTTCTTTTATTTTCTAGTATTAGTTTTTTTTTTCCTTCTTTTCTATGGATAATACTTCCCTCATGTTTTACTTTGTCTACGATGTATGAACAATCATGGTGTGTCCAATGCCACATAAAGTCATAAGCCAATCGAAAAGTAAGACATTTTCCATAAAAAATGGGTTTAATTCATTTCATTTTTAACATTACAACATTTTTACATTATTGAACATGAATCACACAAAAGTGTATATAAATTATTGTCACCTTATTTTTCAATCTTCACAAACAAATACCAAACTTCATCCCAACTTTGAACAAAGACATAGTTCACACTGAACTCAAAACATAAAAAATCAAACAGAAAACAAAATATAAAAAATCAATCAATCAATACTTAGATAAAATAATAACAGAAGCCACGAGTGTTCCAACAGAACCGGCTAAGTTCACAAAGACCGAAGCAGCACCGTTGCGAGGAGGATGACCATGATCACTAGTAGATGGTGTTTGGTTTGTATCTGGAGTTGGAGATTGATCATCTGGCTTAGAAGGAGATGGTGAAGGAGGTGATGGTGATGATGATTGTGGTGAAGGTGGAGAAGCATTGCTTGTTTGGTTAGTATTAGATGAACCTCCATTGTTGCTGTTGCTTCTGTCAGAAAGAACAATCACTGTTATTTTCTCATTTTTGGCACAGTTGTCTTTGTTTCCACTGATGAAGAAATGAGGCCCTGATTGGTTGAGTTTGATGACTGTGTGGCCATCAGAGTATTTTGCATAAGGTGAACCAACGTTGCAACTTGCATAGTCATCACTCTTTACATATAGCACTGAATCTTTGCCAGATTGGTAGTTAAACACTGCAGTAAGCATGCACAAAAATAGGTATTAGTACAGAAAAACTGATCGTACTAGGTTGAACGCCAACACCAGAGTTCAAACCCTAGATCTCGGAGTTGTGTGTGTGAGTTTCTAATAGTTATTAATAATTCTTCGTCTACGTATAAAAAATTAATATAGGATTAAATCGAACGAGTGTCTCACCTAGGGTGTCTCCTACTTGAAAACGGCTTTTTTCAGCCCATTGATTGAAAGGATTGTAACTGGAATCACTTGGAACACTCCAACCCTTTTGGCCACCAACTATGAACTCATAAGCAGCACCCTTATGGATCATTAGCATGAGACAAAACCAGGTCAAGGCATGGACCATTTTGTTAGACCTGAAAATGAAGGTGGACATGGAAAGATGATGGATCACAAAGAAACTGAGAAAAATGCTGGAAATGTTGAAGGTAGAGAGGGATGATTAGAATAGAGTCATCATTGGAGTATTTGTATGAAAATTTTTGCAAAATGTGGTAAAGAAGCTGTTACAACTTTTTATTATTCTCCCTTCTGATTTGGTTTACTTTGATTCTGTTGCAAAGTATAAGGTCACTTTCATTGTTTAGAGTATGAACTCTCTTTGAATATTTTTGTAACTTGGTATGTAGGTTTGTGTTTTGCTTCATGTTAACAAGAATATTCATGTCTTGTGATATGGGGCTAATTATAATTCCATACAGTCTGTTAATTTGAATAATTTTTTTTTGTTAGTGGGTGCCATGTTGATTAATGACGTATGCATTTTATTTATATTATTTTGACACATTTTTATCTCCTTTATGATGTAATCATCTATAGTAAACTTTTTTCAGTGATGAATTTCACTAGATGCATTGTCATATCTAGCAGAGAAAAATTTAATTTCATCAAGAATTGAAGGCTTTTGCATGCTTTGGATGCTTCAAAAGCCTATAAAGATAACCATCTGTTCTTGATACTGTCAGAAAATAGAAGATTTGGAAAAAGAAAGGAATAGTAACTAAAAGACATGCATAGTATATGAATAACCACACTGCAGGCTCATCAATTCATTCAGCAAGCTCTCATTAGTAATTAGTTAATGATCACAATTACAATGGCCACACAGTTTTTATCTTCATTTTCTCTTTGCTTTATGCTCTTCACGATCGCATGTTTAGCACATCACTCTGAATTAGACAGGTTCAACCAATGCCAGCTTGATAGTATAAAAATATTTTAGACATGCTAAAATTGATTGAAAAGTTTGAATATTATCTATGTCTCACATTGTACAAAATTATTTATTGGTCATTTTCTACTTCAATTCATATGTATATCATTGCATTGGAGTGCATTTAGATTTTACTATTTAGACAAGACGAAAGTTGATTATTTTAAAATTTCATAAGTTTTGTTTTTTGAAACCACTAATAATGTAATGAATTGACTGTTTTAACTTTATGTTCAATTATAAGCACAGCCTAATTTTTTACTTTCTACTCCCATCATATTATACTCCTAATATTTATCAGTCTTTTTACTATTATCCTAAACTTCTAATTTCATTTTAGTTTTTCTTTGTTCTGTTAAAAGTTTTATAAAATAAATATTTCACTCTTTTTTTCTTCTTCATTTGTTCATAAAAATGTTTGAAATAATAAATGATACAAAATATTTGATTTTTAAAATGTTCGGAATTTTGGACATTTTAAAAATTGATTTTTTTTCCAAATATTTTTAAGAAAAAATGTTGAGTAGTCTAAATTTTTCTTCAAACAAAATGTTTTGATTAGATTTATGTCCACTCAATAAAAGTCCAACCATGAGAAGTTCTAGGACCCAAACCATAGAACTCTAGACCTTTAGTAGAAAAATTTAAGAAAGATTCATTTAGGTACACATTATTTTAACCTTAAATACTCTTTACTTTTGACCATTATTAACTAGACCGTTAGAGTGTTTGAAGATACCCTTCTTCCTACTACTAATTCAAAGTATCAAGATGGAGCATCAACTATAAGAGCTAGTTCTCCAACAAATCCTGATTCAACATTTCACCTGTGAATTAGATATGTCATTCCCAAACTAGTTGTTGATGTTTGTAGAAATCGTTTCTTAAGTTTCACTTTCTTTTACTTTACGGAGAATTTCAACGAATCTTAAACCAGAGGTTCACTTCAAGAAAGAGCAAAAGTGGTTTCCTACAAAGCCCTTTGAGTAGGTCTACGATTCAAATAAGGCGTCGTCCTAACCATAATGACCATACTGAAGAAGTGAAGTGGAAGAGAATGACATCAACATATCTCCCTTCTAAACTTCCACTCTTTATTTGATGAAGTTTTTAACCATTGAGATGATATATATATTGTACCATACAACACATGACAACTTCATACATCTTGAGAGGATCTACCCATAAATGCTTCGATTAGATACCTAATAGAGAGTTGGACCAAATTACTCGTCTTTTCAAGGGGCACTCCCCCATACAAAAGGGAAATATGTTATTCTCTCAAAGGCAAGCACAAATAAAACATAGCCAGAAATACAAAAGTGGTTGAGTTTAATAGGAGAGGGAGACCCCTCTATCTTTTTACGATGAAGATCTGATCAACGAAGTACCAAACCACTACATATTGATACTCATAAAAGCGTGGATGGTCATTTTTTATAATCATTTTGTGTTAGTCGACTAGAGAAGTTCATGTGACCTCATGTACACACAAATTTACAATAAGTTAATACTAGAGAAAATTTTAAAATCCTATCTTGATGAAAGTCTACAAGGCTTTGATGGTTCTAACACAAAACCATAAGGGTATGTAGAGCTGCCATTAACACTCAAGAAAAGTAAACATAGAGGAGTCATCAGGGCCATATTCTAGATCATTCGGTACGAATTCATTTACAATTCAATTGTGGGAAGACCAACATTAACATGATTGTGTGTAATATCCTCAACGCTTCATATGAAGGTAAAGTTCCTCACCAACATCAATAATGTCATCATTCCTGAGGTTGACTTTGAGGCATTTTGCATGTGTTTTTTTGGCCTAATAGGAAAAATACGAAGCACCTAACAAGGTATAATGGGCCAATAAAGTTGATGTTGGTTTTGAGAAGAAACCTTCCAAGAGGATGAATAGGATGATGAGTCCCTTTCTGCCTTTGGAAGCTAAAATAGGGTTTCGTTATGAGTGATCCCACAAATATCACAAAGGTATATGTGCTTAAAAAGTATAATAGATTTTGATTTTGGCAGATGGGATAAAAACAAAATATCATAAACATCATCAAACGAAGAGTAAATTTTTAATCCATTCAAAAAGTGAGAAGTTTAAGATGATTTACTTAAAAGAACTAGATACTATAAAAACAACATCAAGAAACAAATGTATATCTTAAAAGCTCACATTGCGATCATGTGCTCAGTTGTCTTATCTTTTCTAGCATCAAAATTTTCATATAAAGCGTGTTGCTATCAAGTATTATAGTTATACACACACCCACTAAAACATTTTTTTTTATTTCATATGTTTTCAAAATGTCTTCTAGAAAAACTTTGGATTAGGAAAAACTCTTTTCAATTTTAATTCTTTTCTTCCACTCCTTTCTTAAAATAAATAAAATTTTTCTAGGTTTTTTTAAAATCTTTTTTTATCACAATTCACCTTCCTGTTGTGTTTGAAGTCACTTGGGTAACAAGTGTCATCATAGGCTAACTTGTGGTTAAAAACTAATCATTTCAGGAGGTAGGATAACTTCAAACAATTAATTAAATAAACCCCTATCTTTTAATGGTAATTATTTTTTTTATCAAAGGGATGAATTGTGATTTTGTCATCCGTTTCCGCCATTAGTTCCTGGTAAGAGCAGGGAAATCAAGAAAGTTACTACCAATATAATTGGGGCCCTTACATTCCCTTAGGCCTATTTAGCAATGTTAAAAGACAGGTCACTCCTTCAAACTTCCCCAAAGTCAGAAAAAATTACCATTGAGTAAAAAATGTTGAAGGGAGGAAATTGAAGGGAAATTATGTTATAAAGCGCAGCGGAAAAGAAAAGTTTCCCTTTAGTTGATCCTTACGAATGATTCCTGATTAGTGATACAAGGATTACCTCTTGTGGAGATTAACACCTTTGATGCAAAATATGAGGAATAATCACAAGCATTGAATGAAGAACAATGTGTCTACTCAATCCACACGAGCAAAGTGCCTTTAATCTAAATGCTAGCTGTTACTAATGAAAACTTTGAGAGAAAGAGAGAAACTATGGCCAGGGCTTTGTAAATCAAATATCATCAAGTGTGAAAGCTTCTGCATAAGGGTTCTATTTATAGAACCACTTGTGTGGGCTATAAGCTGGAAAAAAACCCACTTAAGTAGATTGTACCTTATGATGTACTACATTTCACTTAAGCCTATGATACCTCATTGTATTCTATATTCCACTTAAGTGCGTCGTACCTTACAATGTTCTACAATTTACTTAAGTGCACCACACCTTATGATGTTCCATAATTTTCTTAGTACACCGTACCTTACGGTATTCCTTATTTATTCTATCTCTCATCAACCTATCCTTATGTGTGTGACCCTGTAGGTTCTTGTGACGTTGGTAATCATATTAAATCACATATTTTAAATAATAAACAGTGAGTGGTATCTAGCAACACATTACTACTACCTAAGTCACGAAAATATCTTGTATTTGACAAAACATGTCCTTGATAATGATTGTGTATACAATCACCATTTTTCCCTCATATTTATATTGAACACAAGACATAAACCGTACCACACTAGTGCAGAAATGACTTTTTACATCGGGTCTGGGTCCGATGTAAAGCCAAGCGATGTAGTAAATCAAAGACATTTTACATCGGGTCATAGACCGATGTAAAAAATACATCTACTACATCAGTTGACAGTTAAGACTGATGTGAAATATATTATTATTGATTTTTTTTTATAAAAAAAGCACTTTTTACATCGGTTGTTATTCGGAACCGATGTAAAATGTGTCATAGGTGATTTTTTACATCGGTTGGTCAGTAGAACCGATGTAAAAGGTGTCATAGGTGTGTTTTTTTACATCGGTTGCCTTTTTGACCCGATGTAAAAGGTGTCATAGGTATGTTTTTTTACATCAGTTTCCTTTTTGACCCGATGTAAAAGGTGTGCTACGTGTCTTCAAAATTTATGTTTTTACATTGGTTTTTAGGCACACCCACCCGATGTAAAATGTAGGTTGTTTTTCTTAAATATATAGACTAATTTTTATCCGAATCGATATGGAATCCCTGTAATTTTTTTGGTACCTAATTTTTCATATTTTTCTAACATCACACATACCAAATTTTAGTCCCTATTTGGTATGCAATTTTTTATATTTTTTCAACTAACCTTTTAGTTTCATTGCACCAAATAGCTAGGATACACATATTCTTCAACATGAACAAATTGATTTACAAAAGTACTAATCTAGTATACATACAATTGTTCAATCCACAAGATATTGATTTACAAAAGTACAAATTGATTTACAAAAGTACTAATCTAGTACACATATTCTTCAATATTCAACCATTTATCAGTCCTTTACCACACTTGAATACTAACATGCAATCCACAAGAAATCCGTTGTAGCTAGCTTCGGTAGTGAACACCAAAATCACATTTGCTGACAATAAATAATAATAACAATAAACATCAGCAGACAATACCAAAATCAAGAAACTCAAATCAGGTATACATAGACAATTCTATATAACTCACCATATAAAGCTTAATTTTTATATAACTCAAAGAAACATTTTTTCCAACGGAGTCGCAAATCATACAAATCATCTTGTGTTAATTCTGTTGGATCATCAAATACCTACAATATGTAAATAGCAATATAAAGTTATTCTTTGAAAATTCACCTTAAGTTGCAAACGCAAAGTAAATAACAAAGTAAAGTTATTTTCATTTACCTGCAACCAAGACTCGGTTATGTTGGCAGAGACAATATCCAACATATTTTTCATAACATAGTATCCACAGTCAATAGAGTTATGTTGTCACCTTTTCTAAAATAAATGACACAATTAGTGAATACTTATGATAAAATTAAATATAAAATTATAATTTACATGATGCTTACTTTTTTCAGCACTTAATCGATTAGCTCTCATCCAACTACGATCCATACCTATGTTCCGAAATTAACACATACAAAGTTAAATCATTGTGATATCTACAATAGTCCCTCCTTTGGACACATTAGAGAGAACAAAGTCTCTACGTACAAACATGTGACATTAAATTAAATCATAAAAATTATTCCTAACACAATGGTATTTGCATAAAATTCTATTACTCAAATTTAGCCCAAATAGCACCAAATTGACATCAAAATTATTTGACATTTTTACAAAAAGCTATTATTAAAAATAGTAAAATCATGTACTATTAAAGATACCTTATTTATCGTTGTTATCACCGCCAAAGTGCTGGAAAGTAGAAAAAGCTCAAGGTTGTCTCTCCAATAGAAACTAAAAAATAAGATATTTCTTTCAGTAGCAAATAATATCAAAACTTCACGTTGAGAATAGTTAACTTTTCCAAGTGAAAGATAGCACCTTAAATTTCACGTTGAGAATAGAAACCTATACGGGAGACAGCACCTTAAAATTCAACCAAACTGAAAGCAAAAACAACCGATTAGAAGAATACACATGAGATGAACAACAAACCAAACATAAATAATAAAAATAAGCAACGCATGGATTTAGTTTCTCTACTATTATGAGTCGCATCACCAGTATCTTTTACTTATTATTTATTATTTTAATTAAGAACAACCTATGATATACATGTACGCTTTTGAATAAACATATTTATTTTTTGTATTTTATAAATTGGGGATTAAAAATAAGTAGCAGTACACGATAAACATATTTGGTTTTTGTATTCTTGTGTCCGTACGTATATGACTAACTAACTCATCAACATTGTGTAAATATGATGAGAGAAAATAATTAATCAGAGAAAATATGATGAGAAACTTACGTAAAAGGGATTCACCTCATCTTCGGCGAAGGGATTGGTGGCGGCGGAAAAAAAAGAAGATGAATGACGGACGGTGGCGGCGGTGACAACACCTTAAAATTCAACCAAACTGAAAGCAAAAACAACCTATTAGAAGAATACACATGAGATGAACAACAAACCAAACATAAATAATAAAAATAAGCAATGCATGGTTAGTTAACAATTTTATTTTATTTTGAATAAACAATTTTATTTTGAATACACCGATTAGTTAACAATTCTAGTTATTTACGAAAAGGATTAGAGCTCACTGAGTTTGGTTCTACTATTTATGATAAAAAAAAATTTCAAATCAATCTGACTTTGCCAAGTGTTTTTTCTATATATATATATATATATATATATATATATATATATATATATATATATATATATATATATATATATATATATATATATATATATATATATATATATATATATATATAACCTACAGTAAAGAAACTTTATATATATTTAAAAAAACTAACAAAAATCATGTATATACAATTTAAAATTAAATGACACTACTAATAAAAAGAGTATGGCTAACAGTACCATATATATACATTTGGAAAAAGCATCACATCAACATGTATACATTTTGAAGAATAACATCAGCGCGCGCATATATATATATATATATATATATATATATATATATATATATATATATATATATATATATATATATATATATATATATATATATATATATATATATATATATATATATATATATATATATATATATATATATATATATATTGAAAGCAACCAGTACTATTCAAATTGCCAATCTAAAAGGACTAAAAATTTATACATAGGTGGTAATGTGAATGAGTGTATGGTGCCAAAATCATGTAGGAGGGAGGTTTTGGATTGATAAGTGGAAATGTTATATTGTGTAGAAAAAGAAATGGGTATAATAGGAGAAGAAAAAGTTGAAAAAAAATGAATCTTGAAAGAGTGTTTCCTGGTTACGTTTATGAGAGGGTTGTTAATTTGTGAGAGAATGAAATATGAGATGGAGATGTGGTAGTATTGAGTATGAGAGAAAAAATATCAAGCGGTGTTTGTATGAAAAACAAGGTGGTGGTTATGGCGGTCAAATGGTATATTATTTGTGTTATTTCTATGACTTATGTGATGAAAATAGAACATAAACATACACTTGGATAGTGCTTACTAAAAAAACATTGCAACTTAAAAGAAAAGAACACCTAATATAAGAGGATTAACCTTCCAGTACATACCGTAAGCAAATATTCGGAGAATATTTTCCTACAGCTCCCATAGCATCAAAGCTATCATAGACTTCATCATATGAGGTGAAAAATTCTTGCTCATGAGTTTGGAAGAAAATGGTGGAATGATTTATGAATAGTGTATGTGGGAGAAAAGAAGAAGTGTATTCTATGTTCTTTTCTTTTTCTATTTCAACAGTCCAGAGAGAGTGTTATATTAAAGTGTGTATGTGTTGTCATGTGAGAAAAATGTGGTTTTTAAGGTTATGTCTTTTAGCAGAAAAAATGAAAGAAAGGCGAGGTTATGAGTATGGTATACAAGTGTAAGTGTACAGTGCAGTTAGTATTTGACAAAAGAGTGGTCACTTTTATATAAACACTTCAACATGAAAAAAATCATTGTATCGAATATTATAACCTTTATATGTATGTATATAAATAACTAATGTACATGTGAAAGATCCAAAATAATTTTACTGCATGAAATGTTATTCCTCCCAGATCTAGTTGAAATGTTCGTTTGTCTCTATGTGAGTCCCAGTGTCAATCCTAGTTTATATGTATATTATAGGTTTGTCTTTATGTGAGTCCCAGTATCAAACCTATGATATACATGTACGAGTACGAGTATCAATCCTATTTTGAGTAGAGTACACGATAAACATATTTGGTTTTTGTATTCTTGTGTCAGTATATGGCTAACTAATTCATCAACATTATGTAAATATGATGAGAGAAAATAATTAATCAGAGAAAATATGATGAGAAACTTACGTAAAAGGGATTTACCTCATCTTCCGCGAAGGGATTGGTGGCGGCGGAAAAAAAAGAAGAAGAATGACGGACGGTGGCGGCGGCGGAAGAATGGTAGACGGTAGCGGCAGAGGAAGAAGAAAAACAATGATGGTGGAAGCGAAGAAGAAGAAAAATGGAGATGGAGACGGGGAATTTTCAGATAGGGTTTTGGAATTTTAAGAAACATTTTTATCGGCAAATAGGCCTGATGTAAAAGGTTTAATCAATTTTATTTAAATTTTTATTTAGAATCTTATTACATCAGCTGGGCTAATTGTCCTGATGTAAAAGGTTTAATAAATATTATTTAATTTTTTATTGAGAAACTTATTACATCAGTTGGGCAAAATGACCCGATGTAAAACGTTTAATCCATTTATTTTTTTATTGAAAAACTTTTTACATCAGTTGGACAAAATCACCCGATGTAAAACGTTTAATCCATTTATTTTTTTATTGAAAAACTTTTTACATCGGTTGGGATAAACAACCCGATGTAAAATGACTTAATCTATATTTTTTATTAATATGAAGAAGCAAGCATCTCATAATATCTGTATTTTTTATACAATTTCATAATTAGTGCATGGGATCACATTTTATATGAATTTTAAAAAAATATAATCTAGATGATATATACTAAAGAATTGAAATTTTTGTTTAATCCTTTTATGTTACAAAATTAAAATATCATGCAATTATTATCAGTTAAATATAAATCATTTAAAAAAATTTCAATTAAAATGACTTAATCTATTTTATTTATTTATTTATTGAGGACTTTTACATCGGTTGGGGTAAACGGCCCGATGTAAAATTTTTTATAACAAATTTTTTTATTATGAGTAGCATCACCAATATCTTTTATTTATTATTTATTATTTTAATTAAGAACAACCTATGATATACATGTACGAGTATCAATCCTATTTTGAATAAACATAGAGAAACTATAGAGAAAATAATTAATTAGAGAAAATACGATGAGAAACTTACGGAAAAGGGATTCACCTTATCTTCGGCGAAGGGATGAGTGGTGGCGGAAAAAAGAAGAAGAATGACGGACGGTGGCGGCGGAGGAAGAAGAATGGTAGACGGTGGCGGCGGAGGAAGAATAAAAACAATGATGGTGGAAGCGAAGAAGAAGAAAAATGGAGACGGAGACGGTGACGGTGGAAGCAAAGAAGAAGAATGATAAGAGATTTTTGGGAGTTGGAGAATCTTAAGTTTTCAGATAGGGTTTTGGGATTTTAAGAAACATTTTACATCGGTTGGGCAAATAGGCCTGATGTAAAATATTTAATCAATTTTATTTAAATTTTCATTTAGAATCTCATTACATCAGTTGGGCAAATTGGCCTGATGTAAAATCTTAATCTATTTTATTTATTTATTTATTGAGGACTTTTATATCGGTTGGGATAAACAATCCGATGTAAAATCCTTTATAACAAAATTTCTTATTATTTACGACACTGCCACCACATTATTTTTTACATCAGATAGGGTACATGGCCCGATGTAAAATGTTTCACCCATTTTATTTATTTTTTATTGAGAACTTTTTACATCGGTTAGGATAAATGGTCCGATGGATGTAAAATCCTTTATAACAAAATTTCTTATTATTTATGACACTGCCACCGCGTTATTTTTTACATCAGTGGAAATATATGTCTGATGTAAAATCTTTAAATCAAATATTTCTCACATCATATTGTTTATAAATCTGATGTAAAATCCTTTAACAAATATTTTTCACATCATATATCTAAAAATCTGATGTAAAATCATTTAACCAAATGTCTTATTTTTAGTAGTGCACCATTATCAAGTTCCATATTGGGACCTTAGACATTTATCTTGTTACGCAGGATGGAGAAATTCCATCTACGTCACTCATGTCCCTCACCATGATTTGTAGAGTATCCATCAACTGTCTTTATAGTTATCTAGTTACGGATAACGTTTGATCAACAATAAATTACTCGACTCCATATCTAGGGTCCATAGTGATCTCAGGTTGAAGGCCGGTATACACCACTATCACCATGAGAATAACTCATAGCGGGTAACTCTAGTATAAATATTACTCCTAATATTCATACCTATATGAAGACTTGATAACTCTTTATCCATTATGCATGAGATGTCATCATCAAACTATCCACATAACTTCCTAAATGAATTAATTTTATCCCACTTCATAATATAGCTCGACTGCAATACTTTAAGAATAATGTCCTTATGTTTAATGAGATCTCATGATTAAGTCACACTTAATGTTTCATTAAACAAACTAGCTATTCTAGGGAATTTATTATTTTAGAAACATAATAAAGAAATGTCTTTTAATTATTAATAAATAATTTGATACAAATAGTAAATTCTAATAAAACTACTAGCCTCCAGGGCTTACAACAACAATCTCCCGCAAGCACTAGAGGCAATCATGCATACCTTTAATACCCATAAATTTACTATGACCATCATACTTCTGCTGCGCAAGAGGCTTTTTTATGGACATTGTCAAGTGTTGGTACTATACATATATCTTAATATCTCCTATATATATATATATATATATATATATATATATATATATATATATATATATATATATATATATATATATATATATATATATATATATATATATATATATATATATATATATATATATATATATATATATATATATATATATATATATATATATATATATATATATATATATATATATATATCTATATATCTATATATATATATATATATATATATATATATATATATATATATATATATATATATATATATATATATATATATATATATTATCTCTCAAATGAGGTGATATTACATAAGTATGTGTTTAAATCGTTGATGAGATCTAGGCTCCTTAGCTTGTGGGATAACATAATTTTTATCACAATAGAGATCAAGGGGATCCAAAATGCAACAGAATATGCGATGTTTACTAATGAAATTCTTGATCTAGACATCTTTCTTTGCTACATTTTAGGAATCAATATACTCATCCTAGATTGTAGAATCAACAACTATATCCTGCTTTGAACTTTTCCAGCTCATCTCGCCACCATTTAAGCAAAACATGTAACCAATTGTGATCTAAAGTCATCCTTATGTATCTTGAAGCGAGCATTGATGTATCCAGTTACATAAAGCTCTTTCTGACCTCCACATATACACACACACACACACACACACACACACACACACACACACACACACACACACACACACACACACACACACACAAGGATATTCTTGACGGCAACCCAATAAGCATCACTGGGATCAGATTGGTAACTGCTTGTTGCACTTAAAGCATACGAGTGTTGAAGCGGCAAGCAAAAATATTATTTTCGGAACAATTCCCTCTGGGATTTATGTCTTATCCACAAGGATCAGTTCGAGGAAAAGAATACCGTTCGAAAATCTCATGTATCTAAGCTTGTGTTTGAAATAGTTCTCCAAGGGTAACATGCGGAAATTAAAAGCATAAAAGAAAATAAACAAGCATATTCTTTAGAAATGAGAAACTCATCAGGAGTGACATTTACTTATACCCATCATGTACGAGAAAAAATCTATCGATTAAATGCACTCACCCTAATACTCGTCAAAACTCCCACGCATCGCTTACAAACGGAGGTTATGTCTAACACAAAGTCCGAGACATCAACTACGTTCTTTCGAAGGTGATATCTCACACGACAAAATGACACAGAACATTAAGCTCCGGCACACACACACACACGTGAATATTTAGACCATTTCTCATAGCCAATAGATCATCATCTTAGGTCGAGTTTGAAAAGTATATGTCTACAATGATCCAAACCCATTAAGATAGATATTAAATCAAAAGATAACATCGATTAAGATTTTTAAAATGAATTTTATACAAAGATCCATAGATGAACATATAATCTAAGTAAACATACATAATACAACCTCAACACAGTTAAAAATACAAAGAGAAGAAGGAAGAAGAACAAATTTCTCACTGTTTGTCATCTCCGATTGAAGTATGATTTGGCTCCGAATCATCTAGATGCATCATCCATGTGTTGTTTCTAAGCTAAAACTACTAAAGAATATAGTTTTGATCAATTGGGTCCAAAGGTTTCCAAAAGATGACCTAAAAAAATCTGAAAATGTGACTTTATAGACAAAAATGAGTTCTCGTTCTTGCTGGGTGAACTCCGGTTCACACAACGAATATACCCAACATAGCTACTGCCTAAAATAGTGTTTTTCCATGCTTCTGGGTAATTTTTATTCGCCTTGGGTTTGCTGGGCGAACTCTTGGCGAGCTCGCTCACCTCTAGTTCGCACGGAGAACATAACAGCAAACTTAGAACTTGTTTCGACCATAACTTGAGAACTGTAACTCCGTTTTACGCATGGTTGGAAGAGTTAGAAAGCTTATTCAATACTATATAAGACAATTACAAAATATCATTTCTTGTATACCTACAAAATTGAGAGAAAAACTATCAAAATTAATATATGTACATGATTATGCATATTACACACTATAATGTAAACTACACAAAACATAAACTAAAGTTGAGGTTTATTGGTATAATTAAGTTGATAAGTGTCAATTATTTACACTAAAAATCACTACAATTTAGCACTTATCAACGAGACATCTAGTCGAGTACATAACATGATATACATGATAAATCTTATTATAGATGCATATGAAATCTTATTCATGTAATCCATTTATTCCTTAGCTGAAGGAGATTGTGTTTTTTTCATACATACACCATGTTACATAGGTATGAATCCTTTCTTGGAATCATGCACATTAAAGCGTTTCAACACTTTGTCTATGTATGTACTCTGACTTAGGCCAAACAGTCTTTGTGATTTTTCTCTATAGATCTTGATTCCTAATATATAGTTTTCTTCACCCAGGTCCTTCATAGAAAATCCTTTCTCTAGCCAAGTCTTCACTTGTTGCAAGGCAGGGACATTGCTTCCAATGCGTAATATGTCATCTACATATAGTATCAGAAAGACGACCATGCTCCCACTAACCCTCTTGTAGACACAAGACTCATCTTTGTTTTTAATGAATCCATATTATTTTACTGTTTCATCAAAACAAAGATTTGAGCTTCTGGAAGCTTGCTTTAATCCATAAATTGATTGTTGTAACTTGCATATCTTTTGGGCTTCTTCTCGTATGTCAAGTATTTCAGGTTGTGTCATGTACACATCTTCAAGAAGATTCCCATTAAGGAAAACAGTCTTGACATCCATCTGCCATATTTCATAATCATGATATGCAGTGATAGCAAGTAAAATCGAATATATTTGAGCATTGAAACAAGTTAAAAAGTTTCATCATAATCTACACCATGAATTTTCTTATAGCTTTTAGTAACTAGCCTTTCCTTATAGGTATACCTTACCATCCATGTCAGTCTTTTTTTTTGAAGACCCGCTTGCATACTAAAAGATTGAATCCTATAGGAGGCTCAACCAAGGTCCAAACTTAGTTTGTGTACATAGAAGCCATTTAAGATTTCATGGATTCTAGCAACTTCTCATTGATCAGTTACAAGATAACTATATCTCTTAGGTTGGTGACATATCCTGTTTGACCTACGATGGTCTTGTTATACTTGAGCAAGTTTCTCTTCCATAAAGGCTTGTGTTTCTTGCTCTAGTTCCTTCGTAGGTGTATCAATTCTTTGTGATTCTTGAATTTCTTAAAGCTCTACTTTCCTCCCACTAATTCCTTTGGAAATAAAGTCCTTTTCAAAGAATACTCTAATTCGAGCGACAAACATTTTTCCCTCAGAAGGATTGTAGAAGTATTACAAACTTATTTTTTTAGGATGCCCTGCAAATAAGCATTCGTTTGATTTGGGCTCAAGCTTTGTTCGTTTCACATAAAATTTATGAAATTATGTTTCTCAGGGGACAAATTATGGACCAGATGTCTGATACAACTTGCCCAACTTGTTAAACAAGTTTAACACACTATGAAAACAATAAAGAATCAAAGTAAAAATAGTAAAGAACACACAATGATCGTTAACCCAGTTTGGTGAAACCACGCCTACGTCTTGGGGGGGGGGGGTACTCTACCCAAGAAAGGAAATCCACTTTTTAATATAATTAGCACGAAGTGTGTTAGATGAAAAAGCACCTTTTTCAATTTCCCTCTTCTTAATTCTACCATTATTGTATTTCTATTTAGGGCTCCCTCTAAATATGAGAACCGTATTTTACTTTCTATCAATCACTAACCCTAGTGATCAACAATAATAATCATAATGATTCAATATTTAATTACAACTCAACTAAACAAATAAGTTATTATGACTTATGATATGAATGAAGAAATAACTTAGTGTACAATTAGCACAAAAAAAGACTCAACCTAAAACACAAATTAAAACTAAAGCTCGTTGTTTTCAAGACATGAAAAAAGTCTCTCTCTATATAGCAATCTAGTTGGGATTTTCTCCTTGGATTTAGGCAGTGATCTTGTCCATATATGACGGAAATTCATTTAGGATTTGTTACTCCAAAACAACTCCACAAAAAAATTGATTTGATTTGAATTCAAATTTAAATCTCCATGATTTAAATTTAATTTAATTAAATAATCAAACAAATAAAATTGCTAAAAGATAGGAACAATCCTTGTTGCACACATCAACAGAAGATTGCGCCATAATCAGTTGGAAAACTCACGCACATAACAACATTTTTGTCTTGCAAACAAGGGCCACATGTTAGGACATTTGTTCCCACATACGTCATTTTTTCACAAAAGAAGTTGGGTTGTATGTGCTACACCAGCTAGAATATCATGTCCAACATGTGTCCATACCATGTTGTTTTACATAATGCAACCAATCCAAAAAGAATCAATAATCTCCCCACTTTGGAAAATTTTGGCAAAACAATACTTCCAAAAATATACAAGATATGCATAATAAGTTGAGCATTAAGCACACCACACACTAGTACACAGAGAAAACAATAGCAACAACATATGAACAAAACAAAGTAACACATCAGTGGTAGCAGAGGTTAGTAGCACAAGTCAAAAGTCAAATGATTGCTCTACATAGTAAATGCTCCATAACAGTCAGTCATGCAGTCAATCATGATTAGTTAGTCATGCAGCCATTCATGATAAGCTAGTCATGCATGCACACACATAGTTAGTAGTCAGAATCAACTGATACTACTAACACACAAAGGTCAGCTCACACAAGGGCCATATGTCATGCTAGATGCTCCAGCATGCGAGCATACAACTTCAGATCTCAGCTAGTACTAAGCTCATAGTTAGCACCATATATCAGATCAACATAACTTATACACCACAAAGTCAGTAGATAGTTAGCAGTCACACCACACACCACTCCACTACACACCATTATTCCCCCCTTTTCTCCATTACTTGGTAAAGGTATTTAGCACAATCAGTTAGAGCCCATGTCACAAACGTCAGTAAGTTACCACATACACACACTAGACCAAGAGTAGACAAACAATAACCAATATCACATGTTGAACAAGATGCTAGAGTATCAGGACAATTATTGGCCATAAACCAAAAAACTTTCAAGCCATTATAGGTCCAAAATAAGGAAACAAAATCATGCCAAAATACAAGGGCCACAAACTAAGCAAAAACACCTGGAATCTTCAGACAAGATCTTTAGACCAACCACCTAAGTAACCTAGTATTCATCAACATCTGAGTCAGAATTATGTGTTTGAACATGTCTCTTCCTCAAAGACTTTATCTTTGTGACAAAAAAAATTTCTAGTCATAGATGCTCCAACAAGTGTCTCCACCTTGTATACATTTTTCTCCAAACCAATCTTCTTTGACTCTAGAGCCTTAGCATTCTTTCAAGACTAATCTTCTAGTACATTAGCCTCTTTAGTGTTAGCTTTTCTAGATGATTGACTCATTTTTGAAAAGAAATGAAATTTTTTGAGAGAAAGAAGAGAGAAGAATAAATTGAGTCCAAATGAGATGGATAAGAATAGTATCCTTGCTTGTAATGATGTATCGAATAAAATGAGAGTTTGAAACTGAACAATCAACTTCATTTCACATGCACCATAAAGCAAGGAGAGAGATGCTTTCTTGGTCTCCTTGCACGCCTCCCTAACTTTGACGGCCATAGGCTGTCACATATGTAAACACCAATTGCACCCTTTAACTTTCCAAACTAGATTGCATCAAATTCCTTAATAAAGTTTTCAGCTAATTCGTTTTCACTAGCTATATGCTCAAGATTTACAATTTTGTTTTCCATAAATTCCCTGATGAAATGATGTCTTATGTCAATGTGATTGGTTCTACTATGTTGAACATGATTCTTTTAAATATTAATAGCACTCAATTTATCACAGAACAATGCCATGACATCTTGTTCATATTGTACTCCTTCAACATTTTTTCATCCAGAGTAGTTGTGTGCAACTACTCCCTGCAGTTGTATTCAGCTTCAGTTGTAGACAATTAGAAATTTTTTTCTTACTGAACCAAGAAGAAACATCCACCATAAGTGATTTTTCTATCATATGCAATTCCAGCCTAATAAGCATCACAATACCCTACTAGTATATAATTAGTGTCATGTGAATAGAGAATACCATAGTTACTAGTTCCATTAAGATACTTCAAAATTCTTTTCACTTGAGTAAGATGACTAGTCTTAGTTTTAGCTTGATATCTAGCATAAACACCTACAGATAATGTGATGTCAGGTCTACTTAGGGATGGCAAAAAAACTCATACCAACGGATAAAATTCATCACAAATATGGGGCGGGTAGCTTAATGGATATTCACGTATAAAATAAATGGATATTTAAATACTTGTTTGTTAATGGATATGGATGAAAATTTAATGATATTCGTGCCCACAAATATTTGTATCCGTTAATAAATTATAAAAATTATTTAAATATCATTAGTTAATTATACTTTTCTTTTCATCTTCTAAAAAAATTAGTCTTCTTATATTTCTTTTTCTTTTTTTAATAATTTTCTTTGAAGAAAATATTTCACATTCTAAACAAATTCTATTATCCATTTCATATTTACACTCTTCAATAATCAATACTTCACTTCAACAAGTTCACAGTTCAACCAACCAGTATTGTCCTTCCTCTGTCGAACCAGTGTCTCCCTTCCTAATCCTCTATCGTACGCTCTTCCATCATAACTCATAATCACAATATCTTTTATTTGTTTTGTTAAAAATGAAGTATATGTATATTATGCTTTGATCTTATTATGTTTTGGTGAAAAAGAATAAAAATAATCTGATAAAATTTTGTTGTTAAATTAAGAGCAAATTGTATGGATGTTATAAGATAACAATTTTTTGTGTCTTTAAAAGAAGTTAAAATATATTTTTTTTTCAAAAAACTAATATTAGAACAAAAATATTATCCATGGGTATCTGTAAATATCCACAAGTACCGTAAAAATCATAGATTACCCGCTTAACGGATACCCGCATGGATATGGATGGATACGAATATCATATTTATCCAACAGGATAGATACGAATATCATAGTATTCATCCCCATGAATATCCATTTACATCTCTAGGTCTACTTGATGTGAGGTAGTGAAGACTTCCAATCATGCTCTATATAAACTTTGATCTACATCAAATCTATTTTTCACATTTGGTTACTTTCACATGTGTTGCAACTGGAGTTCTCTTGTTACTTGCATTATCAACCCAAATATTTTTACTATACTCTTAGCATACTTGCTTTGAGATACAAAAATGTTGTCTTCCATTTTCTTTACTTGAAGACCAAGAAACTAAGTGAGTTCTCCCATAAGGCTCATCTCAAATTCAGACTTCATTTGTTGGACAAAATGTTCCACCATCTTGTTTGGCATTCCACCAAAGACTATGTCATCAACATAAATTTAGGCAATCATGAGTTTTCCTCCATCATTATTTACAAAAAGAGTTTTATCTATTCCACATCTTTTGTAACCTTTGTTGACTAGAAACTTTGTTAATATTTCATATCAAGCTCTTGGAGCTTGTTTTAAGCCATAAAGAGCTTTATTTAACTTGTACACATGATCTGGAAAAGTGAGATCAATGAACCACTTTGGTTGCTTTACATAGACTTCTTCATTAAGATAATCATTCAGAAAGGAACTTTTAACATCTATTTGATACAACCTAAATTTCATCATGCATGGAATTCCTAATAACAATCTAATGGACTCAAGTATATCAATTGAAGCAAATGTCTCATCAAAATCAACTCCTTCTATTTGAGTGTACCCTTGAGCAACTAGCCTTGTCTTGTTCCTTGTTACATTTACCATATTCATCATATTTGTTCTTTAATATCCACTTAGTACCAACGATAATGACATCTTCGAGTCTTGGAACTGATTCCCATACATTATTCCTTATGAATTAACACAATTCCTATTGCATAGAATTTATCCAAAAATCATCTATCAATGCTTCTTTTACATTCTTAGGTTCAATCTTGGAGATGAAGAAAGAGCTGGAAATCATATCTCTGGATCTGGTGATGACTTCTCCATTCAGATTTCCTGTGACATTTTCAATGGGATGATCCTTCTGAATTCTGATAGATGGTTCCTTGTTGGTTTGAGGATTTTCAAAATTTATGTTTTTCAGTATAAATGTCTGGCTCATTCTGTGGGACATCTGTTTGTTAGGGGAAAACATCATATTCATCCTTAACAAAATTATTTTCTTCAGGGTTATCATCAATGACAACATTAATGGATTCCGTTATTATCTTGGTATGAATGTTTTACACCTTGTAGGTGTTGCACCCTAATTTTTGACCGTAAGATGCCACCTCTTTTTGCGTTTTTTCCTCTATTATTATTTGACTTTATATTTATATTATTTTTTTTTGTGACTAATCAACTTGCGCAGATGCAGTAATTACAGATAGATAACATCCATTCCCAATCACAAAAGCGTGGTCATTTGAGCCTAATTCAGATTGATTACGGGGTTTTCTATTGGTCTTTTTCCCTCGATATCTCTTAAAGGTATGTACTCCTAAAGGAAATCAAGATCTCATCAAAAGGAATGCTTAAGACTTTCAGATCAAGGCAATTATCAAGACATTTGGATCTCAAATTTACAAATTGGATTGAAACTCATTTGATTTGCACGAAGTGGATTCCAGAATCGATAGTCAAAGGCGTCGTTCATGAGGATTTAAATGTTGGAATCTTTAATTCAATTTATATCTCCATTTTCAAGGTTTAAAGTAGTGGTGTAGTTGCATTACCTCTTGCTTCAAAATTGGGGAGATAAACTCTACACAAAGACATTTGTTTCCGCTCAACCTCACACTACCATGCCTACAAATTGGGAATAATCCAGCTCTACGAGTGCCACTGTCACGCTACCCCAGCTCAAGCATGGTCAAAATACAATTGGTACATAATTATTTGGGTTCGATACACAAACTAATATAAAGCCACCATTCAAGAAGTTCTTCTTAGCTTAAGAAAATTTATGGATTAAAGTTCACATGCTACGGAATCCTTTCTAGAATACAAGATGATTCCCTAGAAGTTCACATCAAACTTCACATAATCTCAATTCTGAGGTTGCAAAAGTATCTGCAAGAGTTCAATTCGAGAAAGGCAAAGATGAATATACATGGGGTTCATGTCATTCCAAGTTACTACTATAATACTAGAATACATGCTACAAAAAACTAAACTCGAGTTAGATATAAGAGTCATCCAGACCCTACTTCGCAAGCCTACAGAACGCTTAGGGGAAGTTTCTCAAAGCCACCGTTTTTTGATCCCATAGAAGAAGAAGCGTGAGTTGCGTTAGAAGCTTTTTGTGTTGAAGAAGTTGTTGGTCAAGAGGATTGAAAAAGTTTGTCCCATTCAAAGGTAGCATCTGCTCTTGTTTCACGACAACCTATCAAAACTTTGCACCAATTAAGTTTTCGAGGTTCCTTGATAGTCAAAAGGTCGGCGAAAACGTTGAGGAGGAAAGGAGACGCCGAAAACTCCTGCCTACAAGAAAAGAACGAAGAACTTTTTTTTCCAGAAGAACACATTTCCACCGAATAATATGAACATAATAAAGAACAAAAGTAACCGAGTACCTCACCACCGTTGCTACCAGAACTCATGTTAAATTTGGAGAACAACTTCCTGACCAATTCATTTCATCATGCCACCACCTTCTACTCTCAGCCTATGGCACCCACTTTGGCTTCACAGTACCAGACAATGGCAACTGCTACTTTGATCCAGCCGGAAATTCCTGCACAGCATCCATCGGATAACATGAAGTAACAGATGAGAACCTCACAGCAGTTATAAGCAAGTCTACATAAAAGAAACAATTTTGAAAAAATTGGAAAGGAAATCTGTCCAAGGTTACATTATATTGTGAAGTTCAAATTTTAATTCCTGAAATGAGTTAAGATCTTCACAACAGCAAGTCGTAGTTCTGTTCTAGAAACGGAAGGTCCATCCGTCGTCAACCAATCACGGCAACACGGTGAAACCTGTCGAGAATATCAGCAATGATTCAGGAAGAGTTAATTCAAGAATAGTATATCATTTAACTGTCAGTGTATTCTCCTATTAAACAACCAAGCATCAGTCAAAAAGAAAGGCAACGCCCTAATGAATTATAACATAAGTGAAGGAGTTTAACTAACACCCGTTCGGTGGTGCAATGAAGCCTGATACAGATGGTCGGTGGGCTCATTTGACTTGTGCGATGTGGATACCTAAAGCTTGCTTAGCTGATGCCAAGAGAGTGAAGCCTATTGAGGGATTGGGTAGAATCAGTAAGAACCGTTGGAAATTTTTTATACAACATATGCGGTGTATCTTATGGTGCCTGCATCCACTTTCAAACAATTCTTGTCAAGCAGCGTATCATCCGTTCTATGGACGTACAACTGGTCTTTGCATTGAGAGTCACCTGCATAACTTAAGATTGTCGTCCATCTTCACCCCAGAAAAGCCAACTGCATAGATTTAAAACTGAGTTGTTAGCAGCAAAGTTGAATTTATCAGTCAAGAGCATCCCTCATCAGATCGTTTTCTCACCAACAACAACCATAACGATACCACAACAGTACTCGGCCACCATCTCCTGCGAACCATAGATGCAGTTAATTGACCTTCAGCAGCATGATGAATTAAAGAATGGGAACAATGTATATATACCGAATTTACTCCAACGCCGTTACCTCTGTCCGAATCCACAATGCTGAACAAGGAAACCTTCTGTCATAAACTTTTTTGTTATCCCATTACTGTCATACAAGAGCTGCCTTTGAGAACTAAATCATTCCTAGCACACCAAGTCTACCAGCAAAATATATGTTCCAATTACCAGAGAAACTAAAGCTCAAAAAGTTAATTAATTATACCTGAGCCATTCCTTAGTGTCGGTTACGATGGAGTTTGAATCATTATCAATTTGGCTCAAAAAACCTCCACTTAGATGCAAATTAATCCTGCAGCTTCTGAAGCAATTGTCTTGGCATTAGGTCAATCATCTCAGCCGTATAAGACTTGTCAGTTCATTCTTGAAGACTCCTTGGCAGCAATTGCAAGGTTCCAAGCCGCTGCAGCAATCAGAGAAGCCGCTATTAGAGAGTGAGGTTTTCTTATTGCTGATGACAAGAAAAGCTTGATTGGTTTTTGTCTATGCTATGCAATGCAGCACGCAAGTTCTCCAGATAGCTATGCTCGAGCCAAAGTTTCTTCTGTGGCTGCTCAATTGATGAAAAGGGGTTGGCTTGAGGAAGTAGCTGCAGAGAAAGAGACATTCTTTTATCAGGTGAACCAGGCTATTTTTGGGCACTCATGGAGTAGATGTGCAGCTTGCTGGAATCAAATTCCTCGAATCATTGGTATCTGAATTTTCTCCTTCTACTTCAAGTGCTATGGGCCTTCCAAGGGAATTTCATGAGCAGTGTAGGAGATCACTTGAGCGAGACTACCCAAGACATTCACCACCTGTACCTGTCAAGTCAGAAAATAACCGACCAGAGAATATTCTTGGAATAACGGAAGATTCAGAATCAAATCCATTCCCAATTGAATCACAAATTGAAGTGTCAATTAAACAAATCATTATTACAGTCATCAAAAGGGAAAGTTTCAATTTGATCCAGCCCGAAATAGGAAACCCCAAAATCAACCATCAATCAGCATTCAAAACTATTTCAATCAAATTCTCACACCAAAATCCCGTATTGGAGCCTATATAAAGAGAAGATTAAAAACGAAAAGGGAGAAAAAAAAGGAGAAAAAAAAAAGGAGAAAGAAGCTATCGCGAAAAAAGGGGAGAAAAACTATCATACGAAATCGCAACTACCGCAAAAAACCTAATTTCGTAACAGAGGAATTGGAGCAAAGCGACTTATCTCTTTAAGCCAGCGAAATCACTTCCGACCACCGCAAACACCAATCGACGAAGCATCGCCTCCAACACCGTTTCACCAATCTTCGGTAAACTCTCATTTTCTTGCAAAAAGTATTGAACTTGCTGATTGTTTGTTGTGTTTCAGGATTTAGAAGAAGAAGAATTCAAAAGATGAGGGAGAATGGTTCAGAGTGAGAGATGCAATCGAACGACGGCGGAGAAGGAGAAGGGGATTTGGGATTCGTTGGGAAATTAGGGTTCATCGTTCCACTATATTTTGTTAATCCTTTGTTTATGCTGTAATCACACACTAACACCACCGCACACACCCACTAAACCATCACTTAATTAACCGTTAACCAATTATTCATTTACTTAACTAATATATTTGCTAGCTAATCACCCTTTTCCTTAATCAATCGTTTTTTAAACTAATTAACTTAATTCAATCCTTTTTTTCTTTCCCTTAATATTTATCTAATAATTAATTGTCAGTTTTTATTAGCCCTTTTTATTCATTTATTTTAATCAAATCATCTTATATTTAATTAACTCATCCCATTTATCTATAATCCTTTTATTATAACCACCTAGTAATTATTCATTAGGCATAATTCATTCATTTTCTAAATAATAAAAACCTTTTTTTTTTTCAATTTTAACTTTTATTTATTTATAATAACAACCTATTTGATAAGGAACTTTTTTTAATTAATAATATAATAATCCTTTTTCTTAATTTAATTTAACCTATTATAATAACAACTTTTATTTGAGGATAAACCTTTTCACATTGTAAATTTTTTTTAAAACTAGTAATTAAATTAACTTGTACTAAAATTGATTCTCACTAAATTAATTAAACATCTTCTCAAAAATCTCCCACCTAAAATCAAATCAACACTTTCTTATAATTCAAACTAAAATCAAATCAAACAATTAAAATCAATCCCATCATAAAATACAACCTAACCGTGCACGTTTACACTTCACGACACATTCACTCTCACACACCTCAGTGCTTTCATGCGTGTGTATGGCTTTACTTTCTGCAATTTATCTTTCTGCAATTTATTTACCATAATTTACATTACCGTCATCTACATTATCGCATTGCACTCCGTCCAAAGGAAAAACCTACACATGATTCAACAATCGTGTGTAGCGCATATCATTTGCATCATTTTCCCCTTGATCCTTGATCCCATTCAAGTCGATCTTCTTAAGTTTAGGACCTACCCCATAGGAAGGACTTTGTCTCTTATCTTTACAACATAGACAAAACAATCAATAATACAACTTTATTCAAACACATTAGAGAAAGATGCCAAATCATCTTAAGCGAGATTGAATCTCCACCCCACAACGATACAATCAATTCGTAGGAACTTTGCCTTAAGAGAGATAGAGGCGTACTCATCAAACAATCCGAGTACTTGAGCCCTTTTCTTAAGACGATGCAAAGACTATTTTCCTACAACTTGTGGCGGTTAAATCTACCTTAAAATGAAGACACATCTCTTCTCCTAAAATCAATCAATCAACTACCCTAAACCCGTAGGAACTTTGACCACAGTCAAAGAACTCCTCAAACCCTTTAGGAGAACTACAAATACTCTGATTCCACTCCCGTAAGGATATGTAGGCATAAGATGCGATATCTTATCGAGTATACTTATAAATAAACCCCTAGGGTCTTTCAACCATTAAGCAGATAAACCTTAGCAATAAACAAATATAAAACAAGAGGTTCCTGTAGAGTACTACAGAAACTTAGGATGCTAGTACCTTCCCTAAGTTTAACCAACCCCCGAACCTATAACTCTCTAAACCTTGCATTTTCATTGCATTGTGGGAATTTCGATCTTTATCCCTTCCTTTGGACAAATTAAAGTTCGGTTGCAAAAATGAATTAAAGATTCAAACTAATCAATAGTTTGGTATCCGATTTTCACCGCGACAGAAATGGCGACTTCACTGGGGAATAAATTCCTTGTGGGTTTCCCTAACTTGTTTCTTTTATTTTAATATGTTTGATTATCTATTTATCTGTATAATTGTTTATCTATTGCTTTTGGGTTAATATCTTTGAGTGGTGAGACAAAGTCCTACACCTGGACTTGAGAGAAATTAAGATAGGATGGTGATATATTCGAGGAGGCTTATAGGGAGTTGAATCCCGACTAAGTTAAATCGAGAATCCCGCTCAATTGAGGCCCTCTCGAGATAGTACTGTTGAACGAGTAATCATGAAGACACTCACTATTTTCGACCTTGGAGCCTATGATATTGAGGACCGTAGTTACCTTAACCCAACTTTGACCTTTATTAGGATGTAGTGCGGGACTATGAGGGAGTACTCCCGAAATAGTGCTACGCGAAGCTACACTCAAAAGAAGTTCTCTTGAGAATATTATTAATCCTCGAGTTAGTTGAGAAATTGATAATATCCGAAAGACGGGTTGATGACTTTGAGTCCCCTTAGAACCTTGTTCTGCAGGTACAAACAACCTTTAGTCCATAACCTTTGGGAAAGGGTATACCTTTACTCCATGCTCGTTGCAAACCTAGGGTTCCCCTTTGTTTGTTTATCTTTGTGTCCTTATGTGAATACTTGTGTTTGCTGTATTCATATAACATCATTCTGCATTGGACTTCATGGGATTCACTTTCGTTTATGAACATTGTAGGTCACCATGACTTCAAATGAAAGACGTACTGTGAAATATACTTTTAAGAGTCCCAAATTGGATGACCTAAAGAAGTTGTGGGGCTTTATCAAGGATCAAGAGGAATTCAAGAACAAATATGGGAAGTTGATATCTTTATTAGGTCGTGTTGCACCCCAAAATTTGCCCTCACAATACAAGACTTTGTGTTCCAAGAAGGTTCACAAGGTTCACAAAATTCACAATTGGTCAGAAGAGTTGACAATTCCCTCAGACAATGCACCTCCTAAGCAGTGCATCCAAAACTAGGGTTTTGACTTTAATCAGGCTAAATGGACTTCCAAGACTTCAAGTGAGCTTCATAACATCTTATATGTGTATAAGAACCCCCATGTCAAGTTTCAAGACTTTTCTCAAAAGTTTGCTCAGTCAGATGATCAGATAAGTCAAAAGCAGTCAATGCAGTTAAAAGGTCAAACTGAGGTCAACTGTGGTCAAACCAAAGTCAAACTTCATGATTTTTTTTTTTGCCAACATCAAAGAGAGGTTGGGTGAGAAATATTATCATAATAACTGTAATACCCCAAATTTTGCCCTAAGATTTGTCGTCGCATTTCATTGCATTTAATCAATTACTAACAAATTTGTGTAGTCGTTTGACTTTTTGCAGGTAAATATCATATGGCATGCATTTTTTTTCTAAAAAGTAAAAATGGCACAATTGGCAGGAGGACATGTGTAAGGAGTTATGAGTGTGAGAGGTTGAGAGTTCGAATCTCACCTTTGTCACTTTTTTTTTGTTTTTATTATTTTTACTCTAAATTTTTCTATCTTTCATTAAAAAAATAACAAAAATAGTTTTTTATTATTATTTAATTATTATTTTCGTATTTTAATTAAATCATTTTTTAAAATATTATTTTTTTCACTTTTTTCTAAATTATTCATAAAAATATCCAAAAAATCATAAAATAAAAAATATTGAAAAAAATTTTGTTCTTTTTATAATATTTTTTATTTTAGGAATCAATAGGATTATTAGTTTTTATTTTAAGTTTATTTTAATTATTTTAAATTATTTAAATTTTATTTTTTCTTAACTAATTATTTAGTTTGGGCTTTAAAATGGGCTTTAGGGACATTATTGACAATTTGGTGTTAACCCTAATTTGTTCCCTATATATACATGTGTTGCCTTGTTGGAAAAAAGGAGGAGAATGAAAAAAACCTAAGAGGAGTGAGTGCCGTTTGCCGTTATTTAGTTTTCTTCTTCATCCATTACTATTGTTTCTTTTTCTTCATCGTTTACCGTTATTTCTTTTCCTTCATCTATTACTGTTGTTTCTTTTTCTTCATCTTTTACCGTTATTTCTTTTTCTTCATCTATTACCGTTATTTCTTTTTCTTTATCTATTACTGTTATGTTTATATATATATAATTTTTAAATTGTTAGAGTTTATATATATAAGATTTTTGATCGAATTATGTCGATACGATGTTTGCACATTTGTGTGCATGACGCGTGACATTTGTGTTAGTTCGATCTGGTTGCGATGATCGCATTTTTGTGTGAGCAATAATACTATTTTTTGCTTAATTTCTTTTTCTTTGCGATAAATTTTGTTTCGTCCAATTTAGATCTGGTTGCGATGAGCGCATTTCTGCGTTAGCAACATTGTTGGGTTATTTGGCACATTTAAAATTCATCATTGCTTTATTATTATTATTATTATTATTATTATTATTATTATTATTATTATTATCATTATTTATTATTATTATCATTATTATCATTATTATTACCATTATTATTATTATTGTTATCATTAATTTATTAAAATTTGTTATAATATAAAAATCTGTTTTTTAAAATAAATAACATTAACATCTTTTCCAAATTAATATGAAAACCTATTATTTTTAAGAAAAACTTTTTTTTAGATAAATTTAAAATAATAACTAAAATCTTTTTTTTAAAATAATAACTAGAACCGTTATTTATTTTATTTTATTATTGTTCAATTCAAATTTCATTATCATATTGTATCTGCTCCTCTCATGTAACCTCGCGAACTTAACAATCGCTCTTTAAATTCTGCCTTTAAATTTCTGCTTGCATGGTTTAAATTATGACATTATCTCTCTGTTTGCATGATTCAATTATCTCACGCGTTTACTATTATTTCTGTCACATTGCACACATCCGAAGGTTAGGTCTAACTGTTTGGCCGCCGCGCCAATAGTCCGTAAAACTTCACACAAATCCTCAAAACTACAAACTACAAACCCTAATTTTCACAAATGCCTCGCCGCAGGCAAAATTACAATTTTACCCTTAGCATTAGGTCAAAGAGCCGCCGCGCTCATTTTAGGGTTTCCCGCTGTGGAATCCCTAATTTAACCCTAATTACAACTTAACATTTCAACGTAGAGATTTGGAGTTTCTACACTCCACGTAAGCGTGTCCTTAAGATGCGTTTATTCCCCTTGAGACCTTGACCACAGTCAAGAAGTTTCTAACCTCCCTATTGAGGGGAACTACGATTACTCTGATTCCACTCCCGTAAGGATACGTAGGCACAAGATGCGATGTCTTGCCGAGTAAACTTAGAATTAACCCCCTTTATTATTTATTATTTATTATTGCTTATTTATATTTTATTTATCTTTGCTATTTAATTATTTTGCTTATTATTTTGTAATTGTTTCTTGGATGTAAAGTTGTTTAATTATTTAATTATTATTATGGTTAGTAATTAGGGAGTGTAATAACATGTATGTAATATTAAAATAAATTTAGATCACTTTTAAATAAAGATAATTAAAATAAACACGTCACACACGTAAGTCGATTTTAATCGCCGTCTCACTTCCTAAGGATATCCCTCAAGTTGCCTACGAATAATGGTTAAGTGGGGTGTATAAAGCAAGTCCCTCAAATAAAAAAATCATCAAAGTCCCTTATGGTTGCCTTTACGAATCAAGTCCCTTTCGAAAAATGATGATGGTCCCTTATATGTGCTTATTACATCCCACAATGGCCTTCAAAGTCAAATTGTCCCTCACATACCCCTTAACATCCAAAGTAAGGACTACCTACTCCATTATAGTAGGGATAGTCTTACTAAGGAAAGGATAAAGAATAAGAAAGACCTTAAAACATTAGGGTAGGCTACTCCTAGATACTTGCTCACTTCAAAACTTTTTCACACTTAAACAAATTTCCAACAAAATTTTCAAACAAGTTTTTTTCACATCCATACACGGATTATTATTGAACTATTCTGAAATTTTTTGCTATTCACACACTACACTTTCAAAACAATTCAAAAGTGAGCTTAAGTACCTAAGAGCCCATGGATAACCATGGATGAAAAGGGTGCTAACACCTTCCCTTTTCATAACCTACCCCCCGGACCCAAAATATTCTCTAAGGTCTTTCCTGTTCTTTTATAACCTTTCCTTATGGATAAAATAAAAGTCGATGGCGACTCTTGCTATCCGCAACATTGTTTAAAGTCAGTTCTCCCACCGTGTTACAGAACTGGCGACTCTGCTGGGGATCTATTTAAGAGGGGTACCCTTAGGAATTAAGATCACTTTAAATTGTTTGCCTTGTTTGCTTTATTATTATATTGTTGGGGTGCTCTTATGTGTGAAAGGTCCTAACCCGGATCTAGTGTACCTTAGGGAAATGGCAATAGACCAAGGAAACTGTACGACGTATATCGATACGGTTGATCTGGTGGCCATAGTTAGTGCGACTTCTTGGTTGGTGCTTATATTCCTTAAGTCAAGTTGAGGATAATATTGAGGCTGCCATATGTTGTCAATGCACTAACTGACTTTTAGAACCCTAGTTAACTCATCTTGGCCTTTAGAAAGTAGTGAGGTAACCGGCTTTGGTGCAGACTGAAGTTGGTTGACACTCGATACTACGCTCATTGAGATCTTAAACTTGGAGGGTTTTGGTTGGCAAGTAAGTTGCCTTCTGAACAACCACCCTTGTGAAGGATCAATGATATTGAGATCCCTTAGAACCTGGTTACTTTTGTAGGACAGGATGAACCATCTAACTTCAGGGGAGGGTACTTGCCTTTGAACCTCATGCAAGCCTTTAAACCTAGGGCTATGGTGTGACTTGTTTGTGTGTGCCACATGTTTGTGATTGAGCATGACATCATGACATCATCATGCATCATAAGCATATCATTTTCCCTAACCATTTCAAGGACCAAAGGATTTATCTTTGTTCTTTGTTGCAGGTCATGGCTTCTGCTCGTAGAAACACCATCAGGATCAACTTTGTAGGGATACCTGCTAAGCTCAAGGAGTTGGTTTCCCTAGTGCCTGATCATTCCCAGTTCAACAAGAGACATGGTCACTTATTGGATCTAGTTACTTCAGGGTTCAGTGAAGACATGATGAGTGTGCTGTTTCAGTTCTTTGACCCTAAGCACCATTGCTTTACATTTCCTGATTATCAGCTGGTTCCAACCATGGAGGAGTTCTCTAAACTTCTGGGTATACCTGTTCTTGATCAGAAGCCATTCACAGGCTTAGAGAAGGAGCTTAAACCAGAAGTTATTGCTGCAGCTCTACATCTGAAGAAGTCTGACATTGTTCTAGAGACGAGAAGTGGAGTTAAAGGTATTCTTGCCAAGGTATTAGTGGATAAAGCTCAAATGTTCTTGAAGGCTATGAGCTACGATGCTTTTGAGGAGATCTTAGCCTTATTGATTTATGGCTTAGTGTTGTTCCCCAATCCTGATCAGTTCATAGACGTTCATGCCATCAACATATTCCTGAGTCACAATCCAGTGCCTACCTTACTTGGAGACATCCTACATTCTCTTCACACCCGTACTACAAGGGCAAGAGGAACTTTGATGTGCTACATACCTTTACTTTCTAGGTGGTTTATTTCTCACCTTCCTTGCTCAGTAATGAAGAATGAGCAAGGGTTCAGATGGTCCAAGAGGATCATGTCACTTTCTCACTCAGACATCCATTGGTGCTCCAGATCTATGGAGAATGTCACCATCATTGACCGTTGTGGGGAGTTTCCTAATGTGCCACTTCTAGGCATAAGAGGAGGCATCACCTACAACCCATCTCTAGCTTTACGACAGTTTGGTTACGCCCGGAGCGATGGTCCACATGACATGTTGATTCAGGGCATTGTGTTTGACTACGACAACGATCTTCAGGGTTACCGTCAGAGATTCATACGAGCTTGGGGAAAGGTAAACATGATTGACAGCAAGACACTGGAGCCTAAGTACACCATTCCTATGGAGGCTTATCTCAGATGGGTACGATTTCGTGCTCAGACACTCATGATGCCATATCCTGCCATCCTACCAGTTACCATGGAACCTGTTGCTGAAGGAGACACAGCTTATACCATCCTTCACCCAGACATGCCTACTGATATGGAAGACTTGCAGAGATCATAGATCCAACTGAAAGAGCAAAGGGATACTTTCGAGGCTCATTACAAAGCAAGCCGAGCAAGGATCCTAGAGCTAACAAAGCTACTTCATGAGGAACGAAACCTCAACTCATACCTCAACACAAAGAGGAAACGTCCATGGGAGACTTAAAACCCCATCTTTTGTACTTATTTCGTTTTCTTTTTTTGTAAGCCTAAAAGGCAAAACAAGTTATTACTAATAAAAAGTTACTTTCTCGTTTGTTTAAGCAAATTTAAATCCTGCGGTCCTTGAAAACATTGCATATGCATTCCCATATCATTGCATCACAGGTATAATTGTGCACAGGTTTCTCATCTTCTCGCTGTTTATTTCAGCAATGGCTCTTGAACAATCAGTTAAGGATCTCCAGGCACAGAATGCACAGTTCCAAGAGCTGATCCTGAACCTATCCAAGGGGCAGGATGAATTGAAGACACTGCTGGCCAAGAAGACTAAGAAGGCTAGAAGGTCTGCTGGGTTGCTCAATATGGGAAGAAGGTTCAAAGGTCCTGACAAGACCAAGGAACAGGTTGAAGACTATGAATCTGAAGAATCTGAGCAGGAGAGAGGCAGTCTCCACAACACTATGGGGGACTCTGATTCTGAGGCTAACTACTACCATGAGCCTAACGAAGACAAATTCAAGATGCTGGTGGATAGAATGGATGCTATGGAATTACAGAAATCATCTGGGCTGGATTTTGAGGATTTGAGCTTGATATCTGGGGTGGTCATACCCATTGGATTCAAAGTTCCTACATTTGTTGTCTATGATGGGGTCTCTTGTCCCAAATTGCATCTGAGGTCTTATGTCAGAAGAATTCAACCCCACACCGCTGATAAAAAGTTGTGGATCCATTTCTTTCAAGAGAGTTTATCTGGAGCTCAGCTAGAGTGGTATTATCAGTTGGAGAGTGTCAACATCAGAGATTGGAATGACCTTGCTGAAGCTTTCTACAAGCAGTATCAATACAATGCTGACTTAGCCCCCACTCGCATGCAGCTTCAAAGCATGTCTATGGGTGCCAAAGAAAGCTTTAAGGAGTATGCTCAGAAGTGGAGAGACTTAGCTGGAAGAGTTCAACCCCCTTTGACTGATAGGGAGTTGGTTGATATGTTCATGTGTACGCTGAATGGTCCGTTTTACAGTCATCTCATTGGAAGCTCATCATCTGACTTCACTGAGTTGATCATGACAGGAGAGCGAGTAGAGAATGGTATCAAGAGTGGTAAGATCCAAGTGGGCACTTCTTCATCAGGTGCTGCAAAGAAGCCTCCCACTGGGAAGAAAGAATCTAATGTTGTGTATGGTCAGCCTGATCGTAACAGAAGGCATCAGTCTGTTAGTGCAGTTCATATTTCAAATCCAACTCCTGCAACAACAGAGCAGCCTCAAGGCAACCAACAGAGGGCTAGAAGACAGTTCACGAAGATCAACATGTCAATGGCTCAGGCATTGCAACACTTGTTGAAGGCTGAACTTATTACCCTGAGGGAGGCTCCTCAGAATCCCAATGTTGCCTCTCCCAAGTACAATCCCAATGCACGATGTGCATATCATTCAAACTGTCCAGGACATGATACTAATAACTGCTGGGTCTTGAAGAACAAAATTCAGGATATGATTGATGCTGGAGAAATTGAGTTTGATCCACCAGGTATTCCAAATGTGATTACAGCTCCAATGCCAAATCACGAGAAGACTGTCAACGCCATTGATGAAGATATTGATGAAGATCTGCATGTCTATTCAGTTATGGAGTCGAGCACACCATTGTCTGTTATCAAAAAGAGGTTAGTACAAGCTGGGATCTTTCCATGTTGTCATGAAGATTGTCTATATTGTACCTATAAGCCGGATAGTTGCTTCATTTTGAGAGATGGGATTCAACGTCTCATGGATAAATATACTATAGTGTTTGAAAGAAGACCAGCATCTGTAGAAAGTATGGTGGATCATCTGACTCAGGGTAAGAAGATTGAAGAGGTTGACATGGTTGACAAAGTACCACTAAGAATCACTTCAAAGGGTCCCATTAAAATCACTCATCAGGGCCCAATCAAGATTACTGCTGAAGGTCCTGTGAAAGTTGTCGCTGAAGCCAGAGTAGCTCCTCTGATCATTACCACTCCTGGTCCTATTCCTTATACATCTGACAAAGCTGTGCCTTGGCACTATGGGTCTGATGTTTACATCCATGGTGTCAAGCAGGAGCCTTTACCTGATATGCCTGTTGACATTGATAATATTGCTGGATCTAGCAAGATCACTCGTAGTGGAAGAGTCTTCTCTCCTCCAGTTGCTTCTAAGAGTGCAGTTACTCCTGCTGTTACTTCCACCACTGATGCTCGGGGCAAGGGTCCTGTTATTGAGCCTGTATCTACTGATGTGCCAGCTGCTGATGACCTCTCTAAGCAGATGGAAGAAGTATTGAAAATCATTCGCAAGAGTGATTATGATATTGTTGATCAGCTGGGGCATACTCCCTCAAAGATTTCTATGCTCTCCCTGTTATTATGTTCTGAGGCTCATGCCAAGTCATTGATCAAGTTTCTAAAGATGGCTCATGTACCCAGTGCAATTTCTGTGGACCAGTTTGAGAATTGTGTTGCTCACCTGACCTATGACAACGGGTTAGGATTTTCTGATGCTGACTTGACCCCTGCCAAGAGGGATCATAACAGGGCCTTGCATATTTCAATTGAATGCAGGGGAACTACCCTGTCTCATGTGCTGATAGACAATGGTTCCTCTCTGAATGTGTTGCCTAAGGAAGTCCTGAACAAGCTGAGTCCTGAAGATACGGTATTGAAGCCCAGTAATATTATGGTAAAGGCTTTTGATGGTTCTAGAAGAGTAGTGCATGGGGAAATTGATCTTCCAATCAAGGTTGGTTCTCAGGTGTTCACTGCTACATTCTATGTGATGGATATTCGTCCTTCGTACTCATGTCTGCTTGGTCGCCCCTAGATCCATGGAGCAGGTGCTGTGACCTCCACATTACATCAAAAGTTGAGATATCCGGTGAATGGAAAAGTTGTTACTGTCTTTGGAGAGGAAGAATACTTTGTCAGCCATGTAAACACTTTCAAGTATCTGGAAGTAGAAGGTGAATACATTGAAACTCCATGTCAGTCGTTTGAAGTGGTTCCCTGGGCTGTTAAGGATTGTGTGACTCCTCCTGCTGTGAAGAAGGTTCCTGTGGTCATCAGAAACCCTCCAACAATGGCAATGGCCTCCCTCAATGATGCAAAAGCTGTGGTGGAAGAAGGTGGTTGTACTATTTGGGGTCAGCTTCCTGATATTCCATACAAGTCTGACAAGTTTGGTTTGGGTTTCACTGCAGAGTCCCAGAAGGCTGTCCGTCGTGCCCGTGCTGTTCGTATCACCAATCAAGGGGTTATCAATGCTGTGGGAGATCAAGATGAAGACTACAACTTGGAGGCATGGATTTTTCCTACTGTGGGTGCTGGACTCAATAATTGGACAGCTGAAGATGTTATCCCTATCTCCTTTAGTCAGGAGTAAATACTATTACTGTGTTATGTTTTTAAATTTATAATTTCTGGAACAATTAAAACTTTCAAGCCATGTGCCTTACCCGGGGCACAATGGTGTGCTTGTTACGGGTTGTCATTTCATTTGCATACTTCATTCAATAAAATCAGTGGACGTTTCGTTTTCGTAAATATTATGTTCCTTGTCTTTCTTTTTCTTTTATTTTTGCTTTATCAGCTATGTGTTCTTACACACACACCCACGCCACTAAAATGCAGATCCTCATCCACTCTGGATCCAGTTGATAACAGTTCTACTATTGCCAATTACAATTTCGAGAATCCGATCTATCAAACTGAAGACGGAAACGAGGACGATTGTGAAATACCTGTAGGGCTTGCTAGGTTGTTACAACAAGAAGAGAAAGCTATACAGCCACATGAAGAGCCAGTCGAAGTTGTGAATCTGGGAACTGAAGAAAACAGAAAAGAGGTCCAGATAGGGGCTGATTTAGAGGACAGTGTCAAGAGCAGGTTGATTCAGATGCTACGTGACTATGTGGAGATCTTTGCTTGGTCTTATGAAGATATGCCAGGGTTGGATACAGACATTGTGGTTCACCGTTTGCCAGTGAAAGAAGATTGTCGTCCAAAGAAGCAGAAGGTTCGTCGTATGCGTCCTGAAATGTCAGAAAAGATCAAAGCAGAGGTAATGAAACAGTTCAATGCAGGGTTCTTGGCCGTAACTTCTTATCCTCAGTGGGTTGCAAATGTGGTACCAGTTCCTAAGAAAGATGGTAAGGTACGTATGTGTGTAGACTACAGAGATCTGAACAAGGCTAGCCCTAAAGATGACTTTCCACTTCCTCATATTGATATTCTGGTAGACAACACTGCTCAGCATAAGGTATTCTCTTTTATGGATGGTTTCTCTGGTTACAATCAAATCAAGATGGCACCTGAAGATATGGAGAAGACTACATTTGTGACACAGTGGGGCACCTTTTGCTATAAGGTAATGCCATTTGGTTTGAAGAATGCAGGGGCAACATATCAGCGTGCTATGGTGGCTTTGTTTCATGATATGATTCATCATGAGATAGAGGTATATGTGGATGATATGATAGCCAGGTCTCAGAATGAAGAACAACATCTTGATCATCTGCACAAGTTGTTTGAGAGGTTGAAGAAATACAGGTTGAGATTAAATCCAAACAAGTGTACTTTTGGAGTTAGATCTGGAAAGCTCCTGGGTTTCATTGTCAGTGGAAAAGGTATTGAAGTGGATCCTGCAAAAGTGAAAGCTATACGAGAGATGCCAGCTCCCCGTACTGAGAAGGAGGTTAGAGGTTTCTTGGGACGATTGAACTACATTGCAAGATTTATTTCCCAATTAACTACCATCTGTGAGCCAATCTTCAGGTTGTTGAAGAAAGATCAGGTGATGGAATGGAATGATGAGTGCCAGACTGCCTTTGATGAAATCAAGAGATATTTGCTAGAACCTCCAATTTTAATGCCACCAGTTGATGGAAGACCCTTGATTATGTATTTAACAGTATTAGACAACTCAATGGGGTGTGTATTGGGGCAACATGACGAGTCTGGTCGAAAAGAGCAGGCAATATACTACCTTAGCAAAAAGTTTACCGACTGTGAAACAAGATACTCACTGCTCGAGAAAACTTGCTGCGCTTTGGCATGGGCTGCTCGCCGACTAAGACAGTATATGTTGACCCATACTACCTTGTTGATTTCGAAGATGGATCCAATCAAGTACATATTTGAGAAACCTGCTCTCTCCGGAAGAATTGCAAGATGGCAAATGATCTTGACGGAATATGATATACAGTATACTACTCAGAAGGCCATTAAGGGGAGTGTTGTTGCTGATCATTTGGCTCATCAAGCAGTAGATGATTACCAGTCAATGAATTTTGAGTTCCCTGATGAAGACATTATGTCTGTTACCAAAGAACCTGGACAATATGACGGACCTGAACAAGGATCCCGATGGACTATGGTTTTTGATGGTGCCTCCAATGCACATGGTAATGGTGTTGGTGTTGTGATTAGTTCCCCTGAAGGTTGTCATACCCCGATTACTGCCAGACTTTGTTTCTATTGTACCAATAACATGGCTGAGTATGAGGCATGTATCATGGGTATGCAAGTTGCTATTGATATGAAGATTCAGTTCCTTGAGAATTATGAAGGATGCAGGCTTGGATGAAGATGAGTGGATTCAGACTCGACTTGACCAGATAAATTTGATTGATGAGAAAAGGTTAGCAGCAGTTTGTCATGGCCAGATGTACCAGAAACGGATGATCAAAGCTTTTAACAAGAAGGTTAAGCCAAAGGTATATCAGGCTGGTGACTTGGTAATCAAGCGTATCATATTACCACAGGGTGATCCTAGGGGCAAGTGGACTCCAACATATGAGGGACCATTTGTAGTCAAGACAATGTTCTCAGGGGGTGCCATGATACTGACTACAATGGATGGTGAAGACTTCCCACAACCTGTAAACGCAGACATAGTTAAAAAATACTACGCATAAAAAGAGACCCGCTAGGTTGACAGGCCTAGGCAAAAATAAGGGCATCCCGGCAAACCAAAAGGGTTTGGGCAAAAAATTAGGGATATATATATAAAAAGATGTACACCCGGCAAGTCGAAAACCTGAAAAGGCGGCTTGGGCAAAAAAGGGTATCCCGGTGGATTGAAAACCCGAAAGGGCAATCCAGGCAAAAGTTAGGGATTAAAGCGTATGACTATGTCTCGTTTGGATCACTCATGAAACTGCAACCAGTTGTACTACTTACTCAAGCTCAAACAGATGAAGCTCAATCCAATCGTTTCCGTCTCAACAGCAAGAAGATGAGATACTTGAGTGGCAATAGTAGAATTGAAACTCAATAGGATTATTTCCCACATAGCTGATTCTTTTTGTAAAACTTCATGACAAAATTCTCTTACTAGGGTTTATGTCTCCTTGTACAAACTTACCCGTGTATGGGTCACTTTTGATATAAATAAATTCCATCTTTTGAATCCAGATTCACTTTTACCCTATTTACATAAGCGAAACGTCCATTGGTTGTGTTTGAATGTATGTATGCCTTTGAATATGATTGATGTTTACCAGAAACGCATGTATGCTTTTAATATGATTGATGTTTACCAGAAATGCATGAAAATGCAGTAATAGTATTTACTAAGGACGAACGAGGGAAGGATTTCAACGAAGCTTCGCCGGTTCATCTTTACAAGACAGTTACAAACCATCAGTAGGACTAATCCATTTTCACAAAGTCTAATCTCCCCTGGAATTTATATCCATCTCTTTTATCCTCATACGGATATACGGGAAATTACTTTCCAATAAGGGCACGATGAACGAAGACGGGATGTTATACTTATCCTACTATCAAACGAAAACGAAGGTTATCTATACCCTACTATCCCCAACAACGGGAGGTTATCTATACCTTGTTATCCCCAACAACGGGAGGTTATCTATACCTTGTTATCCCCAGCAGACGGAGGGTTATATATTCTTCAACAACGAATCGGGATTTATTTTCCTTGGCCAGCAGTTGTTATACAAGGATATCCAGACACTTCCAGCAGTGTCATAGCATACATACATCATTTACATCATACCATAACATATATGTCTATAGTACATTACCTAAGTGCATCATGTCATACATGCATACATAAAGCATAAACTAATGTTGTTATACAGAATGCTACCTTGTTTTCAGGTTAATTATCCAACAAACAATCTTATGATCTTTGGGACTGCTTTATTGTAACCTCAGGGTTACTTTATCCTCCTGATGAGCTTCTTATTACTTTGGGACTGCTTTATTGTAACCTCAGGGTTATTTTATCCTCCTGATAGCCTCTCATGACTTCAAGACTGCTTTAGAGCTACTGATTGCTCTATCCTCCTGAAATCATCCTATTACTTCAAGACTGCTTTAGAGCTATTCATTGCTCTATCCTCATGAGGTCATATTACTACTTCAAGACTGCTTTAGAGCTATTCATTGCTCTATCCTCCTGAAGCCATCTAATTATTTCAAGACTGCTTTAGAGTTATCCATTGCTCTATCCTCCTGAAATTACATTATTATTTCAAGACTGCTTTAGAGCTATCCATTGCTCTATCCTCCTGAAATCATTACTTCAAGACTGCTTTAGAGCTATTGATTGCTCTATCCTCCTGAAGACATATCACATTATTATTTCAAGACTGCTTTAGAGCTGTTGATTGCTCTATCCTACTGAAGCCATTCTATTACTTCAAGACTGCTTTAGAGCTATTGATTGCTCTATCCTCCTGAAGCCATTATTACTTCAAGACTGCTTTAGAGCTATTGATTGCTCTATCCTCCTGAGGTCAGATTTATCACTTCAAGACTGCTTTAGGGTTATCATTATTGATTGCTCTATCCTCATGAAGACATGCTGTTACATCAGTATTACTCCAGACTCCTGACAGTTCTCATTATACTACTGAAGAACTTTCCCCTAGTGGCATCTTTAAGCCCACTCAATCATGTTCAACCAACCATCAATATCACTCCATGCACTGGTGAGTGCAAATTTTTGGGCTTTTGTGTTCAATCCCCTTCAACCTTCCAGGTTACGACTGACAAATATACCAATCTAACCCCTCAGGTTTCAGAAAATTGAACAGGGGCAGCTGTTGCACCCCAAAATTTGCCCTCACAATACAAGACTTTGTGTTCCAAGAAGGTTCACAAGGTTCACAAAATTCACAATTGGTCAGAAGAGTTGACAATTCCCTCAGACAATGCACCTCCTAAGCAGTGCATCCAAAACTAGGGTTTTGACTTTAATCAGGCTAAATGGACTTCCAAGACTTCAAGTGAGCTTCATAACATCTTATATGTGTATAAGAACCCCCATGTCAAGTTTCAAGACTTTTCTCAAAAGTTTGCTCAGTCAGATGATCAGATAAGTCAAAAGCAGTCAATGCAGTTAAAAGGTCAAACTGAGGTCAACTGTGGTCAAACCAAAGTCAAACTTCATGATTTTTTTTTTGCCAACATCAAAGAGAGGTTGGGTGAGAAATATTATCATAATAACTGTAATACCCCAAATTTTGCCCTAAGATTTGTCGTCGCATTTCATTGCATTTAATCAATTACTAACAAATTTGTGTAGTCGTTTGACTTTTTGCAGGTAAATATCATATGGCATGCATTTTTTTTCTAAAAAGTAAAAATGGCACAATTGGCAGGAGGACATGTGTAAGGAGTTATGAGTGTGAGAGGTTGAGAGTTCGAATCTCACCTTTGTCACTTTTTTTTTGTTTTTATTATTTTTACTCTAAATTTTTCTATCTTTCATTAAAAAAATAACAAAAATAGTTTTTTATTATTATTTAATTATTATTTTCGTATTTTAATTAAATCATTTTTTAAAATATTATTTTTTTCACTTTTTTCTAAATTATTCATAAAAATATCCAAAAAATCATAAAATAAAAAATATTGAAAAAAATTTTGTTCTTTTTATAATATTTTTTATTTTAGGAATCAATAGGATTATTAGTTTTTATTTTAAGTTTATTTTAATTATTTTAAATTATTTAAATTTTATTTTTTCTTAACTAATTATTTAGTTTGGGCTTTAAAATGGGCTTTAGGGACATTATTGACAATTTGGTGTTAACCCTAATTTGTTCCCTATATATACATGTGTTGCCTTGTTGGAAAAAAGGAGGAGAATGAAAAAAACCTAAGAGGAGTGAGTGCCGTTTGCCGTTATTTAGTTTTCTTCTTCATCCATTACTATTGTTTCTTTTTCTTCATCGTTTACCGTTATTTCTTTTCCTTCATCTATTACTGTTGTTTCTTTTTCTTCATCTTTTACCGTTATTTCTTTTTCTTCATCTATTACCGTTATTTCTTTTTCTTTATCTATTACTGTTACGTTTATATATATATAATTTTTAAATTGTTAGAGTTTATATATATAAGATTTTTGATCGAATTATGTCGATACGATGTTTGCACATTTGTGTGCATGACGCGTGACATTTGTGTTAGTTCGATCTGGTTGCGATGATCGCATTTTTGTGTGAGCAATAATACTATTTTTTGCTTAATTTCTTTTTCTTTGCGATAAATTTTGTTTCGTCCGATTTAGATCTGGTTGCGATGAGCGCATTTCTGCGTTAGCAACATTGTTGGGTTATTTGGCACATTTAAAATTCATCATTGCTTTATTATTATTATTATTATTATTATTATTATTATTATTATTATTATTATTATTATTATTATTATTATTATTATCATTATTTATTATTATTATCATTATTATCATTATTATTACCATTATTATTATTATTGTTATCATTAATTTATTAAAATTTGTTATAATATAAAAATCTGTTTTTTAGAATAAATAACATTAACATCTTTTCCAAATTAATATGAAAACCTATTATTTTTAAGAAAAACTTTTTTTTAGATAAATTTAAAATAATAACTAAAATCTTTTTTTTAAAATAATAACTAGAACCGTTATTTATTTTATTTTATTATTGTTCAATTCAAATTTCATTATCATATTGTATCTGCTCCTCTCATGTAACCTCGCGAACTTAACAATCGCTCTTTAAATTCTGCCTTTAAATTTCTGCTTGCATGGTTTAAATTATGACATTATCTCTCTGTTTGCATGATTCAATTATCTCACGCGTTTACTATTATTTCTGTCACATTGCACACATCCGAAGGTTAGGTCTAACTGTTTGGCCGCCGCGCCAATAGTCCGTAAAACTTCACACAAATCCTCAAAACTACAAACTACAAACCCTAATTTTCACAAATGCCTCGCCGCAGGCAAAATTACAATTTTACCCTTAGCATTAGGTCAAAGAGCCGCCGCGCTCATTTTAGGGTTTCCCGCCGTGGAATCCCTCATTTAACCCTAATTACAACTTAACATTTCAACGTAGAGATTTGGAGTTTCTACACTCCACGTAAGCGTGTCCTTAAGATGCGTTTATTCCCCTTGAGACCTTGACCACAGTCAAGAAGTTTCTAACCTCCCTATTGAGGGGAACTACGATTACTCTGATTCCACTCCCGTAAGGATACGTAGGCACAAGATGCGATATCTTGCCGAGTAAACTTAGAATTAACCCCCTTTATTATTTATTATTGCTTATTTATATTTTATTTATCTTTGCTATTTAATTATTTTGCTTATTATTTTGTAATTGTTTCTTGGATGTAAAGTTGTTTAATTATTTAATTATTATTATGGTTAGTAATTAGGGAGTGTAATAACATGTATGTAATATTAAAATAAATTTAGATCACTTTTAAATAAAGATAATTAAAATAAACACGTCACACACGTAAGTCGATTTTAATCGCCGTCTCACTTCCTAAGGATATCCCTCAAGTTGCCTACGAATAATGGTTAAGTGGGGTGTATAAAGCAAGTCCCTCAAATAAAAAAATCATCAAAGTCCCTTATGGTTGCCTTTACGAATCAAGTCCCTTTCGAAAAATGATGATGGTCCCTTATATGTGCTTATTACATCCCACAATGGCCTTCAAAGTCAAATTGTCCCTCACATACCCCTTAACATCCAAAGTAAGGACTACCTACTCCATTATAGTAGGGATAGTCTTACTAAGGAAAGGATAAAGAATAAGAAAGACCTTAAAACATTAGGGTAGGCTACTCCTAGATACTTGCTCACTTCAAAACTTTTTCACACTTAAACAAATTTCCAACAAAATTTTCAAACAAGTTTTTTTCACATCCATACACGGATTATTATTGAACTATTCTGAAATTTTTTGCTATTCACACACTACACTTTCAAAACAATTCAAAAGTGAGCTTAAGTACCTAAGAGCCCATGGATAACCATGGATGAAAAGGGTGCTAACACCTTCCCTTTTCATAACCTACCCCCCGGACCCAAAATATTCTCTAAGGTCTTTCCTGTTCTTTTATAACCTTTCCTTATGGATAAAATAAAAGTCGGTGGCGACTCTTGCTATCCGCAACATTGTTTAAAGTCAGTTCTCCCACCGTGTTACAGGTCGCACAGTGAATGAAGGACTTCTTGCCACTCTACTACAGTTTTATGATCCTCTTTATCAGTGTTTCACCTTCCCAGATTTTCAATTGTTACCTACATTGGAAGAGTACTCCTTTTTGGTGGGTCTACCTATTTTGGAAGAATCTCCTTTTCCTTTCTTGGAAAAGGACCCTGATGAGAAAGATATTGCTAAGGCCCTCCGTTTAAAAGTAGCTGACGTCAAGGCCAACATGGTTACTAAGGATGGAATTCTTGGTTTGAAGACAGGTTTCCTAGTCGAGAAAGCTTTATTTTATGCTAATCATTCGAACAAGGCTCAGTTCGAGGCAATTTTCGCCTTACTTGTTAATGGGATACTTCTATTTCCAAGTTTTGAAGGTTTCATCGATCTCAAAGTGTCGCTACTGCGAAAATCGGCGCCGGCTGACAGAAGAGTCGCCACCGTGCGTTATTTATCCCAACGGAGGGAAAGGAAACGCTCGAAGTAAACCTCACAAAAAAATGGGAAAGGTATGGTCATCGCAACCAAAACCTGGATTCGGGAGTCGGTTACGCAAGGGGAAGGTATTAGCACCCCTCACGTCCGTCGTACTCGACGGGATCCACGCTTGCTTGGTTTGTCTAAAGGATGCAAAACAATCTATCTACGGCTGCTAAATCTAAACGGAAGGGAATTGACTCGATAGAGCGTCACACTCTACGCCTACGTATTCTCAAGAGAGAAAGTCAGAGTCAACGTAGTTCGGGACTACGGGGAAATTGGCTCGCCAAGACCTCGCGTCTTGTGCCTACGTACTTCCACACTGCATGGAAGATCAGAGCTTACGTAGTTCAGGCTAACTACGGCTAAACAGGGGTGTTCTCACACAGCAGTGAGAAATTAAACTGGTTTGAGAGGTATGGAAACCTATGGGAAAAACTACGGTCTGGTCTCAAATGCACAAGGGCAAGAGAAAAGGGTAACAATTAGTTGTCAGCGGGAAAGTCTCGATCGCACAGCAGCGAGAGAACAAAAGAGTTAATTGTTAGTGTGCTTGCTAGGATATCGCATCCTATGCCTACATATACTCGTCTGGTACGAGAAATCAGAGCAGCTGTAGTTCGGCTACTTTCGGGACCACAGCTCAAATCTCGTTTTATTAATATTATGAAAAAAGGTTACAATGATTGAATACTGGAAAATAAACTCCTAGGAAATACTATCCTATCCATCTATAATGGAAAAAATCAAATGGAAAATAGTCCCCTAACAAGTGGACTTCAAAGACTACCTCTAAAAATGTAAAAAGTCCCCTAACAAATGGACTTGTAAAACTACTTCTAAAAGAAAAATAAACTCTATGAAAAAATGTACTCTAAAAAATATTAAATCTACACTAATATTTTTTCCTCTTTTTCATACTTCTATTTTCTTTTTCTTTCTCAATATTCTTTTCTCTTTTCTTTTTTCAAAATACTTTTCATATTCTTTTTATTATTTTTCTCCTCCAATATTCTCTTCAAATATTTTTTCATATATCCTTTTCTTCCATTTTTTTCATATTTCTTTTTCCTTTTTTCTTTTTCAAAATATTTTTCCTCTTTTTCTTTTCAAATATTCTCTTTTCATATACTATAATAAAGAAAAAAAACAAAAAGAAAATAAGAAAGGGGAAGGGGGGTACAGCAGTACAAGGGATGCAGTAATTAGTAAAGCAAAATAAAACAGAAACAGCATGGGCCCAGCCCAAAAACTCAACAACACACACACGCAGGGGGGTGGGGGAAGAAAACGGGGTGCAGTTTGGTAGCGAAGTTCATTGGGCCCAGCCCATTCCATCGGCAGGCAAAAAACGAAGGTGCATGGAAAACAAGGGGGGTGTACGGACGAAAACAGACTAATGGGCCCAAGGCCCAATCCACATGGGGTCTCCTTCCTCTCTTTCGCAATCCACCTTTCCAGAACCCTAATTCTCCTCTTGGCACTGTTCACAGCGCCGTTTCCAACCCTCCTCTGAACTCTCTCGTCTCTCTCAATCTCCATCACCTCAGCATTTCTCAATCTTGCTGGCTTTCTATCAAACTCCCAGCTCGTTTCAATTCTTCCAAAACCAAAACAAACAAAAACATAAATCTCTGGAAACACGAAATGGATCCATGGCTTGTGCGTTGCTGAAGACTCAAATCCGTTGATGAAGATCTGGCTGAGTTCCTGAAAGAACTTCCTGAAGGCAATGATGGCGACAAACGAATTCGTGAAGATCTTGAAAGCGCTTCAAATTTGACGGAGATCTGGAAATAATGAAGGTTGGATGAACACGATTGGGGTTTGAATGTTAATGACGAAGACTTGCTCAGATCTTATTCTTGATGATGGCGTTGATACGAAGAAGGTGGACATTCGAATCCAGATTCGTTGACGAAGATGGTTGAGGGTTGAAGGTCGTGTTAACATTTCTGGAGATTCGTTGAAGAATCTTGAGTGTTTTCTAGAGATTTATTGATGATCGTATGAATTTCTGGAGGATTAACGAAGAACATGCGAAGTTCCTGATGAAGATTGTTGCGGCTTTCTGGAAAACATGAAGAACACAACGAACATGGATGAAGGCTTTCTGGGGAATTTGCTTGAAGATTGAGGGCAATCGATGAACATGCGTGAAGGTTCTTGAGAGTTTGTGAAGATTTTCTATAAAACGGATGAATAAGATTGGGGAATCTGGGAAATGGATGAACATTGGTGATGAGGAAGATGAATGAGGTTGAAGGATCTGGGGAAAATGATGAACACTTTGAAGATTTCTGGAAATTGGATGAGTTTTCCGGCGGTGTTTCCGGCGAGGCACGAACGTTGTAGGTGAGGAAGATGAAGATTGGGGGAAAAGAGATGAAGATTAGAGAGAATTTCTGGGATTTTTTAGTTTTCCGGTGTCTGGTATGGCGGCCGGAGTTGGTTGCTGGTTAGTTACGGTGGCCGGAAAATGGAGGTTACGGTGGCCGGAGGGAGTTAGGGTGGTCGGAGGTGGGAAGTTAGGGTGGCCGGAGGGAGTGGGAGGCGGTGGTTGCATGGCCTCCGGCCATGCAACCGGTGAAGCTGGCGTGATGACAAGTGTCACGGGGGAATCATGCATGCGAAACGCGTGGAGCTGGGAGAGAGGTAGTGGGATCACGCGTGGACGATTCTGGGAGAAGGTGAAAATGAGGTGGGGACCCTGGACTTGAACGCGTGGCACGTTTTATAGGGTGACACATCTCACATTCTGGACAAAAAAGACAAAAACGGACTGAGATGAATTTGGGCCTCCAAAAACCTCTCTGGGCCCACGAAAAAACTGCTTTGGACCAGAAAAAACTGAATTAAAAAAAAGATCAACTCAATTAAGAAACTCATTAAAGACTAAACCTAATTAACTAAAATAATAACACTACAATTAAATCTAAATGAAAATTAATCTATCCTAATTAATTCTAACAAACTTAAATAAAAGATTAAAATCCTAATTAAATCTAAAAGATGATTAAAATCTAATTAAACCTATATTAAACTAAAACTAATAAAACTCTAATAACCTCTATTTTAAAAAAAACTATTAAAACTCTACTAATTCTAATAAAATCTATATTATTTATTTAAAACTATTAACAAAGCTATTAACCTATTAAAAAATTCTGTAAAATTCTAAAAATGATTTAAAGCTATTAAAAATATTAAAAAATTCTATTTAAATTCTAAAAACTCTATAAAGCCTATTTAAAATCTACAAAAGGCTATTAAATCCTAAAAAATGCAAACAAAGGCAAATAACCAACATAAAAGAGAGCACGAGACCAGATCGAAGCAAAACAATAAATCCAGATACCAAGAATCTCAAAATCACTGCATAAGCTGAAAACACCCAGGAAGCGCGCGACTTCCCAAAATAAACCTCCAATTATCCAAACCGGTCTGAGACACCCGAAAAGCGAAAACAGGGCTGTGGTCCCGATAAAATCACCATGATTGATGAAATGCGCTATATGCAGTATGCAAATGCGAATGCGAGCATGCGTCGAAGCATAAACCGAAAGCGACACCGGTTGGTCAAATTTTAGGGTCCAACAGCTGCCCCTATTCAAGCGGCTTGGACCTGAAGGGTTGAAGAGCGCGCAACCTTCAAACATTCAGAGGTACGAGAAGGTTGAATACCAATAAACCCGAAAATTTGCCAACCGCGAGAATATACTGTAAAACTGCTTGGGGAATAAAATCCAGAACCGAACCCAGTCGTCCCGGCAACAAATTGATCAATCATCTGGTAAAGAACTCCTGCTTTTAACGCCAGTTACCTGCGTGATACCCCATATAACAAACCCGAGGGTTGCAACAAAACACCTGATCCTCTCACATCGTCTACTGATAGACAGGAAGAGAAATATACTCACATCGTCTAAAGATAGACGGAAAGACACCCATCCCGAAGGAACATCATCAATACTCACATCGTCTAAGGATAGACGAAAAGACACCCAAAATCCATACTCACATCGTCTAAAGATAGACGGAAAGACACCCAATCCATCAATACTCACATCGTCTACTGATAGACGGAAAGACACCCAAAATTCATACTCACATCGTCTAAAGATAGACGGGAAGACACCCTTAATCCATCAATACTCACATCGTCTACTGATAGACGGAAAGACACCCAATCCATCAATACTCACATCGTCTACTGATAGACGGAAAGACACCCATAATCGGAGGAAAAATTCAATACTCACATCGTCTAAGGATAGACGGGAAGACACCCAAAAATCCATACTCACATCGTCTAAAGATAGACAGGAAGACACCCAAAATCCAAAGAAACAAACCAATACTCACATCGTCTAAAGATAGACGGAAAGACACCCATCACGAAGGAAAAATTCAATACTCACGTCGTCTAAGGATAGACGGAAAGACACCCAAATCGATACTTCAACACCATCCCTCAAATTTCAGAATCCTTTCGTCTACGGGAATTGATGGAAAGAACAATATCCTTAAAGGGGCCACATCATCAGTAAGGACCGACGGGAAGAAAACCACCTTCAAAGAGCCATGTCGTCAATAAGAATCGACAATCAGGAAAACCCTCTTGAAATATCATCTCATCCAATAAACAGAAAGAAAACCACTATCCGAAAGATCGCTTTGAAACCCCTCAACATCCAAAGATAACCGGAGAAGACTCGCTGGGGAAACACACCATCCGTATGATCTGACGATAAGAAACCCGTTGAAAAATCACCTGAAACTTCACATCGTCTACTGATAGACGGAAAGGACACCACTTAGAGAAACCCCATCTTGAAACCCCACTGGAAAATTAACCGAAACTTCACATCGTCTACTGATAGACGGGAAGAAAACCACATTCTGGAGAAACCCCATCTTGAAGCCCCACTGGAAAAAACAAACGAAACTTCACATCGTCTACTGATAGACGGGAAGAAAGCCATATTCGAACTCAAGACGTCTAACAATAGACGGAGAAACCCACTTATTGGAGGAACACATCGTCAATAAGCCTGTCGATACCAGATGACTGATTGATCAAAGCATAACTGTTGTATGATCTGAAATACGAATAAACTGCTGAATTGTCTGAACACCACTGTTGGATGAATGCCCCTGAACTGATCACAGAGTAATTCACGTGCCATATGAGGCTGATAGAAAACCTGGCTTATGCTTCGTATGCATATGCATATGTTTGAATCTTTCTATGACGTAATGCTCCATTCAGGATGGAAATGCTACGCATTCTGAAAATGACATGCAAGTATGATGCAAATATGATGATGTATGCAATATGCTAATGCAGGCTCAGGCTGCTGGAGAAAGTCGGGTACAGAAAACCACTTTAGCAAAATAAATGCTGAAGACGAAGCCAACTCCGCTGGGGATAACCCGGATATCACAGAATTATTCCAGCAAAATAAATGCTGGAAGAGTGAAATCAACTCCGTTGGGGGATTTGGGAACTGAACCAAGCACCTCGTTGAAGTAACACCCTGCTGGGGAATATAACTTTGTTGGGGAATAGCAGATGTGCCAAGTATGATTGGACTTCTCTGGGGATAGCTCACCCGTGCCAATGAAAAATTGGACTTTGCTGGAGAAGATAAACGGAGTCTTCTTGCGTACTGACGAAGATCGGACTTGGAAACTAATGCGCCAACACGGATGGGCCTCACAGTGACTGCCAACCTGGATTTGGGCTTTTTAAGCTATCTGTGACGGGTCAGGTACAACTGACGCTGGAAAACATTCTGTCTGAATACACAGTCTTCTGGTTGAAGAGTCAAAGGATAGTACCACAACTTCCAACATTCGTCTCGCACTCGAAAATTGGCTGACTCTGCTCGAATGGCTCTGAATAACTCTGATGATACGGAGAAGAACAATCCCTTCGCTTCTGATATGCCCCAGCCTGCGGGATCTCTGTGGGGATAGTCCTCGAAAGGAAGTCTGAAACTCTGTTCCCTGATGGTCTGATACGAAATGCCCCAGCATTCTGAACTTCGGAGAGATACTTTACATCAAACGCTTCTCGAATAAAGAATAACTTCTGCGCTCTTAAGATAGCCTGCCCCTGACTGCAATGACTTTGCCCCTGATTATCTGATTCAGAATAGTGCCCCTGCCTACGAGATATTCACCGAATCTCAACCTGATTGCCCCAGGATAACTGACTTCGAAAGGCTGTCCTGACTGGGGATCACTGGATGTAGCTTGCCCCTGCTCTCGGAACATTCAGGCGTTCTGTATTCTATCCTGACCATACCTTCCATTGTAGGAAACTTTCCTGCTGTCAAGCGCTTACTCGCAAGTAAAATAAGTTGTTCTGCGTAAAAGACATATTAATGCAACACATATGACAACTTTGACGTCCAATCTGTTCACTGGGAAAAGGAAAAAACAGTTTATGGCATATAATGCACAAAACATTTATCAAGAATATCAACATCAGTACCAACATGGTAAGAAGAACCCTTTTAGGAGTCAGTTTCGACGCAATCTTTACCGAAGTATGCTTTCGAAACAAACCTACTTCAATTAGGACTTTTGAAGGCTGTAACGTGGTCAGGTTCACGGTTTTGAAGGAAAGGATAAAGGCTCAAAGTTTATTTTAACCCACCACTCTCCTTGATGTTCTCCCATCCTACGTTCAGCTAATTCGACCTTAGCGCTCACCTCTCAGAGGCTGAAAGGTAGGAGTGATAGCTCGAGAAACCATGAGTTTTTGGAGTGACAGCCACTCACTCTTCGTCTTTGACACTTAGGGTCGCACGACTCGTATTTCATTTGAGGATTTTTCTTTCGTCCTCCTTTTCGTTTTCTTATCCCTAACTTTTGCCTGGACCGACTCCTTGGAGTTTCTTCTGATTTTTTAAGTCCAGCGGGATGCCCTCATTTTTGCCTAAGTCATTTGTTTTGAAGTTTTGACTTAGCGGGCTTCTGATTCTTTTTTGCTCTCTTTTTCCGAACAAGTCGTGCGACACTGGTTGCCTGACTCATTGGAGAATGATGTGACGGTCTCACTCTTGATTTAACCATTGTGGTTTTTTAGGCACGACCTCTAGAGGTGTGATTGATCCTCGAACGGACACTCCTTTTGCAACTTGAACGCTCGGCCAAATTAGCTAACACCTACCCTGCCCCAGGTTAAAGGTGGAGGGTTTTTCATTTTCAGAAAGAACTCCTGCTACCAGGCTCAAAGGGGTTGACAAGGGATTATCTTCCTTATATCACCGGTGTTTAGGGATTTGAAGCAATGCCTGTACATCATCAGCAGGTTTTATCTCAAAAGCATACAATCGGAAGTTGCATGTCGTTCTTTTTCGTCATCCTCCTCAGATCCTTCTTAACCAAGCATCAGACATTTGTAAAAACAATTAGTGAACACGACTGGATTTAATCAAAACATGCATATTTATTTCATTATCATCAATTGAATGAAAACAAACAAGTTTTACGAACAAGATTGCAATTTAAACAGGAAAGAAACTACAAACGTAAAGAAATGACAAGATAAAACAAAGAAAAATGCCAGCTTCCGAGAACCGGGCTTTCACATCTGTCCTGCTGCTGAACCAGCCATCTTCACAATCAGTTATTAGAGGCAATTCGAAGTTGTCCTGATCTGCCTTCAGCGACCTAACCAAATTATGGAGCCTCTCCTCCTCATTCAGATGATTTTGGGCCCTTCCTGCCCGAAGTTGATAGCTGCACTATCAAGTAGGTCTTGCACCTTGTGCTTGAAGGCCAGACAATCTTCAATGTTATGCCCAGGTGCTCATGAATGGAAATCACAGTGCTCCTTGATATCATACTCTGCTGGAGGCGTACCTGTTAGCGGGGCTAACTTCCTCTTCTCAACTAACTGTAATCGTAGCAACACCTGAAGAAGTTCGACATATGGCATCGGAGGCACATCAAATACCCTCACCGGCCTCTGATTTTGAGCTCTTCGCTAATTGGGATGCTGCTGCCTCTGCCACTGTTGAGATCGTTACTGTCGTCGCTGGTATCGGGTTGACTTTTGAACCACCTTCGTAGGAAATACAACATCGGTTTCTTGACTTTCACCGTACTGATTAAGGCACTCCTTATGCTTAGCCATTTTCTTTCTCAGATCTGCCCCAGGAATAGGCAACAGTTGTGGGCATGGAGATTCTGACACCATGGAGTCTAGGATACGTTTCTGACCTACTGCAGCTTTAGCAACATCCATCATATTAGCATCAACTGAGACAGGAGCAATACGTACAGCTACACCGCTTGGCGTGAATTCAATATCTTGCGAGTCAATCAGGTCTTGAACATTGTGCTTAAAAGCATGACAACCCTCGATGTCGTGTCCGAGTGCTCCAGAATGAAATTCACATTGCTTACTGGTGTCGTACCCATAAGGAAGCGCTCCTGTGGGTGGGTCCGACGTTCTCTTCTCAACCATTTTGAACCTCAATAAAGTCTGCAAGAGCTCAGCATACGTTGAAGGTGGCGCCTCAAATACCCTCTTTGGCTTCCCCTCCTGAATCCTCTGTTGAGCCGGATGCACCCTTTGTTGCTGTTGTTCAGGTTCCACAGGCCCAGGTGGCACGAGCTTCTTCACTGCGGCTTCAAATAGCTGATCATCCCCTTTCCTAAGCACGTTCTTGACTACTTCCATGATCAAGCTCATTTGGGTCTTCAGCTGACTATTTTCCTCTTTGAGGATCTTCTGCTCCAGACGCATCTCTTGCATATCTCTCATCATCTGCCCCAGCTGGCTTCGGACTTCAATCAATTCAACCTGATTTTGTTCCATATCTCTGAAGGAATTCCTGCAACAAACTGGACGATGAGGAAATAAGACCCACGGTTCTGATGTACCTGTTAAACGATAATGCAATGCAGAAAGCAAACACATATTCACGACAAGACAACGAGAAACTCAAGCTATAAGCACACAGACGAACATTTCCCACACATGTACAACCAACAAAAGCAGCACGTAAGCACAAACGAGTACGAATACAATGACCCCAGCCAACAATCCTGGTGGTGGTCAGCAAACACTAGTGCACAAAAGCTAAACGGGTTAGGCAGAGAAAACATATGCAGCACCCGGCACCGAAACCTCTAGAAACTTCTCCCATATTCAACTGAACTCTCCGTTTGACAATCTTCAGAACACACACTCCCCGTGGAGTCTTCCATGACATTAACTGACGAACCCACATAACTGGATGACGGAGAATCGTTAATCTGAACAAAACCCTGGGGCGCGACGGAAATCCGGTTAGAGTCTAACAGATCCTGAACCTGGCTTTTAAGCACCTTACAATCATTTGTTGAATGTCCCTGTGCCCCAACATGGTACTCACAGCGGGCGCTGGCATCAAAACCTGAAGGATATGGTGGAATCACTGGATTAGTCTCCTTCGGCACTATCAATCCACTTCTGACCAGATCTGGAAACAACTGACTGTACGACACCGGTAGCTGAGTAAACTGCCTTTCAGGTTTCCTCGGTCTTCGTTGGGCGTGCTGACGCGATCGACGACAGGATGACCGTTGACTTGAAGTGTCTGAAAACTGATTCTGAGATGCTAGAGATTCTGAGACGACGTCATTTCCTTCTTCCCACTCATCTTGAGAACTGACAACTGACTCATTCTTATCAACTGGGATATAAGGAGCGTCTCGAAGCTTTCCGCTCTTGAGTCCTCTCTCAACAAGCTCCCCCATTCTCATCAGGCCCACAAAGCTTGTACAACCGAACAATTTGTCATAATAATGGCCTTTCAGAGTACCCAAGAAGATGTCAACCATTTCTCTTTCCTGAAGCGGTGGTTGAACACTAGCAGCCAATTCTTTCCACCTTTGCACATACCCTCTGAATGATTCATTCTCCGCCCGAGATAATTCTTGCAGATGTACGAGACTAGGAGCCATATCCAGGTTGTAATCGTACTGCTTCAGGAAAGCTCTGGCTAAATCCACCCATGATCGAATATGATTACTCTCTAACTGCACATACCACCTCAAAGATGCCCCAGTCAGACTATACTGAAAGCAATGGATCATCAATTTGTCATCTCGCATAAACGAAGTCATTCTTCGACAAAACATCATCAAATGTTGCTTCGGACAGCTATCTCCCGTGTACTTTTCAAATTCTGGCACTTTGAACTTATAAGGCAACACCAGGTCAGGGACCAAACACATGTCTGCAGCATTCAGGTTAACAGCATCTTTGACCTCCAAAGCTTTAACTCTTTCTTCCAATGCTCGGAACCTTCTATCACCTTCAAGAGCTCTTGAGTTTACAGTCCTGGCTACTGGGATATATCTGCATGGATTCCTCTTAGGGAAAACAACACCTTGATTGTTGACAGGAGGAGGACATTCATTTCGGGCAACAAACTGCTCATGTCGATCTCGGTTCTCAACAGTAGGCTGTACAACTTGGTCTGCAGTAACGTTGTTCGCTTGCAGGAAGTCTTCCATAGAATCATACCGAGGGTGGGACGTCATAGTAAACCCTGTCAAGGTGTTAGGAGACTGGAAATTGCCTTCAGACATAGCTATCAATTACCTGTAACTGACTACACTGCTTGATTCTCAAATCTGCTCCAACCCCTTGGTCGTCTTCTGACAATCAACAGTTGCTCAATCCAAACTCTGGGTACTCACCTTCAGGAAACAAAGGCTGGATCAGAACTCTGGCTAACTGGAGAAATGCTATGCAATATGATGCAAAGATGCTTATGCAAATGCAATGCAATGCAACAAACACGGAATCACAGCCCCCACAACAAGCGCTAAATGTTGCTGCACAGCCGACGGAGTACGTTCTCTCTAAAAGAGAACGCCAGGATAGCTGGTAGTCTGGAAGTCAAGGTTTCGCAAAAAGAAAAACCCCCCCCACTCACGGGTATGGACCTAAGTCACGGCATCCTATGCGGTCGTCAGCGTCACAGACTTTCATGAGGAATGATACGATTCCCAGAAGGAGTGGCATCGTCATCTCATGAAGAGGCCTCACTTAGCTGACTTCCAATTGATCGGTCCCCAGAGTCGACAATCCTCACGTCTGGACTCCCCTACGATCCTCAGGACCTTAGAGAAGCACCTCGGAGAGAACCTCGTCTGAGCGCGGATTTCGTGGGGACGCTCTGCCTGCTCAGCAGACAGGTTTGCCCACTAATCTCCACAACTACGTCTAAATGCATACTCAAGCAGCCCAGGTCCGACTATCACTCAAAATATCACCCTCCCCAGCACAACGGCAACAGATAAAAGCGATGAAAAAAAATAAACACCCAAAAGACAAGCAAACAAGCGCTAGGATTGACTCTCTTAGGGGACGTTGGATCCCACATGCATAGGGACTATCGCAGTCCTTAGCAGCCAGGGGACGTTGGGTCCCCAGCTGCTGGGGATCGCCCAAAATAGCTAGGAAAAAACCTAAGGCAAGACTCGTATAGGGAACTATCGCAGTCCCCAGCAGAGTCGCCAGCTGTTGCTACTGCGAAAATCGGCGCCGGCTGACAGAAGAGTCGTCACCGTGCGTTATTTATCCCAACAGAGGGAAAGGAAACGCTCGAAGTAAACCTCGCAAAAAAACGGGAAAGGTATGGTCATCGCAACCAAAACCTGGATTCGGGAGTCGGTTACGCAAGGGGAAGGTATTAGCACCCCTCACGTCCGTCGTACTCGATGGGATCCACGCTTGCTTGGTTTGTCTAAAGGATGCAAAATAATCTATCTACGGCTGCTAAATTTAAACGGAAGGGAATTGACTCGATAGAGCGTCGCACTCTACGCCTACGTATTCTCAAGAGAGAAAGTCAGAGTCAACGTAGTTCGGGACTACGGGGAAATTGGATCGCCAAGACCTCGCGTCTTGTGCCTACGTACTTCCACACTGCATGGAAGATCAGAGCTTACGTAGTTCAGGCTAACTATGGCTAAACAGGGGTGTTCTCACACAGCAGTGAGAAATTAAACTGGTTTGAGAGGTATGGAAACCTATGGGAAAAACTACGGCCTGGTCTCAAATGCACAAGGGCAAGAGAAAAGGGTAACAATTAGTCGTCAGCGGGAAAGTCTCGATCGCACAACAGCGAGAGAACAAAAGAGTTAATTGTTAGTGTGCTCGCTAGGATATCGCATCCTATGCCTACATATTCTCGTCTGGTACGAGAAATCAGTGCAGCTGTAGTTCGGCTACTTTCGGGACCACAGCTCAAATCTCGTTTTATTAATATTTTAAAAAAAGGTTACAATGATTGAATACTGGAAAATAAACTCCTAGGAAATACTATCCTATCCATCTATAATGGAAAAAATCAAATGGAAAATAGTCCCCTAACAAGTGGACTTCAAAGACTACCTCTAAAAATGTAAAAAGTCCCCTAACAAATGGACTTGTAAAACTACTTCTAAAAGAAAAATAAACTCTATGAAAAAATGTACTCTAAAAAATATTAAATCTACACTAATATTTTTTCCTCTTTTTCATACTTCTATTTTCTTTTTCTTTCTCAATATTCTTTTCTCTTTTCTTTTTTCAAAATACTTTTCATATTCTTTTTATTATTTTTCTCCTCCAATATTCTCTTCAAATATTTTTTCATATATCCTTTTCTTCCATTCTTTTCATATTTCTTTTTCCTTTTTTCTTTTTCAAAATATTTTTCCTCTTTTTCTTTTCAAATATTCTCTTTTCATATACTATAATAAAGAAAAAAAAACAAAAACAAAATAAGAAAGGGGAAGGGGGGTATAGCAGTACAAGGGGTGCAGTAATTAGTAAAACAAAATAAAACAGAAACAGCATGGGCCCAGCCCAAAAACTCAACAACACACACACGCAGGGGGGTGGGGGAAGAAAACGGGGTGCAGTTTGGTAGTGAAGTTCATTGGGCCCAGCCCATTCCATCGGCAGGCAAAAAACGGAGGTGCATGGCAAACAAGGGGGGTGTACGGACGAAAACAGACTAATGGGCCCAAGGCCCAATCCACATGGGGGTCTCCTTCCTCTCTTTCGCAATCCACCTTTCCAGAACCCTAATTCTCCTCTTGGCACTGTTCACAGCGCCGTTTCCAACCCTCCTCTGAACTCTCTCGTCTCTCTCAATCTCCATCACCTCAGCATTTCTCAATCTTGCTGGCTTTCTATCAAACTCCCAACTCGTTTCAATTCTTCCAAAACCAAAACAAACAAAAACATAAATCTCTGGAAACACGAAATGGATCCATGGCTTGTGCGTTGCTGAAGACTCAAATCCGTTGATGAAGATCTGGCTGAGTTCCTGAAAGAACTTCCTGAAGGCAATGATGGCGACGAACGAATTCGTGAAGATCTTGAAAGCGCTGCAGATTTGACGGAGATCTGGAAATAATGAAGGTTGGATGAACACGATTGGGGTTTTAATTTTAATGACGAAGACTTGCTCAGATCTTATTCTTGATGATGGCGTTGATACGAAGAAGGTGGACATTCGAATCCAGATTCGTTGACGAAGATGGTTGAGGGTTGAAGGTCGTGTTAACATTTCTGGAGATTCGTTGAAGAATCTTGAGTGTTTTCTGGAGATTTATTGATGATCATATGAATTTCTGGAGGATTAACGAAGAACATGCGAAGTTCCTGATGAAGATTGTTGCGGCTTTCTGGAAAACATGAAGAACACAACGAACATGGATGAATGCTTTCTGGGGAATTTGCTTGAAGATTGAGGGCAATCGATGAACATGCGTGAAGGTTCTTGAGAGTTTGTGAAGATTTTCTGTAAAACGGATGAATAAGATTGGGGAATCTGGGAAATGGATGAACATTGGTGATGAGGAAGATGAATGAGGTTGAAAGATCTGGGGAAAATGATGAACACTTTGAAGATTTCTGGAAATTGGATGAGTTTTCCGGCGGTGTCTCCGGCGAGGCACGAACGTTGTAGGTGAGGAAGATGAAGATTGGGGGAAAAGAGATGAAGATTAGAGAGAATTTCTGGGATTTTTTAGTTTTCCGGTGTCTGGTATGACGGCCGGAGTTGGTTGCTGGTTAGTTACGGTGGCTGGAAAATGGAGGTTACGGTGGCCGGAGGGAGTTAGGGTGGTCGGAGGTGGGAAGTTAGGGTGGCCGGAGGGAGTGGGGAGCGGTGGTTGCATGGCCGCCGGCCATGCAACCGGTGAAGCTGGCGTGATGACAAGTGTCACGGGGGAATCATGCATGCGAAACGCGTGGAGCTGGGAGAGAGGTAGTGGGATCACACATGGACGATTCTGGGAGAAGGTGAAAAGGAGGTGGGGACCCTGGACTTGAACGCGTGACACGTTTTATAGGGTGACACATAGCACATTCTGGACAAAAAAGACAAAAACGGACTGAGATGAATTTGAGCCTCCAAAAACCTCTCTGGGCCCACGAAAAAACTGCTTTGGACCAGAAAAAACTGAATTAAAAAAAAGATCAACTCAATTAAGAAACTCATTAAAGACTAAACCTAATTAACTAAAACAATAACACTACAATTAAATCTAAATGAAAATTAATCTATCCTAATTAATTCTAACAAACTTAAATAAAAGATTAAAATCCTAATTAAATCTAAAAGATGATTAAAATCTAATTAAACCTATATTAAACTAAAACTAATAAAACTCTAATAACCTCTATTTTAAAAAAAAACTATTAAAACTCTACTAATTCTAATAAAATCTATATTATTTATTTAAAACTATTAAAAAAGCTATTAACCTATTAAAAAATTCTGTAAAATTCTAAAAATGATTTAAAGCTATTAAAAATATTAAAAAAATCTATTTAAATTCTAAAAACTCTATAAAGCCTATTTAAAATCTACAAAAGGCTATTAAATCCTAAAAAATGCAAACAAAGGCAAATAACCAACATAAAAGAGAGCACGAGACCAGATCGAAGCAAAACAATAAATCCAGATACCAAGAATCTCAAAATCACTGCATAAGCTGGAAACACCCAGGAAGCGCGCGACTTCCCAAAATAAACCTCCGATTATCCAAACCGGTCTGAGACACCCGAAAAGCGAAAACAGGGCTGTGGTCCCGATAAAATCACCATGATTGATGAAATGCGCTATATGCAGTATGCAAATGCGAATGCGAGCATGCGTCGAAGCATAAACCGAAAGCGGCACCGGTTGGTCAAATTTTAGGGTGCAACACAAATCATTTAAGATCTTTATGAAGAACAACCCAGTGCCAACTCTGTTGGGTAATACATATCACTCTATACATCTCCGAAACCTTCGTGGTGGAGGGATGATTACTTGTTGTGTACCTTTACTTTACAAGTGGTTTATTTCGCACTTGCCAAAGTCTAGCTCTTTTACAAATGTTGGAAAAGAACTTTGGTCTCCTAGGGTTATGGCATTGACCCATTCTGACATTGGTTGGTACAATCGAGTATATGATAGGGTATTAATCATTGATAGTTGTGGTAACTTTGGTAATGTACTATTGCTCAGTTTTGATGGAGGAATCAACTACAATCCTGTTTTAGCTCGTCGACAGTTGGGATACCCGTTGAAGGGACCTCCTAAAAGTTCCCATGTAAAGAGTATTTTCTTCCACAATGATGTGGAGCTTCGAGGAAAGGTTTTGGATGCATGGCGTAGTGTGTACAAGAAGGGGAAGAGAAGTCTAGGGAGGCCTAATTGTGTATCTTTAGAACCACATCTCCAGTGGGTAAGAGACAGGGCAATCAAGCTGAGGATGCCTTATTCTCGTCAAGACCCTATACCTCCGAGGAGAGAGCCTGTTTATGTTTTTATGTCTGATGCTGAGAAGTTGGAGGTTGCCTTAAAGAAATCGCAACATGAGTCAGAGGTATGGAAAAACAAATATCAAGTGGCTGTTGCAGAGATTAGTGAGCTTCAGGAACAGAAGAAGGAATCTCAAGAACGAGAAAAGGAATTTCAGAAACAGAAGAAAGAATTTCGGACACAGGAGAATGAACTTCAGGAGCAGAATGTTAAACTTCAAGAGCAATTACAATTGAAGGATGAAGAACTACTCCCCTGCAAGAGAAGGAAGGTGTTGGAGGATTTATTTTCCTTCGACTCTCAGTGTACCGTCTGGAAGATGATTGTGGAAAATCTCACCCGTGAGAAGGCTCAGTTGGAGGAGCAGCTCAAGCAGCATAATTCAAAACTTCTTTAGTGTCTTTACTAGCTTTTATTTAGCTTTTATTTAGGACTCTTTAAAAGAATATTTATGTAATCCGTTTCGATTTAATAAAACGTTTCTTTTTACCGCAATGCCCATAAATAGAGGAATCCCATGAAGTCCTACTCATCCTGCATCTGCATTTTTTGCATTAGCATTTTGCATTTTTTAGCATGTGCATGTGTCTCTTCTCCTCTGCGTCCTCATTCAGTCTTCTGTCTTTGTCTGTCATTGACATCTCAAACTCGAAGTATTACTTAAGGATAGCAAAGAGAACGAAAGATATGGATCGCATGACTAGCTTCAAAGTAAGGACTGATTCGACATTCGACTATTTCTCCGACGACTTTGTGCAACAAGTGGATGTTCCTGCGCAACTTCAACCGTTGCAAGACAACCTGTTGGTTGACCCCCAGAACACTCCTACTGAGAAAGGAATGGATGATCCTAGATTCATAGCAATGGAGAAAGAACTTCGTGGTCTCCAAGAACAAGTGAAGATGATGAGAGGAGCTACCACATCAGGTCTTGGTGCTCATGAACTATGTTTAGTTCCAGGTGTAATTATTCCTCCAAAGTTCAAGATGCCTGTCTTCGAAATCTACAAGGGTATCAGCTGTCCAAAATACCACTTGACAATGTTTTGTCGAAAGATGACTGCTTATATTGACAACGACAAGCTGATGATTCACTGCTTTCAAGAAAGTTTATGTGGGACATCCTTGACGTGGTACATGAAGCTGCAAAGCAACCACATTCAGTCTTGGGAAGACTTAGCTGTTGCTTTTGTGAAGCAATACCATCACAACTTGGGTATATCCCCAGACAATGAAGATGACAGTGGACCTTCCAGAGAATTCATAGCTCCGGTACCCCGTCCTCAACATCAGTATGCAATGCCCGCTCAGTGCGAACAACAACCACCTCCTAAGCAGAAGTTGGCCTCTCCAGATCAACCACAGAATCGACGACTTCGGAGAAGGTATTAGAGGATGCCTCTGGATACTCTAAGAGAGGGAATTCAGCGGTTTGATCCCATCCCTGTGAAGTATGCTGATCTGTTTCCAATTTTGATTCAGAAAGGTCACATACAAACAAAAGCTCCACCTAAATTGCCCGAGAAACTCCCGTATTGGTACAAAGCTGACAAATTTTGCCCATATCATCAAGGCGCCCCTGGCCACGACATTGAGAGCTGCTATGGTTTGAAGGCAGACGTTCAAGAATTGGTTAAGAGCAGAATCTTATCCTTCGAGGGCTCTAATCGTGACCCCAACATGGTTCATCCTCCGAGGCCATGATCCAAGGTTATCAGAAGACCACACATCTCCATTTCAAGGCGTAATAAAAGGACTTGTCCGACTTTTTACTTTACTTTGCTTTTGTGTTTTTGTTTCTTTGATTAAAAGTATTTTTGGCATGTAAGAATTTGTTATTTTGAATAAGTAATGCAATAAGTGTTTGTCTTGAAGAAATCCATTCGTTTTCACTCAAATTATTTTTCAAAATAATTTATAATACCGACTTTTACCCAATTTTTCTCACTTTGGTGAAGAATTGGAAGGAGGATGATAAAGTAAAACACATGATCTCTTGTTGTATGCTTCGAATAAGAACCCTACTGATGATGTAAGGCATTATTTCAACCATCTAAACACCAACATAGTTAAACCCTCTTTTTAAGCCTTGAGAAAAGATTTGTTTTTCTCCCAAACCGAAACCCCGTTTTTGGCCTGGGGCAGGGTAATATCAAAAATAATGAACACCTTCCAAAATTTTTTTTTTTGGGTGGGCACAAATATACTAACCCTTTATCCCTCCGCTTTACAAGTCATAAATTAAGCCCATATGCGACCTTCAAAGTCCTAATTGAAGTAAGGTTTAGTTCGAAAGCATACTCGATGAGATATTGTTTCCTGACTCCTTGAGCTATGCTCAAATTAAATCGGCTTTATAAATAATTTTAATTTGTATCCTAACTAGTGGTTTCGATCACAAGTTATAACGATATCTCTTTTCAAAACTTCAAGACAAACGCGTGTTGCATTACCCGTTTTAGAATTAACGTTTCTGACTTGCTAAAATCGCTTGATATCTTAGAAAGATTACAAACAGACTTTGATGGACTTGAAGACCTTGCCAACCTGGGGCAGTTTATTTTTCAAGAAGTTTGATCCGTACGAGTTTGGCTTCATCTAAAGCACAAATTGGAAGACTCAGTATACCGTCAATCAGGGGCAGTTACGTCGAGATCCGGCGAATCTCTCCGAGAGTTTGAAAACAGTCGGGCATTTGGACATCATGTTTTCTATAAAATCCTCTCAAGATGTTTTTCTTAAACCATGTGACTTGGGGCATTTGGAATTTGAAGAGAAGCAGATCCCCAGAAAGCTCAACTCCATACAACCTTTCAACCTTATCAAGATGTTACATCCCAAAAAGATTAATCTCTATTTCCCAAGAGAAGATTTGGAGCCTTGAAACAGGAGTGTGATCCCATATTTGGTTCTCCGTTTATCCCTAGTGGTACTTCTATCTTCGAAGTTTGGTCGATATGTTTATCCCGAGACGTTTATTTCATCTCCGGTCGCCTCTTTCTGTTTGTTTTGTCAGCATAAGCATACGCGTGACATATAAGTAGACAGCATGGCATGTGCATTTGTTTACATTCGTTGTGTCTATTTTATTCTGTCGCTTTGGTTGTAGTTATCCCTAGGTGTTTGGGTGCGTCTTATCCCTCCAATTAGATTTGTCGACCTAGGCAGAAAAAAACACAATGTTTCATTTTTCCCCATGGAGTTCGATCCTCGTGGAAGACGATTGTTTTAGTTAAAATCCCATTTGAGTTCATACCTCAATGGTCGAGTCTTGCTTGACAATTTCTTTTCGGCTACTTCCCGAATCGAACTTCGATTTTTGGCAATCACATCGTGGACGTCTCCAACCTTTGAACATGGATCAAGTGTGCATTTATTTTGCGCTCTGTTCCCCGAGAAGAATAGACAGACATTTCTTCAACAATAGCATCACAGGATTTTCTTGAACATCAATCTCTTTATTTGAGCAACTCGTTTTGATCAGGATCCTAGTCAAAACGACAAACAACAGTTTTCACAAGACAATTCATTTACCCTCAGTGGGTCCTTCAACATTATTGATTCAACAGAGAAGACAGTTACAAACATTTCTCTTTATTTGAGATTTCGCACATTTTTACAACAACAAAGGTACTCCCCAGGAATGACTTCCCCAGTGAGTTCATCACACAAGTTTACTTCCAGCAGTGACATCTCCCCGAAGAAGTCGAAGAAGTTTATCGCAATTGTCTCTCTTTATCTGGGAAGACATACATTACAATTCAACCGACTTACATCTCTTCCGAAGATCCCCGGTGAAGTTTTACAATCTCGATTACATTTACAATACATTATGGCTCACAGCCAAGACTTTCAACTATAAGTTCTACAACGAACTACATCTACATTGACAACAACAATTTACAACTACAGTCTACAACGACAATCATTCAAACATCTTTCAGTTCCTGGTGAATCTCGGCAGTAGATTCCCAGAAGACCTCGGCAGTAGGTAGACATATTTTATTTCCTGGTTAATCTCGGCAGTAGATTCCCAGAAGACCTCAGCAGTAGGTAGTTCCTGGTTAATCTCGGCAGTAGATTCCCAGAAGACCTCGGCAGTAGGTAGTTCCATTTCATTTCCTGGTTAATCTCGGCAGTAGATTCCCAGAAGACCTCGGAAGTAGGTAGTTCCATTTCATTTCCTGGTTAACCTCGGCAGTAGATTCCCAGAAGACCTCGGCAGTAGGTAGTTCCTGGTTAATCTCGGCAGTAGATTCCCAGAAGACCTCGGCAGTAGGTAATTCCATTTCATTTCCTGGATAATCTCGGCAGTAGATTTCCAAAAGACTTCGTCAGAAGTATTTCTCCAACAGACTTCAACACAGAATCTCGGCAGTAGATTCCTTACGGATTTTAACAGAAAATATTTTGGCAAAAGTATTCTCAATTACAGTTACAAGTTTCGGCAATAGACTTCTCCAGTTGATGTCTTGAATCAATTACATTTGACCTATGCAGTACGTTCTTCAAGAGGATCTCTCTTCCAAGTTCTTCACAACATATTTACAGACACTTTGTGATTATCAATCTTCCCCCGTGGAGACTCGTTTTGTTGAACCTGTTCTTCCCGTGTGTCGTGTTTAGTTTCTCCCCTGTGGCGCCTTTTCTCCACAGGACCTTTCGTCTTGCATTCTCATATCATTTCATATCATTTGCATTCAGTGGTTTCTTATGGCCAAAAATTCGTGCAATGTTTGTATTTAAGTCCCTCCTATCTCGTCGAGACGGAGATTTTAATCTCCATATCTCCGAACAGGAGTAACTTAAATAGGGGCATCTGTTGCACCCTAATTTTTGACCGTAAGATGCCACCTCTTTTTGCGTTTTTTTCCTCTATTATTATTTGACTTTATATTTATATTATTTTTTTTGTGACTAATCAACTTGCGCAAATGCAGTAATTACAGATAGATAACATCCATTCCCAATCACAAAAGCATGGTCATTTGAGCCTAATTCAGATTGATTACGGGGTTTTCTATTGGTCTTTTTCCCTCGATATCTCTTAAAGGTATGTACTCCTAAAGGAAATCAAGATCTCATCAAAAGGAATGCTTAAGACTTTCAGATCAAGGCAATTATCAAGACATTTGGATCTCAAATTTACAAATTGGATTGAAACTCATTTGATTTGCACGAAGTGGATTCCAGAATCGATAGTCAAAGGCGTCGTTCATGAGGATTTAAATGTTGGAATCTTTAATTCAATTTATATCTCCATTTTCAAGGTTTAAAGTAGTGGTGTAGTTGCATTACCTCTTGCTTCAAAATTGGGGAGATAAACTCTACACAAAGACATTTGTTTCCGCTCAACCTCACACTACCATGCCTACAAATTGGGAATAATCCAGCTCTACGAGTGCCACTGTCACGCTACCCCAGCTCAAGCATGGTCAAAATACAATTGGTACATAATTATTTGGGTTCGATACACAAACTAATATAAAGCCACCATTCAAGAAGTTCTTCTTAGCTTAAGAAAATTTATGGATTAAAGTTCACATGCTACGGAATCCTTTCTAGAATACAAGATGATTCCCTAGAAGTTCACATCAAACTTCACATAATCTCAATTCTGAGGTTGCAAAAGTATCTGCAAGAGTTCAGTTTGAGAAAGGCAAAGATGAATATACATGAGGTTCATGTCATTCCAAGTTACTACTATAATACTAGAATACATGCTACAAAAAACTAAACTCGAGTTAGATATAAGAGTCATCCAGACCCTACTTCGCAAGCCTACAGAACGCTTGGGGGAAGTTTCTCAAAGCCACCGTTTTTTGATCCCGTAGAAGAAGCGTGAGTTGCGTTAGAAGCTTTTTGTGTTGAAGAAGTTGTTGGTCAAGAGGATTGAAAAAGTTTGTCCCATTCAAAGGTAGCATCTGCTCTTGTTTCACGACAACCTATCAAAACTTTGCACCAATTAAGTTTCCGAGGTTCCTTGATAGTCAAACGGTCGGCGAAAACATTGAAGAGGAAAGGAGACGCCGAAAACTGCTGCCTACAAGAAAAGCACGAAAAACTTTTGTTCTTTCAGAAGAACACATTTCCACCGAATAATATGAACAGAATAAAGAACAAAAGTAACCGAGTACCTCACCACCGTTGCTACCAGAACTCATGTTAAATTTGGAGAACAACTTCCTGACCAATTCATTTCATCATGCCACCACCTTCTACTCTCAGCCTATGGCACCCACTTTGGCTTCACAGTACCAGACAATGGCAGCTGCTACTTTGATCCAGCCGGAAATTCCTGCACAACATCCATCAGATAGCATGAAGTAACATATGAGAACCTCACAGCAGTTATAAGCAAGTCTACATAAAAGAAACAATTTTGAAAAAATTGGAAAGGAAATCTGTCCAAGGTTACATTATATTGTGAAGTTCAAATTTTAATTCCTGAAATGAGTAAAGATCTTCACAACAGCAAGTTGTAGATCTGTTCTAGAAACGGAAGGTCCATCCGTCGTCAACCAATCACGGCAACACGGTGAAACCTGTCGAGAATATCAGCAATGATTCAGGAAGAGTTAATTCAAGAAGAGTATATCATTTGACTGTCATTGTATTCTCCTATTAAACAACCAAGCATCAGTCAAAAAGAAAGGCAACGCCCTAATGAATTATAACATAAGTGAAGGAGTTTAACTAACACCCGTTCGGTGGTGCAATGAAGCCTGATACAGATGGTCGGTGGGCTCATTTGACTTGTGCGATGTGGATACCTAAAGCTTGCTTAGCTGATGCCAAGAGAGTGAAGCCTATTGAGGGATTGGGTAGAATCAGTAAGAACCGTTGGAAATTTGTTATACAACATATGCGGTGTATCTTATGGTGCCTGCATCCACTTTCAAACAATTCTTGTCAAGCAGTGTATCATCCGTTCTATGGACGTACAGCTGGTCTTTGCATTGAGAGTCACCTGCAGAACTTAAGATCGTCGTCCATCTTCACCCCAGAAAAGCCAACTGCATAGATTTAAAACTGAGTTGTTAGCAGCAAAGTTGAATTTATCAGTCAAGAGCATCCCTCATCAGATCGTTTTCTCACCAACAACAACCATAACGATACCACAACAGTACTCGGCCACCATCTCCTGCGAACCATAGATGTAGTTAATTGACCTTCAGTAGCATGATGAATTAAAGAATGGGAACAATGTATATATACCGAATTTACTCCAACGCCGTTACCTTTATCCGAATCCACAATGCTGAACAGGGAAACCTTCTGTCATAAACTTTTTTATTATCCCGTTACTGTCATACAAGAGCTGCCTTTGAGAACTAAATCATTCCTAGCACACCAAGTCTACCAGCAAAATATATGTTCCAATTACCAGAGAAACTAAAGCTCGAAAAGTTAATTAATTATACCTGAGCCATTCCTTAGTGTCGGTTATGATGGAGTTTGAATCATTATCAATTTGGCTCCAAAAACCTCCACTCAGATGCAAATTAATCTTGCAGCTTCTAAAGCAATTGTCTTGGCATTAGGTCAATCGTCTCAGCCATATAAGACTTGTCAGTTCATTCTTGAAGACTCCTTGGCAGCAACTGCAAGGTTCCAAGCCGCTGCAGCAATCAGAGAAGCCGCTATTAGAGAGTGAGGTTTTCTTATTGTTGATGACAAGAAAAGCTTGATTGGTTTTTTTCTATGCTATGCAATGCAGCACGCAAGTTCTCCAGATAGCTATTCCCGAGCCAAAGTTTCTTCTGTGGCTGCTCAATCGATGAAAAGGGGTTGGCTTGAGGAAGTAGCTGCAGAGAAAAATATATTCTTTTATTAGGTGAACCAGGCTATTTTTGGGCACTCACGGAGTAGATGTGCAGCTTGCTGGAATCAAATTCCTCGAATCATTGGTATCTGAATTTTCTCCTTCTACTTCAAGTGCTATGGGCCTTCCAAGGGAATTTCATGAGCAGTGTAGGAGATCACTTGAGCGAGACTACCCAAGACATTCACCACCTGTACCTGCCAAGTCAGAAAATAATCGATCAGAGAATATTCTTGGAATAACAGAAGATTCAGAATCAAATCCATTCCCAATTGAATCACAAATTGAAGTGTCAATTAAACAAATCATTATTACAGTCATCAAAAGGGAAAGTTTCAATTTGATCTTGCCCGAAATAGGAAACCCCAAAATCAACCATCAATCAGCATTCAAAACTATTTCAATCAAATTCTCACACCAAAATCTCGTATTGGAGCCTATATAAAGAGAAGATTGAAAACGAAAAGGGAGAAAAAAAAGGAGAAAAAAAAAAGGAGAAAGAAGCTATCGCGAAAAAAGGGGAGAAAAACTATCATACGAGATCGCAACTACCGCAAAAAACCTAATTTCGTAACAGAGGAATTGGAGCAAAGCGACTTATCTCTTTAAGCCAGCGAAATCACTTCCGACCACCGCAAAGACCAATCGACGAAGCATCGCCTCCAACACCGTTTCACCAATCTTCGGTAAACTCTCATTTTCTTGCAAAAAGTATTGAACTTGCTGATTGTTTGTTGTGTTTCAGGATTTAGAAGAAGAAGAATTCAAAAGATGAGGGAGAACGGTTCAGAGTGAGAGATGCAATCGAACAACGGCGGAGAAGGAGAAGGGGATTTGGGATTCGTTGGGAAATTAGGGTTCATCGTTCCACTATATTTTGTTAATCCTTTGTTTATGCTGTAATCACACACTAACACCACCGCACACACCCACTAAACCATCACTTAATTAACCGTTAACCAATTATTCATTTACTTAACTAATATATTTGCTAGCTAATCACCCTTTTCCTTAATCAATCGTTTTTAAAACTAATTAACTTAATTCAATCCTTTTTTTCTTTCCCTTAATATTTATCTAATAATTAATTGTCAGTTTTTATTAGCCCTTTTTATTCATTTATTTTAATCAAATCATCTTTTATTTAATTAACTCATCCCATTTATCTATAATCCTTTTAGTATAACCACCTAGTAATTATTCATTAGGCATAATTCATTCATTTTCTAAATAATAAAAACCTTTTTTTTTTCAATTTTAACTTTTATTTATTTATAATAACAACCTATTTGATAAGGAACTTTTTTAATTAATAATATAATAATCCCTTTTCTTAATTTAATTTAACCTTTTATAATAACAACTTTTATTTGAGGATAAACCTTTTCACATTGTAAATTTTTTTTTTAAAACTAATAATTAAATTAACTTGTACTAAAATTGATTCTCACTAAATTAATTAAACATCTTCTCAAAAATCTCCCACCTAAAATCAAATCAACACTTTCTTATAATTCAAACTAAAATCAAATCAAACAATTAAAATCAATCCCATCATAAAATACAACATAACCGTGCACGTTTACACTTCACGACACATTCACTCTCACACACCTCAGCGCTTTCATGCGTGTGTATGGCTTTACTTTCTGCAATTTATCTTTCTGCAATTTATTTACCGTAATTTACATTACCGTCCTTTCCATTATCGCATTGCACTCCGTCCAAAGGAAAAACCTACACATGATTCAACAATCGTGTGTAGCGCATATCATTTACATCATTTTCCCCTTGATCCTTGATCCCATTCAAGTCGATCTTCTTAAGTTTAGGACCTACCCCATAGGAAGGACTTTGTCTCTTATCTTTACAACATAGACAAAACAATCAACAATACAACTTTATTCAAACACATTAGAGAAAGATGACAAATCATCTTAAGCGAGATAAAATCTCCACCCCACAATAATACAATCAATTCGTAAGAACTTTGTCTTAAGAGAGATAGAGGCGTACTCGTCAAACAATCCGAGTACTTGAGCCATTTTCTTAAGACGATGCAAAGACTATTTTCCTACAACTTGTGGCGGTTAAATCTCCCTTAAAATGAAGACACATCTCTTCTCCTAAAATCAATCAATCAACTACCCTAAACCCGTAGGAACTTTGACCACAGTCAAAGAACTCCTCAAACCCTTTAGGAGAACTACAAATACTTTGATTCCACTCCCGTAAGGATATGTAGGCATAAGATGCGATATCTTATCGAGTATACTTAGAAATAAACCCCTAGGGTCTTTCAACCATTAAGTAGATAAACCTTAGCAATAAACAAATATAAAACAAGAGGTTCCTGTAGAGTACTACAGAAACTTAGGATGCTAGTACCTTCCCTAAGTTTAACCAACCCCCGAACCTATAACTCTCTAAACCTTGCATTTGCATTGCATTGTGGGAATTTCGATCTTTATCCCTTCCTTTGAACAAATCAAAGTTCGGTTGCAAAAATGAATTAAAGATTCAAACTAATCAATAGTTTGGTATCCGATTTTCACCGCGACAGTAGGCTATGCTATTGACAGAGTAACCAAGGAATATCCATTCATCACTCTTTGGATCTATATTTCTTCTTTGCACACGATCTGCCAAGATGTAGCACTTGCTACCAAAGACATGGAAGTATTTAACATTAGTTTTCCTTCCTTTCCAAAGCTCATATAGAGTATATCAGGTTCCAGATATGATGGTCACTCGATTGTGAATGTGATAAGTAATGTTCATAGCTTCAGCCCAAAAATGGTAAGGAAGATTCTTGGCATGCTACATGACTCTAGAAACTTCTTTCAGAGTTTTAATCTTGTGTTCTACAACTCTATTTTGTTAAGGTGTGATTGGAGTAGAAATTCATGACTGGTCCCTTCAGTTGAGCAAAATTCAGAGAACTTGGAATTCTCAAATTCCTTGCCATGGACACTTTTTATCTTCACAATTTCACATCCCTTTTCTTTTTGAATATGTAGGCATAGCTCTTTGAGAACATCAAAGGTGTCAGATTTTTGTCTAGTAATGTTAATCCATATATACCTTGAAAAATCATCCACAGACACAAATAAATATATCTTTTTCCACAAAGACTTTCCACTTGCATAAGCCGCATGAGGTCCATATGAAGTAACTCAAGAACTTTTGAGGTGGTCAGATGTCAGAGCTTCTTGTGGGACATCTTAGTTTGCTTACTTATTTTGCAATCTCCATAATTTTTCCTTCTTCATTCTTCAGCTTAGGTAAACCTCTGATGGCTTCTTCATATATTATCTTCTTCATTCTTTTGAGATTTAGATGACCAAGTTTTTGGTGCCATAACTTAGTTTCATAAATCTTGGATATCAAAAAAGATGAGGGCTGAGATATCCACATATAACCATTGTCCTTGGACCTGGAACCCTTCATTAACACTTCTTTCTCTTTGTTGGTGGTAATACATTCAAACTTGTTGAATTTCACATTAAGACCTTGATCACATAGTTGACTGATGGTGATCAAGTTTGCAGTTAGATCCACTATCAAAATACCAATACTCTCGTGAGAAAACTTTAAGACATGTATAAGCTATGAGACAAATGATAGTTTCCTTGGCCTTCCACGCCTTCTTAGATTGAGTTCTCTTATCTTTCTTCCTTTTGGGCATTGGGTGATTATAAGACTCGGGATATATGGCCATATCTTCCACAATGGTGGCACCTCCAATATGATTTCTTATTTCCTTTGCTATGAAAGGACACATGTTGAGCAGGATGTTAGGACATGTGGTCCTTCAACAGAAACTTGATTTTATTTTATTATTAACAACCTTCTTAGTTGGAATTTTGACCTTTTTGTTCATGGCATTTGTTGTGAAAAACGATGTCTTGAAACAAAGTATAGACGATTTCTTTATGATCAAAAAACACACAAGGTTTAGGGTTAACGGAAAAACAAGAAGAACAACAAGGGTTGGTTATAACGGCTATTCTTTACTTTCTCTTTGAATCAGATTACAAGTACTAAAAAATAACAAATAACCTTCTCACCCTAATTAGGATTTGTCACACTTAAGATGAGAGACTAGTATGTTATTTATAATAAAACCTAACATACTAAACTAATGGGCTTTTTAACAATTACCCATTACAAGCTAACTTAGGGTACAAGCTAACTTAAACAATTGGATCCTTAACACAAGAACCGATTCGACAACTACATACTAGAACATATTTCGACTATAACATGTAGGTCTTCGATAATAGCATGAGAGCAGACTTCGATGGCATGTTAAACCTCTGTCGACAATACTACAGTTTGATCCAATATCTAACAAATCTCCACCTTGAAACAAACTCTATAACATCAAGAAACAAACTAGTTTTCTTCATGCAGCTATATCAACTGCGTACAGTAGAAAAACTTGAAACTAGTCAACTTCTTGGTGATCATATCAGCAGCATTATGATCTGTCGAAACCTTCATCACTTGGACTTCTCCACGCTCGATTACCCCTCTTGACAAAATGCAGCCTCACATCAATGTGTTTGGTTTGCTCATGATTGGCTGAATTCTTCGACAGGTGTATTGCACTTTGACAATCACATTTAACAGTGATACTTTGACCTTGAAGTTTCAGCTCCTTAGCAAAACCTTTAAGCCATAATGCTTGTTTCAAAACTTCAGTGAGGGCGATATATTCCACTTCAGTGGTTGATAAGGCAACAACCTTCTGAAGTGTTTCTTTCCAACTAATTGTTGTGCCAAACATAGTGAACACATCCAAAAATAGATTTTCTAGAATCCATACACCCTGCATAATCAGAGTCGACATATCCTTCGATTGCTGCTTTACTATCTTCACAAAAGGCTCCACCATAAATTAAGACTCTTTTCAGAGACCCATTTGTGTACCTTAGATTCCACTTCGATGCTTTCTAGTGAGCCTTTCCAGGAATCGCCATGTACCTGCTTACAAGACTTACTTCATATGCTATGTCGGGTCTAGTACAGACCATAACATACATCAAAGAACCCACTATATTAGCACATGGAATTCTATTCATATAAACTCTTTCGACATCAGTACTGGGACAACGATATATACTCAACTTGAATTGACTGCTTTCTATCTCTTCGGATGTCAATCCCAAGAATCCTGGACGCAACTCCCAGATCCTTCATGTAGAACTCCTTATTGAGTTCAACCTTCACCCTTATTACATCTTCGTCATTGTTGCTTGATATTAGAATATCATACATATAAAGCAACAAAATAACAAATGAATTATCAGGTCAAAATTTGAAGTAAACACAGTGGTCGAACTGACTTCTAATGAAACTTATGCGTGCCATGAACTTGTCTAATCTCTTATTCCATTATAGAGGAGATTGTTTCAATCCATATAAAGAACTCTTTAGCTTGAACATATAATCTTCCTTCCCTCTTTCGACATACCCTTTAGGTTGCCTCATCAGAATTGTTTCATCTAGATCACCATACAAGAACACAATCTTCACATCCATTTGTTCTAGTTCAAGATCGAACTGTGCCATCGTGGCAAGCAATATTCGAATGGACATGTGCTTCACAACATGAGAGAACACATCATTTAAGTCTACACCTTCTTTCTGAGTGAAACCCTTAGAAATCAATCTTGCCTTGCATCTCTTTAACGCCACTCCTTTGATTCCTTCCTTAACTTTAAACATCCACTTACAGCTGACTAACCTGGATCCAACAGGTTTCTTAATCAGTTCCCAGGTGTTGTTATCATGAAGAGATTTCATCTCATCATCCATGGACTTCCGCCATTCAGTCTTATTTCGACTCCTCATAACTTCCTTATAGTATCTAGGTTCTTCGTCTAGAACCTCACTTGCAATGATTAAGGCATAAGTTATAAGATCTGCATACCCAAGTCTCTGAGGTGGCTTGATGACTCTCTTCAACCTGTCTCTTTCTAACACGTAGTCATTATCAGTCTCCTCATCTTCGACATCAGCTTCTGCTTCTTCTTCGACTTCATCTGGGATATGCAATTCAGCATCAAAATGCTCCACCTCAATAGGAACCGCTCCATGTTCTAGCTCTTTGTCAGCATCATCAGTTTTCTTAAAGGCCATCTCAGCTTCATTGAAAACTACATCTTGACTGATGATACACCTCCTGTGACCTGGCTCTAGGCACCATAGCCTATAAGCTTTGACTCCTTCAGGGTATCCATGAACATGCATTTCAGAGCTCTAGGTTCGACGTTGTCTTACCTAATGTGAACATAGGCCACATAGCCAATAAGCCAAATACTCTCAGTTTATCGAGATCTGATGGATGTCCCGACCAAACTTCTTTAGGTGTCTTCATATCTAACATAGTCGAAGGACATCTGTTTATCAGATATGTTGATGTCAAAACAACCTCAGCCTAAAACACCTTCTTTAACCCAACACTAGTCAACATGCATCTAACTCGTTCCAAAATAGTTTGATTAAACCTTTCCACCAAATCATTTTGTTATGGAGTACCTGCAGTGGTTTTGTGTCTTGCAATACCTGAGGCAAAACAAAAGCTGTCGAATGCCTCATTGCAAAATTCAAGGCTATTGTCGGTTCTCAACCTCATGATCTTTCTGCCAGTCTGATTTTTGACCAGAGTCTTCCAACATTTGGAATTCTCAAAAGTTTCATCCTTAGTCTTCTGGATGAATACCCATAATTTTTCGAAATAATTATCAGCTATGGATAGAAAATACCTTGCTCCTAAATGTGATGGACATCTTCCAGTCCCCCAAAGATCAGCATGGATGTAATTAAGGGATCCATGTGTTCTTTGTTTGCCTTTGTTGAACTTCACTCTGCAAGTTTTTACAAGTACACAGGGTTCACAAAATTTCAGCTTTTCGACCATGTCTCCACCAAGTAGATTTTGTTTCCCTAATTCGACCAGACCCCTTTCAGTGACATGGCCCAATCACATGTGGCAAATTTCTATCTTCGACAAAGGTTTCATGAATGCAACATTTTCTGAACCACTTACAACTTCAACCTCAAGGGTATACAAGCCTTGTTTCTTTACATCTCTTAAGACTTTCCTCGACCCCTTCATGACTCTTAGGATAATTTTCTATCCTCGAAAAACATATCCCTTCTTGTCAAATTCACCAAGAAAAATCAAATTTCTCTTCAAATCAGGTACATACCTGACTTCAGTCAATAGCCTTATTGACTCATCATGGAGCTTGAATCTCACATATCCAATACCTGCAATTTTGTAAGCTTTGTTGTTTCCCAACAACACTGATCCACCATCTTGATCACATAGCTCCTCGAACAATTCTCTGTTTGGAGTCATGCGCAAAGTGCAACCTGAATCCATAATCCACTCTTTCTTGAGTTTCTGATTGAAACCACAAGGACATCAGATGAGTCAAAATAATCTTGAACAATGGCTACTGTCATACCCTAAATTTGTCCTACCCTTTTTGTAAATATTTTCGCTCTTTTTTTTTTATTTATTTTTATTATTGTTTCGTGCCATTTAGACACGTGTCCACCCGAAATTGGGCGTTTTTTTAAAATTTATCTTTATGACCAATTAGGGCGCGACATGTGGCCTAAGGTTTTTTTTTTGTGAATATTAAACTTTCTTTTAGTTTCCTAAGTTTTTTTAAATAAAAAATGTTACTACTAATAGTTTTTTTTTAAATAATTAATGTTGTCTTATCCTTTAGTTTGTTTTTATAAACTGTTAATATTTATTTGTTTGTTAATATTAATTTGTTTTATTTGTAATTATTAGGTTAAATTATTAATAATTTGTTTTATCATTAATATTGTTTTTAATTTTGGGAGCAGATGGTAAGGAAATTGTAAAAAATAGGGAACTGGGATGGAGCAGGCCCATTTGTGGGGAGCCCGTTAGGTTTGCTGAGGAGGGGGTCCTTAAAAGGGAGGACAATCTTATTGGAAACCCTAAAAAAGAGGGGCATTTACTGTTCATTAGACCTAGAAAAAAACGGCCGCCCAAGAGAGAACCCTAATTCACTGTTCGTCATCCCCAATTCACCCTAAAACCTATTCCATCCTCTTCCTCTCGCAATCGGACCGGCGCCGCCCCCTGTCGCCTTTCCCTCGCCGTGAAACCCTCAACCACATTTCTCTCCCTCCAAATTTCACTACAAAACCAACGTAATAGCTTCGTTTCACCTGCGATGGTATCGCCATGAGATGAGTACTCGTCGTCAAAGCACCTCGCCGAAAGCTACGGTCCTCAGTCCGTCCTGCAAAAACCCAGGTTTCATTTGAAGGACACGTGGTGATTGCAACTAGGACAAAGATTCTTCTGGTTCAAAATTTAGCTGTGAAGGCAACTCGTGAATCCCCGTCAAATACGAGCGTCTGTGCGGTAATTTCAGAGTCTTTTCATTATGCTAAGGTCTTGTTTTAAGGTTATCATGATGTTAAGACATGTAGTAAGGCTATGAACATTTCGTTTAGAGTTTTTTTTCACGTTTTGCATTGCATAAATCATAGTTGAGCTGATGGAAAATACATGAACAGTGATGTTTTGCGTTTCTAGAATAGATGATGTATGTCTCTAATCTTTTGTTGATGCTGTGTGTTAAACCCAGGCTTGTATTGAAGGTAGTACAAGGTTATTTCAAAAAAACCCCTATTCGCCTTGGACTTGTTTTTTTTTGTAGTTTACGGGGTGCCAATGGAGGCAATATTGTGATGAGTTCATCATCCTCACCTTCATCGTACTTCTTAATGCGATTTCGAACCCGCTGCTACAACATCTCCGGTGATCTCGAGCAAGAGATAACAGCAGTTATGATCAACTCATGCGTGCAGCGATGATAACAGCTCAAACCTGCAACAATGTTTACTTCATTTTGAGACAAACCGCGGTGGCCAGAGAATGTCTCGGTTGTCCATCCCAACTCAACGACCCTTCAAAATCTCTCCATCAGCCTGTGGCAACGACAACATGTCAATCTGGTGGCATGTGGGATTTATGTATTGCTGATATTTTGAGTTTATTGCAGGTAGCCCTAAAGATTGAAATCGGAAACATAAACTCGAGAGGATGTTGTTGCGTTGACGTGTCGAGATAACGAGGTTCAAACATAATCTTGAAAACACGGTTTCCCACGACAGACAACACGTAACAGCAACAACAGGACGGCAGGTTTTGGATTCGCCCCGGGTAACCACGCCTTGTATCATTTGGCATCGTGTTTTTCTTAGTTTGGTCTTTATCCTTGGTTGTTGTTCAATTTAAAGTGTGTTAATTTCTACTGTTTGGATATGTATACGCTGCGTTTTGTTTGGCTTTTACTCAAAATGTATAGAGGTTGTATTCTAAATGGTACTATTGTTGTGTGTTTGTTGTTTTTGAGTGCTAAATTTTCAAGGTACATCTTAGAGAAGCAAGTTGTTTTACTAACATTCTTTCACATATGTGAACAAACTTGTATGGATTATTTTGCAGCAGGTTGTACCAGTACAACACTCATGGTTAATTTGTAGGCTAAGGCTGGCATTGCGGTAACTCTGACTTTGGAAACGCTGCGATAAGCAAAGTTGGATATTCAAAACGTTTGTTTCTACAGGTCCATGTGAAAAGGATGAGCAAGTAGCAGTGGCGACAACATTTAGAGCTATCCGAGCTCGCAACTTTATTCGGTTTTCATAAAATTATGTGGTTGTCTGTTGTTATGTGCAGATTCTAAGGTTTAAACTCAAGGTTTGGAACTGATTGCGTGCCGGCCGCAATGTCATTGGACTCTATCATACAGGTTGATGCTGGATGTGGTTTTGTTGGATCCTTGCTTTCAGTCATCTGCATCATGTGCATATTTCAAACTTGAGAGGGGATTTAAGCAGCCGCGACATATTAAGTATAGCAGCCATGACTTCAGATTCTTACCCAGTTTGACAACAACGTAAACTCGACCACAACACGACAACAGCGGTCTCAACACAACCTGTCGGCGGCCTGCTATGAGTTTTCAATTCGGTAACAGTTTGCACTTGGTACTGACTTAGCAGCGCACCGCAGGATAAGTCGCTAGCGTCATGTTTTTACTTGTCTCAATATGCTTAGAACCACCACTTTCCCAATTCACTGCTTCGAGTCTCCTACCTCAAATGAGTTCGAACAAAGAGAAGCGAAACGCAAGCTTGTAGACCCGTCACCATCAAGATCTTCTCCAGCACCAACTTCATGATGTAAGATTGGTGTTCCTGTTGCCTTTAATGTTGTACTGTTGAGTTTCAGATGCATTCCATGGTGTAACAACTCGGTCCGAATAAGAGTGGCTTTGATTACTTGCGTGTTTCTGTTGATATGAGTTAAGGACCGGCTCTGCAGCAGAGGAAATAGGTTGAAGAACATGTCAACGCATATCCATAGTCGTTGAATAACTATAACAGTGATCCGCCGATGGTAATATCTCAGATGTTTTTTCAATACAAACACCATATTCATTTGAAAGCTTCATATATTCATGTTGTTTTTTGAAACTGTTTAACATTGCGGATATTATACGTTGTCGTTATTTGTTGTGATCATTTCAAATTTATCTGCTGCTCTGCTTTGTTTTCGAACATATTTTCGATTTTTTGTAAGTATTTTGATAGCATAGGGATTAAAGAGTGATATCATTTCGGTTTTTGTCGCTGTGATCATTTTTGTTGTGCAGTGTGTGTATTTGAACGTCGCAATGCGAATTTGTTGCGATACAACTTTGTTGCAATTAATAGTTCGTGATGCGCGAGTTTTAACTCTGTTCGAGTACGGTTTGTTGTTGTTATCTTGCTGTGGTAATCTACTGTCTGTGTTGTTTTCACAATATTTTGATCTTATTGCTAGAAATTTAGGATTTAAATTCATTCTGTTTTGATTTTAGAAGGTTAGCAGATTAGCAAATGCATGTTGTTATAATTTTAATGATTTAGTCTTGATTAACAAATTCATTATGTTATTATGTTATGATTTTAATGCTTAAACCTTGGTTCATGTTATGTTAGCACAGTAGGTGAAGTGAGCAAGCATCACGGTTAATGCCGGTACCCAGCACAGGGAATATTATGGTTTACTTTATATTTGTTATTATTTTCTTAAATTAAATCATTTTTAAAAGTAAGAATTCTTCTAACCTTAAATTCATTTTTTAATACAAACTATTCTCTTAATTAAATCACTTTCAAAATATAATTTTGTTTCTTAATCCTATTTCAACTATGTTTTTAACACACAAATCTTTCTCTTAATCCATCACGAAAATTAAACTCTTAAGGTCTAGCACCTCTTGAGTTTTTGAATAATTATTATTGGGGCGTACGCCTTGGATAATATTGTTCGTTCTTCGTTACGCTCTTAATTATTTGAACAAAAATATATCATAGGAGTCTAGCACTCTTTGTGATATTTTCATTGTTTATTCAAACAATATTTCTTAAATTAAATCAAAACCACCCTCAACTAATATTTTTGCTAATCTTTATCCAACTTATTTTTATCAAATCACGAAACAAATTAAATCTTTGAAATCTAGCATTTCTTGGATTTTTGGATGATCATTAGCGAGGTGTACACCTTAAATAATGTATTATTCAACTTTTCGTTTTAATACACTATTTTGAACAAAAGAATATTATAGGAATCAAGCATTCTGTGTGATATTTCTATCGTTCATTCAAATATTCTCCAAATGAAAAAGGTGTCGTCGAGATCCAGCATTTCGATAATACCCCAATTAATTGGTTGTGAGGCCTACGTCTCATTTATCAAATAATTGTCATTTCTCTCCTTTCCAAATCCAATCTCATGTCCTCACATCTCGTACCTCAAATTATTTTCATACCTCATTTCACCTCAAATCTTTTTCAAACATTTTCTCGATCAAACTTCGAAAGAAGGAGGTTCTTGGAGTCTAGCATTCCTTGAATTTTCGAGTGAATGATTCTCGAGGCACGCCCTTTGAGTTATTATTCATTCAATCTTTCGACCTTTTTTTAAATATCTTTTTCGATTCACACTTCGAAAGAAGGAGGTTCTTGGAGTCTAGCATTCCTTGAATTTTCGAATGAATAGCTCTCGAGGCACGCCCTTTGGGTTGTTATTCACTCAACCTTTCGACTTTTTCAAATTCAAACATTCTCAAACGTTCTCCTAAGTCGAGTGCTCATACGCATTCGCAACCCACATTTCACACACACTCACACCCTCTCGTGGTTTCGATATTGGAGGCACCCTTAGGGACCAATATCGTTTCTCACAACCTTAACCCTTGACACGTCGTCAAGCCGGTTCCATCTTCAATCAAATCTTCGACACGTCGTCGAACCAGTTCAAAACAATTCCCTTTTGGCCTCGCATGCCATTCTTCGATTCGATCCTTTCACAAACACATTTTTTTTTAAACTTACGAAAGAGGGATATTCTTAGAATCTAGCATTCTTTGAATATTCGAACGAGTAACTCTTGGGCGCGCCCCCGAGTTGTTTTTAGTTCATTCTTTCGATTTCAAAATATCCAACTCTCATCTTCAACTCATTCAACCCAATTTCCGAAAGAACTGAGTTCTTGGGATCTCGCATTCCTTGAATTCTTGAGTGACAAGCTCTTGAGGCACGCCCTTAGGTTGTTTGTCAGTCACTCTTTCGTCTCTCAACTCAATGTCGAACCAATTCAAACCTCATATTTTCGTGGTCGTCTCCACGAACTACGGACGCTCTGATTCTTTATTCATTCTTGAATATAAGATACGTAGGCACAAGATTGCGATGATCTTGGCGAGCACACTTCTATCCATCTTCCGTTTTTCCCCCATCCTTTCCCGTAGTCGAACTACGACGCTCTGATTTCTCATTCTCGTCCGAATGAGCATACGTAGGCACAAGGGCCCCAATCCTTGGCGAGCACCCTATCTCCTAACCACCCATCTCTCCCTTGCGTCTTTAAACCTTTTAAAACCTACCAATTCTACCTTTACTAGCGAGAAGAAAACCAGTGAACTTAAGCAACACTCCCTACAATTACCTTAAGAGGTTCCCGTCGAGTACGACGGACGTGAGGGGTGCTAATACCTTCCCCTCACGTAACCGACTCCCGAACCCGGAACTTGGTTGCGACAGCCCTGTTCCTATCCTTTCGTTTTAAGAGGTTTTCTCGATATTTTCCTCTCCCGTTTATTCGGGAAAAATAAAGTTCGGTGGCAACTCTGTCGAACCGCATTTTCCGCGCCTTTCGCGCGAGGGTCGTATTTTCGAATGTGATTTTTCGAGGTGCGACAGGTGGCGACTCTGCTGGGGACATTTTTGCTCCATGCAAAGAGAGAGTCGAGCCTATCTTTCGGTTTGTGAGGAGTGTTTGTTTTTTATTTGTTTTCTTTTTGTTTTTGTTCTCTTATAGATTTTATTTGTGCTTATTATCTGGGCCTGTTGGTTTTTGGGATGGCATCATGAGTAAAGCTCTACACCCGAGCTTTGGTAAAAGCAGAGAGAACACATAGTTTAGAATTGGTAGTCGAGTAGTGTTAGTCTCCGAGGACTCGCTCCTTGTGGGCCTAGCATGAAAGCTCCTCCAGAGGAGACCTATTCGTAGATCTTGTTGTAACACAGCTAGCCTGTTGCACGACTTGATTAATGAAGGGTCCGTGATTCTGGGAACCTTTTGTTAGCACCAGTTCCGATATTGGTGGTCGTGTAGTGTTAGTCTCCAAGGACTCGCTCCTTGTGCGCCTAGCATGAGGACCCCACTCAGGAGAGGCCTTACCGTCATTATCGTCGTAATGCAGCCAGCCTGTTGCGTGACGCTGATACGACTAGTGTTCGTGATCCTGGGAACCAAACATAGAAACCATCCCGTGAGAGGGTTTATGGGTAGAGTGTTTAGACCTTCCCGTATAGGTTGTACCTGTCACTTTTCTTTGAGCAGGAATTATGGTTACTTATCAGTTACAGTTACCAGCTTCAGGAGTTGTTTGATTGTGATCTTGGGATCCTGGATCTTGTATCTTGCATTGCATCTTGCATGTCATTCGCATTGCATTTCATATGTTGTGCATTTTTGCATTTCCAGTCCTCCAACCGAATCTTATGTCTCCGTTCCTTCTTCTCCAGTAAATCAAGCTGATTCCTCGACACCAGTACGCAACTAGAGCCAATACCAGACGAGTGATGGAGCAGATTCAACAGGAGCAAGTCGCCTTCAGGGAAGAGTTGGATTCCATGAAAGGAAAGATCGACCAGATTCTCGAAGCCATCCTCACAGCCAGGAGAGAGGAAGAACAGCGTGAAGCCGCCGCTGTCGTCAACCACAATGGACAAGGGTCTACCGCCATCCCTTTGGTTCCAATTCCGAATTCTCAGGGAATGCCGTTGAACTTCAACAACACAATCGAAGGAAACACTTCTCAGCCAATCCTAGCGCCTGGAGTTACTGTTGGAGTTATCCCGCACGCCCAGCCTACTGCTGTACAGATCCCAGCTCCCCATATCGAAGATACTCTGATGGATCAGTATGACGATGTTCAGAACTATCATGCTGCTATTCCCATCGCCAGTCCTGTTGCTGCTCAGGATTCAGAAGCCATGAAGATGTGCCGATATCTAGCCGAGAAACTCCGAGCCATGGAAGGGCACAATTCAAATTCTTTCAGTGCTTTGGAGTTATGCTTGGTGCCTGATGTTGTCATCCCTCCAAAATTCAAGGTGCCCGAATTTTCAAAGTACAAAGGTCTCAGCTGCCCAAACATTCATCTGAAGATGTACTGTCGCAAGATGGCTGCCTATGCCAGAGACGAGAAGCTCATGATCCATTGCTTCCAGGATAGCTTGTCTGGGGCATCACTCGAATGGTATATGCAGCTAGAACGTAACAGCGTACGCACTTGGGTCGAGCTAGCCGATGCATTCGTCAAGCAGTACAAATACAACACCGATCTTGCTCCAAACCGTACTCAGCTTCAGAGTATGACTCAGAAGGACAACGAATCCTTCAAGGAGTACGCACAACGATGGAGAGAGCTAGCCGCAAGGGTGCATCCACCTCTTGTTGACCGAGAATTGATTGACATCTTCATGGGCACTTTGCAGGGCCAGTATTATGAAAAGCTGATCGGTAGTGTCTCCGCTGGATTTTCTGACTTGGTGATCGTCGGTGAGAGAATTGAAGAAGGGCTGAAGAGTGGGAAAATCCCAGGAGGTTCTAACAGTCAGGCTAATGCCAAGAGGCCTTTTAATGGATACAAGAAGAAGGAGGGCGAAACAAATGCCATCTTTGTGCAGAAAGGGCAAGCTTCTCAACAAGCTCCTCCTATGCCTTATCAAGTTCCCTACTATCAGTATCCATATGTTGCTGCTGCGCAATATGCTCCAATGTCTTATCAGCCAGCTGTTCAAGCAGCGCAAGCTCAAATGCCACGGCAACAGGCTCCTCAGCAACAAGCCTACAACCAACAAGGATATCAGTATCCTCCTCAGCAGCAGCAGATGCAAGCTACTCAGCAACGACAAGGTGCTCGCCCACAGCGTCCGCAGAGAACATGGAGGCCAGATAGAGTCTTTGATCGTCTACCAATGCCATATGCCAAAATCTTTGCTCAGTTGATGGAGAAGAAGGCTGTTGTTCCGAGAGACTTAGCTCCTCCAACCATCCTGCCTGCCGATTACGATGCAAATGCTCATTGCGAGTTTCATAAGGGCGCTCCAGGTCACACCATTGAGGACTGCAGGGCTTTCAAGCATATAATTCAAGACATGATCGATAGGGATGCTATCAACTTCAATGGGAAGGCTCCAAACATCATCAACAACCCGATGCCACCAGTCAACTAGTGCCAACAATCACTTCCAGTCAAGTTTGTTCCCCGAAGAAGGCAGTCATGTTGCCATTTCATTATTCGCAGTTTCTTATGTTTTGTCTTTGTTTATTTAAGTATTGTATGCTTTGAACAATTGCCATTCGTATTTGGTTTTCATTAATGTATCGTTTATGCATGTTTTGAATTAGTTATGTCGTATTCACTCATTTTTCACTTATCACCAACACATTTATTTACTCCACTCTATTCACTGTTGTTTAGCATGATTTGAGGGAGGATGATGAAAACGAGATACCCATAATTGCAAACTGTATGCTTTCAGACCGAATCTCGTCAATGATGTACAGACATTGTTTCAATTCCCCAAACACCGGAGTTATAAGGAGTTAATCCCTAGTAAACCACTTCGAGCCTAGAAGTAGCAGTTTCCTTCGGATATTCAAACCCTTACACTCAACCTGGGGCAGGGTAGTGTTCAGTTAATCCAATCTCGTATTCGAATCAATATCTAAAAGACGGTTGTCCACCAAAAACCCATGCCATGGTAGTCACAACAAAATCAAAAAAATCAAAAGCCTGCTAAGTCAGACACCTTAGAGGGGACTTAGGCAAAATCAAGGCAATCCCGATGGATCTGACAAACGAAGTCAATCCATGCAAAAGTTAGGGATCAAAACAAAAGCAAAAGAGGACCCCGAAACCCTCAACAAAAACAAAGGAGGATTCAGTGGCCACCCAAGTCAAGGGGACACTGGCATCCATCAAAGCCAAAATAAGGTGACTGCCGCGTCGGGCCAACCTTGAATCATCAAGTTTACACCGTCCGGACAAGTGTAGAATTAACTGAGTATAGGATTGGAGATCATTACGAAGAAGGGGTGGGAACAATTCATACTTTGAGCCTAATAACCTTTTGTTTCATAACCGTAAACCAGACCACGTTACAACCCTCGAAAGACCTAATTGAGGCGAGGTTTCTTCTGAAAGCATGCTATCGCGAGGTTGCGTAACCTGACTCCTCACATGATTTCTAATCATCAGCATTGGTGTTAGTTCTCTTGATATATCTTTCGCACCAATCAAAACAGCACAACGTCTGGGCTAGCAGTCCATTCGTCTCACTACCATGACACTCTCAATAAATAACACTTTTCCAAAACTTGCATTGAACTTTGCATTAATTATTGCCATTTGTGAATGTACAATTATATCTGCAAATCAGTGCTAGGTATTCAAAGACATCTCAACAAGGAGCAATCAAGGAAGAACTTGACTTTCAGTGGCGTACACGAGGCAAGATTATTTCAAAACCCACAGGCTGGAGCAAATCATTCAACAGCTCAAGCAGGGGCAGGCCATTACCACATTCAGACTGGGGCAAGACCAGGTCGTCCTAACCAACAAGCAGAGTTGCAATCTTCTCTGAAGGAAATTGATAACAAATCACTAAGTACCCAGACTTGGGGCATCCAGAGCATCATCTTCTGCTCCGATCGAGCTGCGTGTCGAGGAAGTCAATCCCTCCCACCACCCGAAGTCCAATCCGCATTGGCAACTACCCAAAGTCCACCACGCTGGCATCTACACTCACATTTCCAATTACCCGTCTGCATCATATGCATCATACGCAACGCATTCGATATCATAAGTGTCCTGCATCATACTCCAATCATACCATACTTCCCCAGCTCTTGCATCTCCGCTCGTCAGCATTTGCATTTGCACATCCACTCATATAGAATATCATTTATCATCCAGCATTCATATATGCAAGTCAAGGTCCAGGATCAATCTCGAAGATTTCCAAGACCGTCGACCGCCCAGTCAGGGGCGTCTTCTGCAAGATGGTGGGTTTACCCCACGATTTTTCAAGAGCTTCAAAGCAGTCATCAACCCAGTCAGGGTCAATCTTCTGCAATTGTGGGTTTCTCCCACAAAATTTGAAGTTATTCAAAGCAAGATTTAGCCCAGTCAGGGGCATCTTTTTTCAAGACCATGGGCGTCTCCCGTGACGAATTTCAACCTCATGGTTGATCAAATATGCAAATCAACATTCAGCCCAGCCAGGGGCGTACCATTCAAGACCGTGGGCGTTCTCCACGAAGTTGTTCAACCTTTTGTTGGGCAAATTCAAGAAGTTTAATGCAAGGACCAGCCCGAGCAGGGGCATCTTCGGCAAAACCGTGAGCGTCCCTCATGAAGTTGTTCAACCTTTTGTTGAGCAAGACAAGACATCCAGACAAATTTAGCCCAGTCAGGGGCATCCTCTTCAGAATTCATGGGTGTAACCATGAAATCATTTCAGCAAACTACGATCTCCAAGCAGAGACAGTGGGCGTACCTCGTCGACTCATTTCAAATTCAATCTTCTTCTCAGGGGTTCCCCAAGGAGTTGTGTTCAGCAAGCGTGACCGTTGTCAATTGCCTTACTATCATCTTTTTGGTGATAGTCAAACTTCGTCAGTTCAACATAGCCTGCATCCTTTTGGTGTTGGTAAACTTCAAATCTGTGTTTTCCTATCATCTTTTTGGTGATAGCAACCTTTGTTTTGTGTTTCGCTCTACCATCCTTTTGGTGGTAGGTCTGGTATTTCGTCGATATCAGATTGCGCGATGCTTTCTTTTGTGTTTTCGCTCTACCATCCTTTTGGTGGTAGGTCTGACATTTCGTCGATGTCAGATTGTGCGATCATTTATTTGTTTCGCTCCGTCATCCTTTTGGTGGGGGGTCTATCATGGTCATTAGTGATAGATTGTGCGATTTGTTTTGTGTTTCGCTCCGTCATCCTTTTGGTGGGGGGTCTATCATGGTCATTAATGATAGATTGTGCAATTTGTTTTGTGTTTCGCTCCGTCATCCTTTTGGTGGGGGGTCTATCATGGTCATTAGTGATAGATTGTGCGATTTGTTTTGTGTTTCGCTCTACCATCCTTTTGGTGGTAGGTCTGGTATTTCGTCGATATCAGATTGTGCGATGCTTTCTTTTGTGTTTTCGCTCTACCATCCTTTTGGTGGTAGGTCTGACATTTCGTCGATGTCAGATTGTGCGATCATTTTGCTTGTCTCGCTCCGTCATCCTTTTGGTGGGGGGTCTATCATGGTCATTAGTGATAGATTGTGCGAATTTTGCTTGTCTCGCTTCGTCATCCTTTTGGTGGGGGGTCTATCATGGTCATTAGTGATAGATTGTGCGAATTTTGCTTGTCTCGCTCCGTCATCCTTTTGGTGGGGGGTCTATCATGGTCATTAGTGATAGATTGTGCGAATTTTGCTTGTCTCGCTCCGTCATCCTTTTGGTGGGGGGTCTATCATGGTCATTAATGATGGATTGTGCGATATTGTTTGGCGTGTGTTTCGCTCCGTCATCCTTTTGGTGGGGGGTCTATCATGGTCATTAATGATAGATTGTGCGATTTGTTTTGTGTTTTCGCTCCGTCATCCTTTTGGTGGGGGGTCTATCATGGTCATTGATGATAGATTGTGCGATAGTGTTTGAGCTTCGCTCCGTCATCCTTTTGATGAGGGGTCTGTCATAGTCATTAATGTCAGATTTTGCGAATGTGTTTTGCTCTGTCACCCTTTTGATGGCAGTAGCTGTGTGTGTTTTGTCCCATCATCCTTTTGGTGATGACGACTTGTGCCAGCTTACTCAGAGGTGTACATCATCCAGCATTTTCAATTCTCAAGCATCTCTTTTTCTTTCAGACAAATTCAGGGTCTTCTTCATATCTAATTGACTTCTACCTCAGGAATATGAACGCTAATGCAGTTCATTTTCCTATGTTTAAGCCGATTAGATAGGGGCATCTGTCATACCCTAAATTTGTCCTACCCTTTTTGTAAATATTTTCGCTCTTTTTTTTTTATTTATTTTTATTATTGTTTCGTGCCATTTAGACACGTGTCCACCCGAAATTGGGCGTTTTTTTAAAATTTATCTTTATGACCAATTAGGGCGCGACATGTGGCCTAAGGTTTTTTTTTTTGTGAATATTAAACTTTCTTTTAGTTTCCTAAGTTTTTTTAAATAAAAAATGTTACTACTAATAGTTTTTTTTAAATAATTAATGTTGTCTTATCCTTTAGTTTGTTTTTATAAACTGTTAATATTTATTTGTTTGTTAATATTAATTTGTTTTATTTGTAATTATTAGGTTAAATTATTAATAATTTGTTTTATCATTAATATTGTTTTTAATTTTGGGAGCAGATGGTAAGGAAATTGTAAAAAATAGGGAACTGGGATGGAGCAGGCCCATTTGTGGGGAGCCCGTTAGGTTTGCTGAGGAGGGGGTCCTTAAAAGGGAGGACAATCTTATTGGAAACCCTAAAAAAGAGGGGCATTTACTGTTCATTAGACCTAGAAAAAAACGGCCGCCCAAGAGAGAACCCTAATTCACTGTTCGTCATCCCCAATTCACCCTAAAACCTATTCCATCCTCTTCCTCTCGCAATCGGACCGGCGCCGCCCCCTGTCGCCTTTCCCTCGCCGTGAAACCCTCAACCACATTTCTCTCCCTCCAAATTTCACTACAAAACCAACGTAATAGCTTCGTTTCACCTGCGATGGTATCGCCATGAGATGAGTACTCGTCGTCAAAGCACCTCGCCGAAAGCTACGGTCCTCAGTCCGTCCTGCAAAAACCCAGGTTTCATTTGAAGGACACGTGGTGATTGCAACTAGGACAAAGATTCTTCTGGTTCAAAATTTAGCTGTGAAGGCAACTCGTGAATCCCCGTCAAATACGAGCGTCTGTGCGGTAATTTCAGAGTCTTTTCATTATGCTAAGGTCTTGTTTTAAGGTTATCATGATGTTAAGACATGTAGTAAGGCTATGAACATTTCGTTTAGAGTTTTTTTTCACGTTTTGCATTGCATAAATCATAGTTGAGCTGATGGAAAATACATGAACAGTGATGTTTTGCGTTTCTAGAATAGATGATGTATGTCTCTAATCTTTTGTTGATGCTGTGTGTTAAACCCAGGCTTGTATTGAAGGTAGTACAAGGTTATTTCAAAAAAACCCCTATTCGCCTTGGACTTGTTTTTTTTGTAGTTTACGGGGTGCCAATGGAGGCAATATTGTGATGAGTTCATCATCCTCACCTTCATCGTACTTCTTAATGCGATTTCGAACCCGCTGCTACAACATCTCCGGTGATCTCGAGCAAGAGATAACAGCAGTTATGATCAACTCATGCGTGCAGCGATGATAACAGCTCAAACCTGCAACAATGTTTACTTCATTTTGAGACAAACCGCGGTGGCCAGAGAATGTCTCGGTTGTCCATCCCAACTCAACGACCCTTCAAAATCTCTCCATCAGCCTGTGGCAACGACAACATGTCAATCTGGTGGCATGTGGGATTTATGTATTGCTGATATTTTGAGTTTATTGCAGGTAGCCCTAAAGATTGAAATCGGAAACATAAACTCGAGAGGATGTTGTTGCGTTGACGTGTCGAGATAACGAGGTTCAAACATAATCTTAAAAACACGGTTTCCCACGACAGACAACACGTAACAGCAACAACAGGACGGCAGGTTTTGGATTCGCCCCGGGTAACCACGCCTTGTATCATTTGGCATCGTGTTTTTCTTAGTTTGGTCTTTATCCTTGGTTGTTGTTCAATTTAAAGTGTGTTAATTTCTACTGTTTGGATATGTATACGCTGCGTTTTGTTTGGCTTTTACTCAAAATGTATAGAGGTTGTATTCTAAATGGTACTATTGTTGTGTGTTTGTTGTTTTTGAGTGCTAAATTTTCAAGGTACATCTTAGAGAAGCAAGTTGTTTTACTAACATTCTTTCACATATGTGAACAAACTTGTATGGATTATTTTGCAGCAGGTTGTACCAGTACAACACTCATGGTTAATTTGTAGGCTAAGGCTGGCATTGCGGTAACTCTGACTTTGGAAACGCTGCGATAAGCAAAGTTGGATATTCAAAACGTTTGTTTCTACAGGTCCATGTGAAAAGGATGAGCAAGTAGCAGTGGCGACAACATTTAGAGCTATCCGAGCTCGCAACTTTATTCGGTTTTCATAAAATTATGTGGTTGTCTGTTGTTATGTGCAGATTCTAAGGTTTAAACTCAAGGTTTGGAACTGATTGCATGCCGGCCGCAATGTCATTGGACTCTATCATACAGGTTGATGCTGGATGTGGTTTTGTTGGATCCTTGCTTTCAGTCATCTGCATCATGTGCATATTTCAAACTTGAGAGGGGATTTAAGCAGCCGCGACATATTAAGTATAGCAGCCATGACTTCAGATTCTTACCCAGTTTGACAACAACGTAAACTCGACCACAACACGACAACAGCGGTCTCAACACAACCTGTCGGCGGCCTGCTATGAGTTTTCAATTCGGTAACAGTTTGCACTTGGTACTGACTTAGCAGCGCACCGCAGGATAAGTCGCTAGCGTCATGTTTTTACTTGTCTCAATATGCTTAGAACCACCACTTTCCCAATTCACTGCTTCGAGTCTCCTACCTCAAATGAGTTCGAACAAAGAGAAGCGAAACGCAAGCTTGTAGACCCGTCACCATCAAGATCTTCTCCAGCACCAACTTCATGATGTAAGATTGGTGTTCCTGTTGCCTTTAATGTTGTACTGTTGAGTTTCAGATGCATTCCATGGTGTAACAACTCGGTCCGAATAAGAGTGGCTTTGATTACTTGCGTGTTTCTGTTGATATGAGTTAAGGACCGGCTCTGCAGCAGAGGAAATAGGTTGAAGAACATGTCAACGCATATCCATAGTCGTTGAATAACTATAACAGTGATCCGCCGATGGTAATATCTCAGATGTTTTTTCAATACAAACACCATATTCATTTGAAAGCTTCATATATTCATGTTGTTTTTTGAAACTGTTTAACATTGCGGATATTATACGTTGTCGTTATTTGTTGTGATCATTTCAAATTTATCTGCTGCTCTGCTTTGTTTTCGAACATATTTTCGATTTTTTGTAAGTATTTTGATAGCATAGGGATTAAAGAGTGATATCATTTCGGTTTTTGTCGCTGTGATCATTTTTGTTGTGCAGTGTGTGTATTTGAACGTCGCAATGCGAATTTGTTGCGATACAACTTTGTTGCAATTAATAGTTCGTGATGCGCGAGTTTTAACTCTGTTCGAGTACGGTTTGTTGTTGTTATCTTGCTGTGGTAATCTACTGTCTGTGTTGTTTTCACAATATTTTGATCTTATTGCTAGAAATTTAGGATTTAAATTCATTCTGTTTTGATTTTAGAAGGTTAGCAGATTAGCAAATGCATGTTGTTATAATTTTAATGATTTAATCTTGATTAACAAATTCATTATGTTATTATGTTATGATTTTAATGCTTAAACCTTGGTTCATGTTATGTTAGCACAGTAGGTGAAGTGAGCAAGCATCACGGTTAATGCCGGTACCCAGCACAGGGAATATTATGGTTTACTTTATATTTGTTATTATTTTCTTAAATTAAATCATTTTTAAAAGTAAGAATTCTTCTAACCTTAAATTCATTTTTTAATACAAACTATTCTCTTAATTAAATCACTTTCAAAATATAATTTTGTTTCTTAATCCTATTTCAACTATGTTTTTAACACACAAATCTTTCTCTTAATCCATCACGAAAATTAAACTCTTAAGGTCTAGCACCTCTTGAGTTTTTGAATAATTATTATTGGGGCGTACGCCTTGGATAATATTGTTCGTTCTTCGTTACGCTCTTAATTATTTGAACAAAAATATATCATAGGAGTCTAGCACTCTTTGTGATATTTTCATTGTTTATTCAAACAATATTTCTTAAATTAAATCAAAACCACCCTCAACTAATATTTTTGCTAATCTTTATCCAACTTATTTTTATCAAATCACGAAACAAATTAAATCTTTGAAATCTAGCATTTCTTGGATTTTTGGATGATCATTAGCGAGGTGTACACCTTAAATAATGTATTATTCAACTTTTCGTTTTAATACACTATTTTGAACAAAAGAATATTATAGGAATCAAGCATTCTGTGTGATATTTCTATCGTTCATTCAAATATTCTCCAAATGAAAAAGGTGTCGTCGAGATCCAGCATTTCGATAATACCCCAATTAATTGGTTGTGAGGCCTACGTCTCATTTATCAAATAATTGTCATTTCTCTCCTTTCCAAATCCAATCTCATGTCCTCACATCTCGTACCTCAAATTATTTTCATACCTCATTTCACCTCAAATCTTTTTCAAACATTTTCTCGATCAAACTTCGAAAGAAGGAGGTTCTTGGAGTCTAGCATTCCTTGAATTTTCGAGTGAATGATTCTCGAGGCACGCCCTTTGAGTTATTATTCATTCAATCTTTCGACCTTTTTTTAAATATCTTTTTCGATTCACACTTCGAAAGAAGGAGGTTCTTGGAGTCTAGCATTCCTTGAATTTTCGAATGAATAGCTCTCGAGGCACGCCCTTTGGGTTGTTATTCACTCAACCTTTCGACTTTTTCAAATTCAAACATTCTCAAACGTTCTCCTAAGTCAAGTGCTCATACGCATTCGCAACCCACATTTCACACACACTCACACCCTCTCGTGGTTTCGATATTGGAGGCACCCTTAGGGACCAATATCGTTTCTCACAACCTTAACCCTTGACACGTCGTCAAGCCGGTTCCATCTTCAATCAAATCTTCGACACGTCGTCGAACCAGTTCAAAACAATTCCCTTTTGGCCTCGCATGCCATTCTTCGATTCGATCCTTTCACAAACACATTTTTTTTTTAAACTTACGAAAGAGGGATATTCTTAGAATCTAGCATTCTTTGAATATTCGAACGAGTAACTCTTGGGCGCGCCCCCGAGTTGTTATTAGTTCATTCTTTCGATTTCAAAATATCCAACTCTCATCTTCAACTCATTCAACCCAATTTCCGAAAGAACTGAGTTCTTGGGATCTCGCATTCCTTGAATTCTTGAGTGACAAGCTCTTGAGGCACGCCCTTAGGTTGTTTGTCAGTCACTCTTTCGTCTCTCAACTCAATGTCGAACCAATTCAAACCTCATATTTCCGTGGTCGTCTCCACGAACTACGGACGCTCTGATTCTTTATTCATTCTTGAATATAAGATACATAGGCACAAGATTGCGATGATCTTGGCGAGCACACTTCTATCCATCTTCCGTTTTTCCCCCATCCTTTCCCGTAGTCGAACTACGACGCTCTGATTTCTCATTCTCGTCCGAATGAGCATACGTAGGCACAAGGGCCCCAATCCTTGGCGAGCACCCTATCTCCTAACCACCCATCTCTCCCTTGCGTCTTTAAACCTTTTAAAACCTACCAATTCTACCTTTACTAGCGAGAAGAAAACCAGTGAACTTAAGCAACACTCCCTACAATTACCTTAAGAGGTTCCCGTCGAGTACGACGGACGTGAGGGGTGCTAATACCTTCCCCTCACGTAACCGACTCCCGAACCCGGAACTTGGTTGCGACAGCCCTGTTCCTATCCTTTCGTTTTAAGAGGTTTTCTCGATATTTTCCTCTCCCGTTTATTCGGGAAAAATAAAGTTCGGTGGCGACTCTGTCGAACCGCATTTTCCGCGCCTTTCGCGCGAGGGTCGTATTTTCGAATGTGATTTTTCGAGGTGCGACAGCTACGTTGCCATTATCCTTACCTCCATGATCTTTCAGGTGCTTAGGGCACATCTCTCTTGTGTGACCCTCCTTCTTATAGTGATAACATCGAATACCAGATCCAGATGTCTCGCCACCATAAGACTTTTGTTGACTTTTACCTTTCTTCTTGTCAAACTTACCATCTTTTCGCAAGAATTTTCCCCTAATGGCCAAACCTTTACCAACCGTCAAAGGTTTATGCTTTTTTTGTTTGTTCAAGTTCTTAGAGTACAAGGTTGGTTGAACTTTTTCAAAAGCTCAAGGACTCCCTTCCATACAGAAGAGTTTCTTTGAACAGAGCTTCATCATCATCATCGATCTTCACATCAATATTTTCAAGATCAAGAATCATCTTATTGAACATATCCAACTGCTCAGTCAACACCTTGTCTTCACTCATCTTGAATGAATACAAAGCTTGCTCCAGGTATAGTCGATTCACCAGAGAGTTGTTCATGTACAAAATTTCAAGTTTTAACCATAACCCTGATGTCGTAGTCTCCTTCGATACCTGTCGAAGAACCTTATCACCAAGGCTCAACAATATTGCGATGTAGGCTTTCTCTATCATGACCGTCTTTTCTTTTTCCGTTAATGCATCATCTATGGCTGCCTCTCCCTTCAACGCTTCCAACCAACACTGCTGAACTAGTAGGACTTTCATCTTCAAGCGCCACAGACAGAAGTCGTTCACTTCGATGAACTTTTCAATCTCATACTTTGTTAAAGGCATCTCCTCCATGCTCACTGCACTAATTTGTTGTGAAAAACAATGTCTTGAAACAAAGTATAAATGGTTTCTTTATGATCAAGAAACACACAAGGGTTAGGATTAACGAGAAAACAAGAAGAACAACAAGGATTAGTTATAACTGCTATTCTTTACTTTTTCTTAGAATCATATTACAAGTACTCAAGAATAACAAATAATCTTCTCACCCTAATTAGGATTTGTCACACTTAAGATGAGAGACTAGTATGCTATTTATAATAAAACTTAACATACTAAACTAATGAGATTTATAACAATTACCCATTACAAGCTAACTTAGGGTACAAGCTAACTTAAGCAATTGGATCCTTAACACAAGACCCAATTCGACAACTACATACTAGAACATATTTCGACTACAACATGTAGATCTTTGACAACAACATGTGAGCAGACTTCGACGACATGCTAAATCTCTGTCGACAATACTAGAGTTCGATCCAATATCTCACATCATTGTAGTCAAACCCTATAACCTTATTCTCTCCAATTTCCAATATTTTATCTAACATATCAGACCCGCTATTTAACATACGCATAAAGTTTGTCATATGCTCAAGCTTGGAATTTAACATAGTAACTTCTTTTTTCATACATGTGATGGTTGAGACAAGCTTATCCTTTTCCTTATAAAGCGCACCTATGATTTTCTTTTGTTGCTCAACCGTTATGAATGTTTCCTTCCACTAGGTGCACAAAAGCTTATATGTTGCAGCTACCTCTTCATCACTCATGTCTCCATCACTAGACTCAATCTTAGCCCCGCAAGCATCTCACCAAAGATCTCTTTCTGATTATGGAGATTGTTCGCACTCACAATGTCACGAGTATCATTAAATTTCTCCCTTTATTGAGAAGATGATACTCTGATAGCGTCAATTCCCTCCTCAAAGTCAAGCCCCCTAGTAAAGAGACTCTGAATCCTTTTTCATCATAATTTCTTTAAAAGAAAGATAATTCAGCTTGACACCATAAGAGTGAGGTTCAGGGTGGAAGTGAGTCCAAGCCCAAAATTTTTGAAACCTATTCTTATAAGGGCGGGAAGATTCGATAGGTTCGTAAAAAACAGAGTCAACTTCCAGAGTGTGAGGCCTCACCAGCACGAAGTTCCCCAAGAAACCGCCCTAGTCTAAAAGGGCCGAACAAGGGAACATATTGGCGTAGATCACGAGTCCATGATCCTGGATCCTTGAGGTATGTATTACAGTGAACAAAATAAAAACTAGACTGTACGAAGGCTTTCAAGACCCATGCTCGACCCAAAATTGGAATACCTTTATGAAAATCCAAAAACCAGGATGGGGTTGGGAATGGGCAACCTTCAGTTACTTCAACACTTCCACCTCAAATTCAAACAGGGACAACCACATGTTTATCTTGATGAACATACACTCGTAAAAAGAAACATAACACCCTTCAAAGGCGCTACCTATCATTTTTTCGGAATCCACCATAAATACCAACCAATTAGTGGAACTGTCGACCATGATTTTGGGCGCATTTATATCCTTCTAGTCACTTAAAGTGGAGGGGGGGTCCCACTATCTCTAAATCTACCCACCTGTATTTGTTTTCCTCGATCGGCTCCACCAATGTAGCTATTTTTAAAGATACCTCGTCAGCCTTTAAGATCCCAAAGGGATTAAGCCAACTAACACAATCTGGTCGGGCTCCATATGTCAGATGACCTTTGATGTCGGCATCTTTCCGGTCTTGCTCGTAGGCTTTCGGTAATTCTTAACGTAAAATTTAGCATCCTACTTACTCACAAAAGCAACCTCCATCTCCGGAGTTAGCAAAGCATATAAAGTCGAAGTTCCTTCAACTTTGGAGAAGGCGAGTGCAAAAGTGGCTATGAAATCAAGTGCAAAAGTGGCTATGAAATCATCTTCTCTATCTTTTTCAGAGAAAAGAGCGTCGAAAGAAGAATCGCTCAAAGAAGCCTCATCATTAGAAGAACCCTCCAAAATTCTCTCCAAATCACAATCATTACATATAGGGCTGACCTCTGGGGTTAATTGGTTAGTGACTAGGAGGGAAGGATTTGTACCATAAGGTTCATCTGCCCAAACTAAAGGAGAGAAATCACTACTTGCAGAATCGCTACACAAACTTATAAGGCTATCATTCATATTGTTCATGGTAAAGAAAATGTTGAGGATATGGAAAAGTTTAAGGTAAAAAGGGTACTTGAGAGAAACAAAATCAGAATCAGACGAGAATGAAGAAGTTCAAATGGGAGAGTCCAAGTTTTGTTCAAAGAATAACAAGTGTTTTGAGAAATACTCTTGGAGAAGAAGAACAAAAAAACACTAGAGTGAAAATTGATTTTCTAGGATATATATATATATATATATATATATATATATATATATATATATATATATATATATATATATATATATATATATATATATATATATATATATATATATATATATATATATATATATATATATATATATATATATATATATATATATATATATATATATATATATATATATATATATATATATATATATATATATATATATATATATATATATATATATATATATATATATATATATATATATATATAAAGGAGGCAACCAACATACTAAATCAGCGGAACGAGAAGTTGTAGATCAACGACCGAACTTCACTTGAAAATTGTAACGATCTAAAGTGCACTTGAACACACTAGGAGAAGGCGTCATACTCTAAGTTGGTAACTTAAAGCCACACGTTTGAAAAAATAAATGAAATGTTCCAATGATGAGAAAGTATTTAATATGCTTGTTCCGCTCTACTGTTATAACTGATCCAAGACTTATCCACTTCTCTCCAAAGTTGAACATCATTGCTACAAGTCGGCCACAAATTTGAAAATTTCTCGACCAACTCATGTCCAATAAGCATTGGGGAAAACAATTTTGAGTCGGTCTAATGCCCAATGCATGGGTACAGTCAGGTGTAAGTCAAATCAAAATTATTCAACATATAAAGTTATTACACGTGAGATTCAAGATACATTTTTTGATCTCCATTTTTATTATGCTCTTCTTAGACTCTAAACTAACTTAAGCGTTGGAGTGTTAACCTTGCAGGTCCACCCAACACAACTGTACCAAAAATCAAAATGATCATTTCCAGAATCCTACAACATCAATCAAAAGCGATTCTAGTTCCTGAACGGAATAATTTGAAACAAAAAAGAAAAACATTTAAAAAAAATATTGTCCATTTCACGTGTTTTAAAAAATAATGTGTCAATAAAAATAGATTTATTGTGTATTTTTAAAGCATAGTTGATTTTAAGTGTGATTTATATATATATATATATATATATATATATATATATATATATATATATATATATATATATATATATATATATATATATATATATATATATATATATATATATATATATATATATATATATATATATATATATATATATATATATATATATATATATATATATATATATATATATATATATATATAAAAGATTTTTTTTCTTATAAAAACGCTTTAAAAATTGCTTTTAAAATCTTAGGATAAATTATAAACAAATTTAGACAATTTTAAAAATAATTCACGAAATTAATCCCTCAATTTTAAATTTAAACAAATTTAGTTTCCCTTTCATATTTTTGCACTTAAAATTATCGATGTTTTAATTTTTTAAATGACAAGTTTTTTGTGAAACATAATAAATTATCTTATATATATATATATATATATATATATATATATATATATATATATATATATATATATATATATATATATATATATATATATATATATATATATATATATATATATATATATATATATATATATATATATATATATATATATATATATATATATATATATATATATATATATATATTGTGAATTGTTATATATACAAATATAAATTAAAAAATAGACATCTAATCGATTTTCTATAAAAAAACGTAAGATCGAGATCAAATTATTTGAATTTAAAATAGATGGACTAATTTCGTGAATAGAAAAAATTAAGGGACCAAACTATAATTTAGCAAAAATCTTGAAATAATGTGCATAGCAACTAGGCGACACTAATTGCTATAATAATTTAAAACTATTTTTAAGATTTATCTTCTGTATACCATATGAGACACACTCACACCAATCAAGTATATTTCTACCAAAGATTTAGCATATACTAGAATTCTTTCCACTTAGAATCCTAGTCAAATCTCTCGGTTTTGTACCACCTTTGCTTTGTTGATCCTTTCCATTTTTAATCATTCAAATTAAACCAATTATTACCCATTATTATATATATACATTCACCTATATACACGCATTGTTATCCACTCTCATTCTCCCCATTTACAACAAAGATCATTTCCTATAATAAGTAAACCAAAAAAACTCAGCCTTGTCCTCATACAAAAATACACAAACAAACAAATAATAGAAAAAGTGAGAGAGAAAAAAACTAGATAAAGCATGTTTACGCATTACACGGCAACTATTTGAGGTTCACAATTATTTTTGACAGCACTTCCATTCCCTTAACACACAAAACCATAAACTATTTTTTGTGTCTTTTGTTTTGTTGTCTTTGGAGCTTAGCCAACCCTTGGTTGGATCCCCTTTGAATTCTTCATCAAAGATTTTAAGGAATTCTTTTTTTCCTGAGTTTGTTTGATCATTTCAAAGGGGTCCAGCTATGGGTGCTAGCCGGTAGTTACAGGATATTCATACAACACAATCTTTCATTGTTTCTAGATTTGCATATACATTTTTTTTCTCTCAGAATTCTTTTGATTTTTTGGGATGTGGAGGGATCCTGGAACACCTGCTGATTCTTTCTATGAAACCCGAGCCGAATGCACCGATGTTCCCAAGTCTCGATTTAGAATCAAGGTTTGTTTTTTATCCAATATATACATACATACATGTTTGCATGCATGCATGCATATATATTGACTTGTAATGATTTATCACGACTAGAGATGGAAATAAGTCGAGCTGAATCAGAACTTTGTTTTTGTTACTTGTGGTGCAGGCTGGTAAAACTCTAAGTGCAAAAAGGTGGCAAGCTGCATTTTCTCCAGAAGGGTATCTGGATATAGGCAAGACTCTAAGCCGAATCCACCGCGGGGTAATCGCGTTTTCAATCATAAAATCATACTTTAATATGTTCCGACCAAGATAGGTTAGCCTAATGAATCCTCGGAATAATTTGTCTGACATTATTGAAATTTCCAAACCAGGGAATCCATCCATCAATTAGAGGAGAAGTTTGGGAATTTCTACTCAGTTGCTATGATTCCAAGAGTACATATGAGGAAAGAGAGGAGATAAGGCAGCGTCGAAGGTAATCGTTTCCCTTCTATCAATATAATTGATCATTAATTAGTTGCATAACATAATCCGTATTTTCAGGGAGAAATATGCTGAATGGAAGGAAGAATGTCGCCAATTATTTCCGCTCGTGGGAAGTGGTAAATTTATCACAGCACCTGTAGTTACTGACGATGGTCTACCGATTCAAGATCCAATTGTTCTGCTAGAAAATAATCCAGAAAATGGAGTGATTGTACCGGTTCCGGAGATAGGTAGTACAAACACTATTAATGCAGCAAAGAAGGTGACAGACAAAAAAGTAATTCAATGGATGTTAACTCTACATCAGATAGGTTTGTGAACATATATCTCATATTGAATGTTTTTCACATGAAGAAAAATAAAATCTTGTCATCATAAAATGATTCACATTTCAGGTCTTGACGTGATTCGAACCGATAGGACACTGGTTTTTTATGAGAAGAAAGAGAATCTGTCGAAATTATGGGATATTCTCGCTGTTTATGCTCGGATAGATACAGATGTTGGCTATGGTCAAGGTTGGTTATAGATATGTGATCCATTTGAATTGAATCTATAATGTAACCATAACTTCGAACTGATGTAAACTTCTGGTTATCTTTATGCAATCGACAGGAATGAGTGACCTATGCTCTCCTATGATAATACTTCTCGATGATGAAGCTGATGCCTTCTGGTGTTTCGAGCGTCTGATGCGTAGATTAGTAAGCTCTAATCTCTATATATGATTTATTTCATCTTTAATCTGTTTTTAAACATGGTTAGTATGAAATGGTTTCTTGAAAAGCAAGTAAAACAGAAGAAATTTTCTTGGTTGGTTATTGGTTATTGTTTGCACCAACTTAAAGAAATTTTCTAGTGTATTTGAATACAATAATGTGTGTATCTTTATCTGTAGTTTTTATTAATTTTAACTTCGATTTTGTTTCTTATGATCTGCGCTTTTTTAATTTTTAAAGCGAGGAAATTTCAGATGCACCAATAACAGTGTCGGGGTGGAAGCTCAACTAAGTAATTTGGCTTTGATTACTCAAGTAATTGATCCAAAACTTCATCAACATATAGGTATTTTCCTCCATATATTATAAATACATTGATTTTTTGTATTGTGTTGCCGCATTTTTCACAACTTGATGTCGAAATGGAAAGTAACTAGAAACTGTCTTTTAATGTTGTGGCACAGAACATATTGGAGGAGGTGACTATCTGTTTGCTTTTCGGATGCTTATGGTTCTATTTCGTCGAGAATTCTCGTTTTGCGATTCATTGTATCTTTGGGAGGTTTGATTAGCTTTTTTTTTTCAACCACTTTGCATCATTTTCTGTTAGAAATTGTTGGTTGATATCAAGTTTTTGAATTGCATTAGATTAGTTTTAAGTTGTATCATTGTGTCAGTGGCATACATTTATGCTGTGTTCTGTGAAGTGATTTTTCTCCTTAGAAACAGCTTATAGAGATTGTAATAACAAAGAATTACTTGAAATGTTTAACAGATGATGTGGGCTCTAGAATATGATCCCAACTTGTTCTGGTTATATGAAGATTCGGAAGACACTTCTGAAAAATCTGATGAAGCGAAAGCAAGATTAAAGTCAATTCGTCATTATGGAAAGTTCGAGAGAGAAAATATGAGGAACGGGGCAAAGAATACAGAAGAACCTCCTCTTCCCATATCGATTTTCCTTGTTGCTAGTGTGTTGAAAGAAAAAAGTGCAACACTACTTCAGCAAGCGCGAGGTCTAGACGATGTTGTCAAGGTTTGTTATACTGAATTCTTCATGTTCATATTTTTCTTAGTTCACATATATTAACTTTGACCATTTGATTTAATTCCTCTTAGATATTGAATGACACAAATGGAAATCTAGATGCCAAAAAGGCCTGCATGGCAGCACTGAAACTTCACAAGAAATATCTGAAAAAGGTACAATAACCATTTCTTGTTTTTACTTTCCATATCTTCATGTTTCCATTTAACATGAGGATAGCCAAACTTCAGCAAAGTAATTGCTCTGTGATAATGAATCACCTCATATAACACTGGGAGTTTGAATTTGTTGCAGGCAAAGAAACCCTAAGCCCGAGTATAGCATGTTTGTTTTTTTCGCTGATCAAGAGATGTGTTATTCCTGCACGACACCCTTTGTTTGAGGTTGAAGTTCCTCATAAAATTTGGATTAGGTTTTACAGAATTCAAAAAGGAATCCAACCAACAAATCTTAGTTGAGCAACAAATGGTGTTGTATGTTAATTTAAATTCTTTTTCTTTTGTATTAAAATAACAAAACTTGTGCATTAAATTATTATGTCCATTTGTTCATACATTGTAAAATCTGTGATACGATCATACGGAAAAAAAAAGTAAATAAAAAAGGGAATAACCATCTGTGTCAACAAAATTGAGGTTGACATTCATTTCTTGCCTTAAACATGTTATTCTTTTCCGCAGTAATATGATATATGTAGCTGTCATTGAATGTTCATTCGAATAAAGCAATTCATTAAGAAAAAAAAAATCCAGCAAGACAACATCAATGCAAAAGCTAGAACGTATATTCTTGCAAAGCAATGATAAGCTGATAAGCATTTCAAGGGTAATCAATATAATGCAAATTTCAATGTGTGAGGATTCGACTAATGTAATCAAGTGTCTAACAAAACTTATTTAATAAGCTCGAAGCAGAACTGTAACACAGCTCATCTGTTACTTGAGCAGCATTTATCTTGAACCCCCGTAAGTACGCATAGTCCTTCTAGTGCGGGAATTTGTATGAGTTCGCTGTCCACGACAGGGTAAACCATCAGCGTGCCTGATCCCTCTGTAGCATTGAATACCAACCAACCTTCCCACATCTCTCTCAACTAACTTTTTCTGAAATCGAAAAGTAACCAAAACAATCAACCACATTATACATTATATCATGGAACAAAACACATAATGTGCAAATTCAAAAAGTAAAGAAGATTAGAGTACCAAATCATTTCCAATCAAATACTTGGCAAGCAATTCACGAAGAGAGTATAGTTCTCTTTTGCTTAGGTCCTTCACATATTTGTTCTCCACTCCAAGCTCACACACAATGTGATGAGCTTTTGCACGGCCAATCCCGTGGATATGCTGAAGAGCATACTGAAGACGTTTGCTATCGGGAATCTCACCTCCAAGACCACCTCCAATGTTTATGTTTCGTACTTGCACACTGCGAAACTGCACAAAACCAAAACGGTGTAACTAATTTGATTCTTAACTGCAGTAGAAAACCCTAGATTGAAGCTAAGAATGAAACAAAACCCTACACTAAGCAAAATCATAAAAGCAGAGTTGAAGCATAATAATCTTCTAAAATTAAAAAGAACAGCAGTTTCAAACCCAAAATGATGAAAGGAGAAAACTCACCGTTAAGTTTTCACGAAGACAAACAGCGGCATTAGAAACAATTCTGCCAAAACCAAACATGTTGGAATTTGAGGATCTAAAAACACACAAACCTAAGAATCAATCCAGTTTTCAAATGAAATAAGAATTGATTTAATCTCATGCCATACCATAAAATAAGAACTCTGATAATTTTGTTTGAAGGGATTGTTTCAACCTTAAAATTGGAGAGAGAAAGTTTGTTTGGTAATTACATGTATATGATAACTTCAATTACATTTTAGAATGTGAAATTGACAATTAAGCAGATTGGAAATCTATGAAAGAAATTCCCAAAGGATATGCTAATAAGATCATTATAAAGCAGACCAGATCAAACATCAAAGAGATGAAACCCTAACTACAGAGGAAAGGAGCGAGAGGTAAATACCGGTGATAGTGACGGAAGGTTGTAAGAGAAGAAGAACGATCTATATGAACTCAATCTCCGACGGTGACGGTGGTTGACGGCGAAGAGTGAGCAGCCGTGCAGGTATGGCTGAGGTCGATTGGCCGACTCGCAGTACTCCGAAAACAAAACTCAGGCCAGTGGTGGTTTAAGATGTAAAAATGATTTTGGAAAGTTTTAAAGTTTTTAGAATATATTCTACATCAGAACCGATTTTATTAGAAATTAAAATGTATTGTTTAAATTAATTTTACATAAAATTATCTAAACATAAATTACTTTATATCCAATTCATTTTTATTCATAATTAATTTTATAAAATTAATTAATTCAAAGTCAATTTTTCATCGCAAAACCAAATATATACTATAAACTTTATAAGAATAGAAAAAAAAAATTGAAAGAAAAAATAATACTAAAATTAATAATAGGTAAAATGTTTAATTGATGTAGAAAACAACATAAGATTGACACAAGTTGTACTAAAAACTACAAGAAATAAGCCACACAATACAAATAGAATAGGGAAAAAACTACAAAATCAAAAATATACAAGCTCCTTTAAGTCAACTCTAAAAAATCACCCTCGAAAAATAATATCTCAAAAGATAATCAACGTAAAGCTCAAGTCAATACCAAAAAAATAAAATAAAATAAAATAATAGAGACACATGCGTTCCCTACTTAGTTGAAATATCTATATATATTATTTGTTAATTCAAAGAATATGGTTTTAAAGTCATTATTGTAAGATGCAAGAGTTCTCCACCAATCTATTCAAAAAATATTTTTCTCATCAACTTCTTTTACGTTAGTTGGAGAACTAGAAAATACACTCATTTTAAGTCCTTCAAATGTAGGGATAAAAATAGGTCAGACCAGCCTACAACGACATGTAATCTGACCTATTTCATAAAAAGGCTAAGTCTATGGCCTATAAAAATATACTTAATTAAATATGTCAAACTTACGCTATTAAAAAAAACTTATTAAACTTGATAGGTCCACACACACACATACAAAATGGACTATTTGAAAGTAAAGTGAAACGAAATTTTAAATAGGCTTTTAGAGCAGACGATACTAGACAAAAAAAAGGCCTATAATAGGCCATCGGCCCAACTCATGCATTAAAAGTTTATCAATTCCATAAGAAGAGTTGTTTGCCACCCATACCAGCTGAAAATCATATGCCAACCACTACTAGTTAAGTTGAAAATGACAAACAATTGCGAAGGTGACTCAACGAGAACACTACAAATAGGACGTAGGGTAAGACTAGGGTCCACAATCACCTTTCTCTTAGATAAATTCTCTCTACATGAGAACATATCAAAGAGCGGACAATGGGTTCTTCTTTTGCATCTGGAGATAGCCTCTTATTCATACCCCTGTCAGCCAGGAGCCTCTCTTCGTGCTTGATGTAAGGTTATGCCTCACTAAACAAATCATTTAGATAGTAAGCCTTTTTCCACCCAAGATTTTTCGATAATGCACAATCCGATTTGAGGCTCTTCTCAAAGATCCAGCACTTCAGGCTTTAACATGAGCCGCCAACAACTAGTGATACCTTTGTGAAATGGTCAATATAACCGCATAGAGTTTCCTTCTTACCATGCCTGATTCGGATGAGCACGACCATGATGGTCTATTGCCTATTCCTCACGGTCAAATGGGTGATAAAAGCCTCTCACAAGTTAGACCAAGAGTCTATGCTTCTGTCTGGAAGGGACGTGTACAAGGTTATTGCTGATTTAGTAATTATTGGTGCAAGGAACTTGCACTTCACTACTAAGTCAGCAATATTACTACAATTTATTGTCTACATGTTCATCTGGATCTCCAGGTATCTTGTAGCTTTAGTGTTTCAGAAGCTTCTTTAATGACTTTGGGATTCGATTGTGCACGATGCAAGCAGAACAAGGGATTTTCTTCTACGTCTGGATGAAAGCATCTTATTCATACCTTTCACTACTTATAGGATGGATAATTTTAATAGGGGTATGGCCACCCCTCATTCCTTATAGATCTGGGGAAGGAGTATGGTGCATGTGTCATCGGCATCTTAGAGACTTCTAGATCCCTTTTCGGTTTTGGAAACATTAAATAAATGGGGGTTCATGTTTCAGTGTGAAAAACAAGTAAACAAGTAAATAATATCACAAAAGCAGTCAGGTTGTGTTGTAGAATTCCCCATTCCTTTATTGTTGATGTTTGATGCCCGGTATGAATGATGTAATCACTATAACCCTACGGCGAATTAGCAAAATCGTTATAGTCGATCCCTCACGAAATAACTCACTAACCACTACTTGGAACTTTCTATCCCTAGTCTTCCAACGTAAGCAGAGTTAGGTGATGTATAGAATGTTAATTCTTTATGCCATTACTCGGGGTCTCTTATCCCTATTCGACCAGCGTAAGTAGAACAATTGCCCTAGGTCCAACTCATAGGCTAAGAGTCAGTAATCCATATGTGTCCAGTATCAGATTAACAGAGTATCTCAAATAAAAAGCATTACAAACAAGAAACGGTTGAATAAGATTAAAGATCAATAGGTTCGTACAATGGTTAAACAACATAGAACCCTACAATGTAGAAAAGGTTCATCATAACACAACCTAACAAAAAATAATTTAGCTATTCATAGTGCAATTAAAAATACCACAATTGATAGACAAAGATGACATAAGAAGTCCATTGAAGAGATGGCATCCAATGGCTTTAAATGCTCTAAAAATCACCCCATGTGCTCTCTAATTCGTGCTTCAATCTCTAAATTTTGTAACCCTTGTCACAATGCTAAAAAATCCCCTTGTCAGAATGGGTCAGAACGCGTCAGAAAAGCCCAGGAAAGTGACAACCGCGCGCATTATATATGTATCATACACGTGATGTAGCTTATTCCTCCTTATCGTGCATGCTATGGCGCACGTGACTGTTCCAGTAGTTGCGTAAAAATTCACCCCTTTTCACCAGAATCACTAAGTCTCATTCTTCCATACTTGGCTATTTTTCACTCATTCTTGGATCTTTCTTCTTCCTTTTGTCTCTTTTTTCGCTTTTTTTTCCACTGATTCTTTGCCTAATTCCATGCAATGACTGACTGTCATCACAATCTCAAACTTGAATCTTTGCTTATCCTCAAGCAACTCGCCTACAACTCAATATTTCAACAGACAATAAGTCGTATAATAACATTTGAACATCACCATATTTTTTTTCATGTTACTCGACCATTTCTCCAGCTTCCAGCTTTCATTCAGCAAATTCAGGCAACGTCCTCAAACATTAACGAGTACTCAACCTATCTCTCAGCTCACTTTTTACTCGCTTAATGGGTAGGGTTATCACTCAATCAACATGTAAAATAATTATACTTAGCTTGATCATGTTCTAATATAGTTCATCATAGAATCACGAGACACGCATTAGAGTTCTTTTTAGGTTGTAACTTGATTTATATTTAGGTAGGATATTTTAAAAAAAATAGGTTTAAACCTTTGGAGTTAGGTGCCTAGTTCTCCTTCTATGTTCATACTGTTTTGTTCCTTCTTAACGGTACTAGAGATTTAGTCATTCTTTATGCATTTTCTCTCTTCTTTTGTTTGAAGAAGCGTCTTTTTACACTTCTTATTTTCTCAAAAATTTTGAATTTTTTTATCAATTACCTCTAGTACCCCAACCTAGAACCTCAATCCCAAACTTAAAACTTTTCTCACTTCTAAGAGCAACCCCAAACTTAATTTTTTTCATACGACTTACGAACCAAAATTCTACCTAGCTCCAAAGAGAGGGTGGAAAGAAAGAGCCATTCGATTCATACGACTAAGAGTTGTAGGCTACGTCACCGAAAGAAAGGGTTAGGCTCAAAATGGCTAGCAAAGGATGTTCCTAATACTACAGGGTGGCTACAAAGGCCCAAAGTTAATACAAGTAATTGCCTTAGTGTGTTCCAATCAAACTAGAAAACTTAATCAGAAATAGATTAAAGCAGATAAATTAAAATTGCATGGAAACACTTAAAAGAAAGAAAAGTGGGCAATAGAAATTATTTAGGCTCAAACCTTACCAGATGAGGTATCTGAAGGCTGAGTACAAGTCCATTGATTCTTTTTTCTTCCTTTGCCTTCAAGTTGTCGGTTTTTTTTCATCATGATCAAGTCTTTTTTTTTCTTGGATCATTTGTTCAATGCCAAAGGTAAAACTTATAAATCTGGAGAGAAAAAATAGCTACGACGAAGTTTATTAAGAACAATATAGATCTTCATGAAAAGGTTATTCTTGAGTAGCTAATTTCTCTTGTGGATGGTCTTGAATAAAACAAAAGTAAATTCTACAAAACAAAAACAAAAACAGATTAAAAATGATCGGTTGTCTCCCATTCAACATTTTTTTTCCATCATTAGCTTGACGGCTCATGCTCAAAACACATCAGGTGCAAGGGATACCCTCACGCCGGTGAAAACTTCTTTTTTCATTCTTTTGTGAACTTCACTACCTCTTTCTCCCAATTTGTAGCATGTCTTATGATCTTTCATATATGGTGTTCATTTATATGCATTAAACACCACATTCTCCTAGTTAGAATTCAAACTTAACTCACTTGTCTCCACATCTATTTTTGCGTTCTTGTTGCCAAGAATGGTCGTCCTAAAATCATTGACCTTTCTGACTCATTTTTCATGCCAATCACCACAAAGTTTGCAGGGAAGGTCAAATCATCGACATGAACAAGCACATCTGGTACAACCAAGTGGTTGCGTTTCAGATGAGTTGGCCAAAATGAGTATCATATTGCTCGGTATGACTTTTCCTATCTTCAATTCATTAAATTTGCTCAACAATATCACATTGATGCTTCATCCTAAGTCACACAAAACATATGATATTTTTACCCCACGAATGGTCCAATTGGTTTTGAACTCCCCTAGATCCTTCATCTTCGGTGGCACTTTCGACAGATTTGTCGTCTCTTCTTTCTCTGTTAAGTTGACCTATTTTTGAGTCAACTTATGCTTTCCACATTTTAGCAATACATGCATGAACTTAGCAAACTTGGGAATTAATTCTAAAACTTTATGAAAAGAGATATTTACCTGGATTTGTGTATACATTTCTTTAAATTTTTCAAACATTCCATCCTCATCCTCATGTACCAGCTTCTTCTTAATAATGAGATATGGTGGTTTCATGTAATTTGGTAAAGGTGGGATCGGTTCACTCGGGACTTGCTCCTTTGTTCTCTTCCAAGGAGAGTTTTTGTCTATGAATTGATCAAGGATAACTCTTATCTTTTCTTGGTCACCTTGAGGTTCGCTTTCCTTTCTTTCAATTTCACTTTCCTTTTTCTCAATTTCATCCTTTTAAACTCTTTTAGTTTCACTATCTTTAGTAACTACCTCAACATTAGTCTTCAAACACTGCATGTTTCATTCTTAGGATTATCTACTGTTTTACTTAAGAATCCTCCACTCAAACTTGGTAGATAAGTTATTTTTCTATACAAATGCCCAATTTGTGTCTCCAGCTTTTTTATGGAGGCATCATGGTTTCTACTCATGCTCTCATGATTCTTATTAATCTGTTCCAAGCTAATTTGAGTGGCCTTCATAAAACTTTGTAAGGTTTCTTCCAATTGAGAAGGCTTCCTTTGGAAATTAGAAGCTTGCTGGATTTGTTGTATAGCTTGGTTACCATTTTGGTTTTGGTTATTGCTCTAACGGAAATATGGATGATTATTCCATTCCGGATTATAGGTGTTAGAATAAGGGTTATTCTTTTGAAAATTTGCGAATTGGACCTCTTCACCTAACCCTTCCAAAAAAACGCCTTCCGTTTTCATGTCCTCCTCCACAAAAGTCACACCTAAGTGCTTGAATTGGGCTCACGTTATCTTTATTTAAGAAGCTTTCAGCTAGTTTCTTATTCAATAATTCAATTTAAGCTAATAATGCAATTTAAGTATCAACAATTAACATACCTTTTGGTGTCCCTACCATCTCGACTTGTACTGACTTTCGCTCTTAGTTCGGTACTCATTCAAGCACATATTTTTAACTAGATCCTTGACTTATGGTTCAGTAATTTATCTAATTGTGTCTCCCAAAGAAGCATCTAACAACATGTGTGTCTGACTCTTCAAGCCTTTAATGAAACTTTGCATCTCCTCCGTGTTATTCATATTATGATTGGGGCACCTGCGTAACAATAATTTGAACCTCTCCCATGAGTCATACTGGGACTTCGTATCTTGTTGCTCAAAGTTTAAAATTTCATCTCTTCTCTCAGTAAACTGGTTGGTAGTGAAAAATATTTCCAATAACTTATCCTCTAGCTCTTTCCATGTCTGAATGGTTCCATTTGGAACGAATAGTAACCAATATGTTGCCCTTTCAATGAGTGAGAAACTGAACAATCTTAACTTCACTTGGTCCTCCATGACATTTCTTGGTTTGCACATCAAAGCGGTTTTGTAGAAACGTGCAAGATGAGCCCAAGGATCTCTGATAGCATTCCCGACGAATGGGTTGTCTTAGTGACCTGAAAGCCCAGAGTTTTTAATATCAAAGTTAGTAGGTTCTTATGGTACAAACCCTATAGAAACTTGTCTGTCATCGGTCCTTTTACAATAATCCCCCATAGTTTGAAGCAGTTGTGTTGCCATGTTATCCTCCTATTTTGTATCCGATGAAAGCAATAGTGGATCTATTTCTGGTTTTTCTCCTTCAGCCAGAATTGCTTCTTTAGCTGCTTTGATGAGAGTGCGTGCAGTTCTTTCAATTTCTAGATCGAGTGGTAGTAATGCCGATCTTGAAATGTGTATACACCAACAAAAATACCTCAGTAGCAATATGATAAACAACAAAAATTAACAAAAAGCAATAAAAACTATAAATAAAATAAACAATAAAAATAATGTTGCACAAAGTGTTGTCCTGTTGCAATCAACAGTGCCTGACAATGGTACCAAAAACTTGATGACTTCTCGGCAAGTGTATCGAATGTCACAGTAATAAAAAGATTGAACATACAAGGATTGTATTAGAACAAGACAATAATTGTGCAATGTAACAGGAAACAGTAAATAAACAGGGGGTTCACATTTCAGTGCAAAAAGTAAGTAAACAAGTAAACAATATCACGAAACCGGATAGGTGGTGTTGTAAAACTCCATATTCCTCTATTGTTGATGTTTGATGCCCTGTATGAATGATCTAATCACTATAATCCCGCGACAAATTAACAAAACCGTTATAGCTGATCACTCACGAAATAACTCACTAACCACTACTCGAAGCTTTATATCTCTTGTCCGCCAGCATAAGCAGGGTTAGGCGATGTATATAACATTAATTTTATATGCCACTACTCGGGTTCTCCTACCCTTATTTCACCAGCGTAAGTAGAATAATTGCCTTAGGTCTAACACATAGGCTAAGGGTCAGTAATTCCTATGTGTCTAATATCATATTAATAGAGTATCTCAAATAAAAGTCATTACAAACAAGAAACAATTGAATAAGATTATAGATCAATAGGTTCATACAATGGTAAAATTAACATAGCATCTAACAATGTAGAAATAGGTTTATCATAACACAACCTAACCTAAAAGAATTTAGCTACTCATAGTGCAATTAAAAATACCACAATTGATAGATAAAAATAACATAATAAGTCCCTTGAAGAGATGGCCTCCAATGACTTCAAATGCTCTAAAAATCACCCTTTGCACTCTCTAATTCATGCTCCAATCTCCAAATTTCATAACCCTTGTCACAATGCTGAAAATCCCCTTAAAAAGAACTCAGCATGCATAAAAAAAGCCCAGAAAAGTGCCCATCGCACGCATTGTATATGCATCGCGCGCGATGTAACTTAATCCTCCCTATCGAGCACGCGATGACGCACGATTGCATGCATAATTATTCCAGTAGCTGTGTAAAAAGTCATCCTTTTTCACCAGAATTCTCACTAAGTCTCATTCTTCCATATTTGACTATTTTTCACTCATTCTTGGGTCTTTCTTCTTCTTTTTGGCTCTTCTTTTGCCAATTGATTGGCACCTTATCCCAATCGATTGGGAGATTTCAAAAATGTGCCCTAATTGATTAGGACAACATTTTAATGATGGGTAAGGGCTAGATATCTTTTCTTACCTTTTGTAACTTAATAATCAATTATTTCTTAAGCTACCAATCGGGTAGTGTGTGTTTCTATTCGATTGGTAAGTCATAAAATGCATTAAAAATAATTTCCTTTTTTGAGTCAACCTCTAGCCTATAAATAGAGGTCATTTCTCTCATTTCAATCATCTAGAACTGTGTTTTATTTCACATTTCTTATTCTTTCTCTCTCTCTCTCTAAACTTTTCTTTTGTTTACTTTCTCACACTAAAAGTTTAGCTAAGTGCGAGAAAGTTCTTTTTGTGTGTGAGGAAAAGTGTAATTCTAGAAAGGTATATTTTTAAGTTCACCAATGAACTTTTTGTTTATACCTTGTTTGAACATTTTATTGTATTAGGGATTGTTTGGGTTCGAAGCTAAACTCGTAAAAATCTTTGGTTTGGGGATTATATGGTCAAACCATTGTTTAGGTTCGAAAGATCAACTCGTGATAAAAGCTTACATAGATTCTTGGTTAGCTCGTGGTAAACCTAGGTTTAGGTTAAAGCTTGATTGGTATTAAATGCTTGTTTAGGTTCGAGATAAACCCGATATTAAAATTTCACAGGTTAATTGTTATCCCAGTATAAAACCAAGGTTTAGGTTCATGAGCATCCCAATGTTAAAAGCTCCCAAAGTTTTTTAGAAGCTTGGATACTAACCACTTAAAGATTCTTGCGGAAAGGAGACTAACCACTTTGATCCGATGTTTGGAAGGAAGACTTGCAACTTCACTCAATATTTTGTTCTTTGGTTGGAAGTTAGACTTAAGCTTCATTTTTACTTGTATAAGGGGGTTTGTGAGTATAACCTACCAAAAGCTCTCAAGTTTATTTGATGCTATCAAAATTAATTCTTGGAGAGAGGAGTACATCTTTTCCTTATTTGACCGAACCTTTATAACTTCTGGTGTTCTATCTTTCCCATAACTCTTTATTTTTTGCACTTTACATTCTATAATTTTATCTTTCTACTGCTTAATACTAAAACAAATTTCAAAATATTTTTAAACTCTGATTTTAATTTCAAAAAAATTTCAAAACCAAGTTTTTCTGAAACACTTTATTCACCCCCTCCCCCCTCTTGTGCGAAGGCACATGTCCAACAAGATCAAGTTGATATCCTTTGCGAGTTTATTCCTTTGGCAACATTAAGTAAGTTTTGTTCATGAAAAGAATAACTTAGTTTTTTCCAATCTAAACATTCAAATTTGAGAGAAAGTTAAACATTAGTACACAAGGTATACTGATATAAGCTTTATGTGACAAAAGATACAACGTTGTACGAAACAAGACCTACAATGAGCAAGAATGACTTGAAGTAGCATGTTAAAATACTACAAAGATCACAACGACTCATTCAACAAAAGATCATGTTCGGATATGGTCAACAAAAATGAATTTATATGAAGACTCAAATTCTCACTACTTCATTCATCATATTACACAACACTGAAATTAAATTGTGAATAAACTTTTGAAATCAACTTGAGTAGAAAATAGGAAAACTTTCAAAAGAAATAAATCTAGAAAAAAGCTATATTGAATGAACAAAAGAAGTAAACATGAGATGTCATTGTATTCATTTATCTTATTGTATTCCTATAAGAGTAATATTTGTAAACACTTCATCATGTATTCATTTATCTTATTGTATTCCTATAAGAGATAAATGTTAGTTATATTATTTGAGATTTCAAAGAGATCTAGTTTTGATCATTTCTTTGTGTTTTAAATCTAAGATATTAGTAAATTTAACAAGGAAGTATTTTAGAAATATTGTAATTTGTTCTATTATAGTGATAACATCCATGTATGAGGGGACTGGATGTATCTTTATGTTAAGAACGGGTGGACCATGATAAAATTTGTGTGCTTAATCTCTCTTCTCTTATCTCATTATCATTAAACACTTGTGGTTTACTTGAGTTACATTTTAAACAAAATTGAAAAGTTTAAATCAATCGCACAATTCAAACCCCATTTTTCTTGTGATTTTCTCACCTTTCAGTTGGTATCATAACTTCATTCTCTTATATAATTACTTAATCGTGTAAGAGTAAAAGTTCTTTGAGAAATATGTTGTTTGACATTAAAATAATGAAGGAACCAATACATATTACTCAATTACACCATATACATTTGATAGAAAAAGATTTGAATAATGAAAATATAAATCATATAGTTCCTTTATCTTCCAAGATTTGGAGTTGTGAAGTTTAGTGAAGAAAATCTTAAGCATCCTAAAGATGCAAAAGGAAAATATGTGGATTCTGTTTCTATGAGTTCTACTTATAAGAAGGCTTACAAGTTATATCATATATCAAGAATCTTTCTTGTAAATGTAATTTCCTTCAAGTATTAAGGTAAAATCATCAACACTACATATGATTCTATGTGTCTTAACTACATCTGAAACAAATAGGTGAAAAAACCTAAAATAAATACCTCGACAAATCAATACGAGTTTTTTAAAAACAAAAGAATATGAAAACATGGAGACCAATTTTTCTCAATTTCAAACTTTAGTCTCTAGAACCAAAGTTTTGAACAAAATCTATACTACTCTTGACCATATCAAGAAAGTCCTTAGAAGCCTGTGAATGAAATGGAGACTAAAGTTAACTATTACTTGTTGCACCCCAAAATTTGACCAACCGGGTCTCGTATCTGACTCGATGTTTCGACGCGTAATCGCATTCGCATCTGCATATTGCATACAGTGCATTTTTTCATTTGTTTTGATTTTATCGGAATCACAGCTCTCGTCTCGTGTTTCAGGTGTCTTTTATCAGTTTAGATAGATAGAATCGTATTTTTGGAATATTTCGGTGCCCGTTTATTTTTACCGGCTATTTTGGTGCGCTCTCGCGGTGTTTTGTGTCGTTCGATGCTTATTTTGTTCCTCTGGGAATTATTGTGATTTTTTCTGGATTTTATTGACCATTTTTAGGGTTTAAATAGTTTTAAATCATTTTTTAGCATTTTAGAATATTAATAGGATTTTTTAATAGTTTTAAATTCTCTTTAAATAGATTTTTAATCATTTTAGGATTTAATGGATTTTTTAGGAATTTTTAGAATACTAATGGTTTTTAAATAGTTTTAATCTTTTTTTGATATAGATTTTTTTCTTATTAAATAAATAGTTTTTTGTTAGTAGAAATTAAATGTTTTTAATTTTAGATATAGAATAATAATAGTTTTTTTTCTTTCTTTTATTAGTAAATAGAGTTTAATAGAAAATATAGTTTTTTAATAGTTTTATTAAAGTAATAGATTTTCTTTTAATAATAAATAATATAGTTTTTTTTCATAGAAAATAATATAGTTAGGATTTTTTAGAGTATTATTAGTTTAGGAGTTAATTGAGTTTTAGAATTAATTAGGGTAGTATTCAGATTTAATTAGGTTAATTGGGCCTTGATTAATTAGTGTTAAATTTTAATCATTTTATTTCATTTCATTTCAGTTTTTTTGGGGTTCTTATCATTTTTTTCGTTTGGGCCTGCATCTATTTTTGTCCATGTTAAGCCCAATTTGTCCAGCAATTTTCCAGCCACGTCCAGTTCAATCCAGCAGTTTCCAGCCAAGCCTAGAAGTTTCTAGAACGTCCCAGAGATTTCTCAAGGGTATAAGAGCTTCAGTAACACGTGTTAAACCAGAGGAGGCCCCACGTTACGCATCACCCACACGCCACGCATCAAACTCGTTTCACCTCACTGCCACGCGCCACACACGTGGAAGCCATGCAGAGACTTCCTCCACTACCTCCCCCACGTGTCTTCACCACACCGCTCCATCGTTCCTCACCGGGAACACCCACCGGCCGGCATGCATGGCCGACGGCCACCGCACCCCTCACTGGAAACCTAACTTCTCCCCAGAAACCTCCTACCTCCATCGTCCTCCTCTCATCACCACCATCAATCCTACCAAAAAACCCGGAAAAATCCCAGAACTCCGATCATCAACATCATCATCTTCATACATTTTCCAGAAGTTTCATCAGAAACTTCACCGTGTTCATCCCTGAATCTCTCCAGAAGTTCATCATTCATCAAGATCCATCAGTCTTCCTCATCCCCAGATTCGTCATCATCATCACAAGATCTCAAACCCCATCGTATGCATCTTATTTCCAGAAGAACAACACCCAACCAATTTCAAGAATCATCATCATCCAGAAAATCATCAGCGAAGAAACCTTCAAGCGTCTTTCTGATCAGCATTCCTCAAGTGTTCTTCACCAATCTTCATACCACCATCGTGTTCATAAGATTTCTCCAAAAACACATCAAATCCTTCATAACCGTTCATAACACTCATCAACCCTCAACTTTTCCCAGCAATGTTCATCCAGCATACAAGAATGTTCACGAGAGGTTCATCGCGTCTCCAGTTCATCAAGATGTGCAGATCTTCAACATGCTTCGTCAACACAAATAACCAGAAGACTAAGAGATCCTTCAGGTTCTTCAAGAATCTCCCCCAGCGAACTTCATCGTCCATCACCGATCGTCAAAACATTTCCAGATTCGGTAAGCTTCAAAGTGCTCATCCTCAAGATCCATCTTCACCGTGTGGTCTTCGTCAAGAACACAGATCAGTCTAAGTCGATGGTTTGGTCGTTGTGATTTCATTGATGATTACAAGACACTTAGAGTTTTGTTGGTTTGGGATGTAAACGGTGAGGCTGAGAGGGGTTGAATGGAGGAGACGGAGAAAGTTCAGAGACGGAGGGTTTACGGCGGCGCAGTGCAAGGGAGAAGGAGGAGTTTAGACTAGGGTTTTCAGAAAGGGGAAAGGGAAGAGAGGAAGGAGAAGGACGGATTGGGCCAGGCCCAATCAATTTTTTGGAGCAGCACTCCCCTCCGTTTTTTTTCTCCGCTTGCGCTTGTTTTCTGGGTTGGGCCCAACACGACAACTGCTTACACACTCCGCTCAACTCATACACCCCCCCCCCTCCGTCTCCTGTATTATTAATTGGGCTGGGCCCAATCTCAGTCAGTTTTTTTATTTTTATTTTCTGTTACCATCCCTTGTAAACAGACACCCCCCTCCCTCTTTTTTTGTATTTTTCATTTCTTTCTTTTGTTTAAAGTTTAGGAAAAAAACAATAAAGAAAAGTATATTTGAAAAAAAGAGAAAAAGAAATGAAAAAGAAGTAAAAGAAAATAAGAAAAGTATATTTGAAAAAAGGAGAAAAAGAAATAAAAAGAAAAAGTATATTGATAAAAGTGAAAAAGAAAAATATAGAGAAAAAAATATATGAAAAATAGAGAAAAATAAAGACAAAAATATATTGAAAAAGGAGAGAAAATATTATGAAAAAATACATAGAAAAATATGGAAAAATATGTTGAAAAGAAAAAGAAGAAAAAGGGAAAAAATATTAAAGTAGACTTAATATTTTTTAGAGTGCATTTTTTTTTAGATATGTTTTCATAGAGATTATTTTACGATTTTAGAGATAGTTTAGAAGCCCACTTGTTAGGGGGCTCTTTTTCATTCGATTTTTTAGGATAGGATAGGATAGTGTTTCCTAGGAGATTTATTTTCAGTATGCAAGCATTGTAACCATTTTTCAGAAGATTAATAAGACGAGATTTGAGCTGTGGTCCCGAAGTAGCCAAACTACAGCTGCTCGGATTTCTCGTACCAGACGAGAATATGTAGGCATAGGATGCGATATCCTAGCGAGCACACTAACAACCGACTTTCGTTCTCTCGCTGCTGTGCGATCGAGACTTTCCCGCTGACGACTAATTGTAACCCTTTTTCTCTCTTGCCCAAGTGCATTTGAGACCAAACCGTAGTTTTGCCCATAGGTTCCCGACCCTGTGAAACCAGTTGTTTTTCTCACTGCTGTGTGAGAATGTTTTGTTTAGCCGTAGTTAGCCTGAACTACGTAAAGCTCTGATCTTCCGTGCAATGTGGAAGTACGTAGGCACAAGACGCGAGGTCTTGGCGAGCCAATTTTCCCTGTAGTCCCGAACTACGTTGACTCTGACTTTCTCTCTTGAGAATACGTAGGCATAGAGTGCGACGCTCTATCGAGTCAATTCCCTTCCGTTTAGATTTAGCAGGCGTAGATAGATTGTTTTGCATTCAGTAGACAACCCAAGCAAGCGTGGATCCCGTCGAGTACGACGGACGTGAGGGGTGCTAATACCTTCCCCTTGCGTAACCGACTCCCGAACCCAGGTTTTGGTTGCGATGACCATACCTTTCCCCGTTTTTTGCAAGGTTTACTTCGAGCGTTTCCTTTCCCGCTCTGAGGGATAAATAACGCACGGTGGCGACTCTTCTGTCAGCCGGCGCCGATTTTCGCAGTAGCGACAGCTGGCGACTCTGCTGGGGACTTGATAGTTTCCTAGGGATCCAACGTCCCGAAAGCGAGTCAATTGTGGGATTCAACGTCCCCTAAGAGAGAGTCAATCCTAGCGCTTGTTTGCTTGTCTATTTGGGGCTTATTTACTTATTATCTGTTGTTGTTGGGGTGTTACGGGTGTTCTATGATTTTGAGATAAGCCGGACCTGGGCTTGAGTGCACCATAGACTTAGAGTGGAAATTAGTGGGCGCGTGCTTGCTTTGCAGGCACTAGTGTCTCATGAAATCCACGCTCAGACGAGGTTCATCCGGTTGGCTTCACTTTCAACCCTTTGGGTTGAGACGGTTGCTGGTTTGGTGGATTGTCGACTCTGGGAACCGATCATTTGGAAGTTAGCTAAGTGAGGCCTCTTCAGGACTCGATGATGCCACTCCTTCTGGGAATCGTATCGTCAGTTCTGAAAGTCTGTGACGCTGACGACCGCATAGGATGCCGTACCTTATCAGATATAGGTCCACACCTGTGAGTGGGGGGGGGGGGGGTTGTGCAGGAAACTTGACTTCCAACCTACCCGTTACTCTGGTCTTCTCTTCAGAGCAACCGTACTCCGTCAGCAGTGCAAGCAGTATTTAGATTGTGTGGGGGTTGTGATCCCGTGTTTGTCGCATTGCATTGCATTTGCATAGGCATCTTCGCATCATATTGCATACCATTCGCCAGCTAGTCAGAGCTCTTATCCAACCGTTATTTTGATTCTGAAGGTGAATGTTGAAGACGACCAAGGGGTGGAAGCAGATTTGATCAGAGTCAAGCAGTGAAGTCAGCTGACAGTTGTCGGTAGCTATGTCAGAGAGCAGCTTCCAGTTTGTTGATACCTTGTCAGGTTTCACCGTGGCGTCCAATCCTCTGTATGGATCTCCGCACGACGAAGACTTTCCGCAAGTAAACAACCTTACTGCAGCTCAGCTGGTGCAGCCATCTGTTGAAAACCAAGGTCTGCGTGAGCAGTTTGTTGCCCGAGGCGAACGTTCTCCTTCTGTTGATGTCTCAGACTACCAGGGTTTTGCCTTCCCTGTGCCAAAGCCCCGAAGAGAGGTCCCGACAGCAAAGAATGAAGACCCATTAGCTCCCGTGTATGCTGAAAGGTTTCGTGCATTGGATGAGAGATTCAAAGCCTTGAAAGGTAAAGACGCTGTTACTCCTAGTGCTGCAGAGATGTGTCTGGTTCCTGGCCTAGTGTTACCTCCGAAGTTCAGAATGCCGAGGTTTGAAAGGTACAAAGGAGATAGCTGCCCGAAGCAACATTTGGTGATGTTCTGCCGAAGAATGACTTCATTTGTGCACAACGACAAGCTGATGATTCATTGCTTTCAAGATAGTCTGACTAGGGCACCTCTGAGTTGGTACATGCAGTTAGAGCGTGATCAGATCCGATCATGGATGGACTTAGCCAATGCCTTTCTGAAGCAGTACGACTATAATCTTGACGAAGCTCCTATTCGCATGCAACTGCAAGAATTGTCTCAAAGGAACAATGAATCTTTCAGAAAGTATGTTCAGAGATGGAGAGAATTTGCTGGTAGAGTGCAACCACCACTCCTAGACCAAGAGCTGAAAGGCATGTTCGTAAACTCCTTGCAGAGCCCGTACTTCGAAAGAATGCTTGGAGTCGCACCCAATTTCTCTGAGTTGGTAAGGACGGGAGAGCACATCGAGTATGGTGTAAAGACTGGAAGAATCCCGAATGTTTCAAGAGGTCAGGCCAGTGAAACTGAATCTCTATATAGCTCTCAGTCTGAAGATGAAGCTATGATCGATGCGGTCCTGACAGATGTTGGATATCCTCAAGTCGAATCGGTGAAATCTATTGGTTCTCCGTCTTCTCAGCGGTCAGTGTCTTCTGTGTCTCGTTATTCTGGACAGACAACCATGCCTGGGGCCCCATATCAGGAATCTTATGTCGCTTCCATTGCAAAGCAGCAAACTCGTGGCCGAGGTTATCAGAATCATCGTCAGAATCAGAACCGACCTCGTAACAACTTGGAACGAAGGAGTGGTCCTTCTCACCCAGTGCCTATGCCGTATAGCCAACTATTACCATCTTTGATCCAGAAGTCTTTGGTGGAACCGAAAGCTCTTAAGCCAGTTCCAGAACCTTACCCTCCTGGGTACAATCCCCACGTTCAGTGTGGTTATCATGGTGGCTCACCGGGGCATTCGACGGAAGATTGTAAAGCATTTCAGGCGAAAGTACAGCAGTTGATTAACCAGGATCGCATTTCCTTTCGAGAAGGATTTCTGTTTGTGCATCCTAACCGCTCAGCTGTCTAAGCTCGTAGATTCGGAAGGTATTCCCCAGCAAAAGCCAGTGATTCAGACAGGCGGGCGCCTCAGCATTGGCAGTCCTCAGACCTTTCATATCATTTGCATTTGTAGTTTCTTTTTCTGTTAGTTACTACCTGCTTTTAAACGTTGTATGTTTCGAATGGTGATAATAATAAAGTGACTATGCATTTTTCTGAATTAATCATGTCGCTGTCGCTCATTTACTGCATTGCACTGACCCTTGCATTTTATTCACTCCACTTTATCCCTGTGACTAGCGAAGTTAGGAGGGAGGATGACGAAGTAAACTCATAACCGATGATTCTATGCTTTCAGATAAGACCGTACCGATGACGTACAAGGCATTGTTTCAAATCCCCTAAAACACTGGAGATATAAGGAGTTAGTCCCTTGTTAACCACTTCGAGCCAAGAAGTAGAAGTTTTTCGGACTTTTTAACCCTTACATCTTAACCCGGGGCAGGGTAGTTGTCAGTTAGCTTGACCGAGCATTCAAGTCTTACAGAGGGGTGTTGTCTTTCGAGGACCAACCAGTTTACACCTTTCAAGAGGTCAAATCTCACCAATCAGGAGTGAGACAGTTACAATCCTTTCGGAGCAATCAAGACAACCAGTGTTACACGACTTTGTTCCAAAAGAAAGAAAGAAAGCCCGCTAAGTAAAAAGAAAGAAAAGCTAGAAAGCTAATACTTAGGCAAAAACCAGGGCATCCCGCTAGACTTCAAAAGAAATCGAAAAAATCGAAAAGAACTCAAAATGAGTCAGTCCAGGCAAAAATTAGGGAATCAAAAGAATGAAAAAGAGGGATTAAAAAGAAAATTTTCCCCAGCAAATCACAAAGTCGTGTACACAGACACCGAAAGCGAAGAAGGAGTAGCTGTCACTCCGGAAGAAAAGCATTATGAGTTCCTTAACTGTGGGTCTTACCATTCAGCATACCTCTCGAAGAGGCGAGCGCTTGTGCCAGGTTAACTGAACCTTAGGATCGGAGATCATCACGTAGAAGGGGTGGGTACAAATCAAAATTTGAGCCAAATATCCTTTGTTTCGCGAACCGTGAACCCGACCACGATACAACCCTTAAAAGACCTAATTAAGGTAGGGTTAGTCTGAAGCGCATTACGATAAGGTTGAGTAACCTGACTCCTTCTTGACTTGCTGGTCACATCCTTGTTGTATTTTTCACTGACCACGTAAGCACTACGTTTGAACTTTGGTTCATTCGTCACTCACAATCATATGCATGTAAATGAGTGACAACTCAAATTTTTTCAAAATCTGCATAACCATTGCATTAAGATTACCATTCGTAGACAGACAATTCTAATTGCAGGTTAGTAGTTGGCATGAAAGAAATTCCAGCAGGGAGTCGTCGAGCAGGACTGAGCAATTCAGCAGTCTGAACCAGAATGGTGTATGTTGTGAAGCCCAATGAATCAGGGGCATTATCTTCCAGTAAGTTCAGAATCAGCTAGTCTGAGGACAAGTCCCGAAGCTTCAGTTGATCAGGGGCAGTTTGTTTGAGAAGCAGTTGGTCAGAAAGGAGTGTTCTCGAGAGCCAATCAGGGGCAGCTATGTAGAGCGTTGAGATTTGAAAGCGGATACTTCAGGTGGATAATCAGATCGGGTTAAGTCGCTAGAACGCTCATTCAGGGGCAAGTCATCACAGAAAATGTTGAAATCAGCTGGGTTGATAGAGGTTCTAATTGGAGATTGAATTCTTTTGTCGTGCAGATACCGGGGCAAATATTCTCAAAGTCTTCTCGTAGCAAGCTGTTCAGAGCAAGTACTCCCAAGAGTCAGAGTGGGGCAAGTTGAATTGTACTGGGGCAAGTTGTGCAAGCCAGTCTTTTTATCCCCAGCTGAGTGTATTGGGGCAAGTTGTTCAAACCAGTCTGTTTATCCCTAGCCAGAGGTGAGTATTGGGGAATCATGTCAATACCCTTATCAAAAACCTTAGCATTCCGAAAAGGCCTTGCTGTCGTTGGATCATTATCCTGCAGTCTAAACCTGTTACGTGTTAGTAACCAGTCGTTTCCAAAGTCCAGTTCTCGTCTGGCCCACCTTTCGTAAGCATTAGTTTCCGTCTAGTGCAGTTTATTGTAAGCATCAGTTCCCGTCTGGTGTAGTTTATTGAGTAGCCAGTTCTCGTCTGGTTACCGTTTCTTCAAGTGTTGTATCAGTTCTCGTCTGGTACATGTCGTTGCGTAACCAGTTCTCGTCTGGTCATCGTGTGTTTTAACCTATGTGTTATACCAGTTCTCATCTGGTGTACGCCAGCTTTCAGCCAGTTCTCGCCTGGTTGTCTATGCCTCAGTCTGTTATCCAGTCAGCCCTGTCTGATGTCCAAAAACACAAAGATCAATTTTTGTTCAATTTTCCTGACATATTTTCCTATCAGTTCTCGTCTGGTAGTCTCCCTTTGAATGCTAGTTCTCGTCTAGTATTTTCCATATCTTCCACTGTGTACATAATCCGTGTTTACCCTAAACCAGAAAAAGCAAAAACCTAAAGAGATTTGACACAGTAGTTCCCAATGACTCGCAAGTTGTCATGTTTCCCGATACGAAGCTCGACGGATACCAGGGCTCCGATTAATGTTGAATTCCTTGTGGATGTTGTTAAATCATAATTGCTACTCTTCAGCAGATGAAAGTTGCGTATTATCCCCGGAAGAGTTGAGATTGTGTTGCTATCCCGTATCAGAGTAGGATTAGGAGTATCCTCAGCGGATTAAGATTGATATCCTTGATAGTAGGGGCATTTCCAGCAGTATGCCGCGCGCAATCAACCCCAGTTTGGGTCAATCCCCGCAGAGTACAATCAGTTGTCAATGGTTTGAAGGAAGCATCCCCAAGCAGAGTTGTTTTCTTTCCCCAGTGAAGTCGTCAAGCAGGGTTGCCCTTTCATTTCTCCAACAGGGCAGTTATCCCCAGCGGATTTGATTTCCCGTTTCCAGCATTTATTTTGCTGAGATGATCCTGTGACTTCAGTTCATCCCCAGTAGAGTTGGCATTGCCTTCGGCATTTATTTTGCCAAGCGGTTTTCAGACCTGGTGTTCTCTGGCAGCTCGAGCCTGCATTAGCATTTAACACTGCATAGCATTTAACACTGCATAGCATTTAACACTGCATAGCATTTAACGCATAGCATTATGCATGATTGCACAGCATTTAGCATAAACGCATATCATTCCCACCGTGTGGGGCATAGCGCAGAAGCATACGCATCATAAGCCTGCTCTAGGTTACTATCATCCACCGAAAGATCAGTTGCTCAGATGATTCCTGATATTCTCTCCAACAAGGTCGCTTTCTTAAGATGATTCTTAAAGACCCCGGTGTAATCCCCATGGTCGCTCGCTCAAGATGATTTTTGAGATCCCCAGCGAAGTCTTCAGTTCAAGACGATTCTTGAACTCCTCAGCAGAGCCGTTTGCTTAAGATGATTTTTAAGACCTCAATACAGCTTCCCGAGTTGTTCGCCTAGTCTGATGCTTGAGTTCCCCAGTAGCGTCCTCAGCAAGAGTTGCCCAGGAAGATTCCTGGAATACCCAGCAGAATAAAAGTCTACAGATAGGTTATCAGTTCAGGATGATTCTTGAAGGTGCCCGACGGAGTTGTTTGTTCAAGACGATTCTTGAAGTCCCTAGCAGCGTGATATGTCTGCTCCAACAGTGATGTCTAATCTGAAGATCGACTTCGTAAACGCCTGAGGGCGGTATCAGAAGGTTCCTGTGAGCTCAGATGTCCTTGCTGGTGAATCAGCGCTTGGCTAAAGACGAAGTTCAGAAATGTGTAGATACAAATTTTGTATTCAAGATGATCCGTGTTGGCCTGAAGACCAAGTCAGTCGTCCTGAGGTGATGATTGATTGCGATCAAGTGAATAGTTTCTCTTCTGACTGAAGTCGAAGATGTTTCTCCAGCTGAAGCGGAGTTTTGCCTGAAGGCAAAATGTTTGAATCCCCGTAGAGTCATGAATGACCTAGGATTCATTTTTCGGACTGAAGGCCGAAGTATATCCCTGACTGAAGTCTCGGATGCTCTATAGCAGAGGTGGAGTTGCCTGAAGGCAGATCCCTGTATCCTTGAAGGCCAAGGACCATTTCTTTAGACTGAAGTCGAAGATGCCTCCTGCAGAGTTGCCGACGGGCAAAGTTTACATCCTTGAAGGCCAAGGATGCCTATATTCAGAGGAATTTGAAGATTCTCCAGCGGATCTGGAGTGGCCAGGGGCCAGGGTTTCATCTATCTTCGGAAGAACTTGAAGATTCTCCAGCGGATCTGGAGTGGCCAGGGGCCAGGGTTCCATCTATCTTCAGAAATACTTGAAGATCTTTTCTAGCTGAAGCTGGAAATGGCCAGGGGCCAGGGTTTCATATATCTTTAAGGTTGAAGTTCTACGGTGGGCAGTGTGCAGTATTATCCCGATGTTCGTTATGGTACTGAGGGTGAACCCCAGATCAGAGTGTGCTCGGTTAAGTCTCTCATTCCCAGCAGAGTAGTTTCAAATACGCAAGTGTACCTTTTGTTCCATTTACCAGGGGTGAACCCCAGGTTAGAGTTGTTCAGGATCATGTTTTGTCCGGCGGCGAGGTTGGATGTTTGTTCGACGGCGAGGTTGAACGTTTGGATTTGACGGCGAGGTCAGATCATCCGTTGTCCGGCGGCGAGGTTGGATGTTTGTTCGACGGCGAGGTTGAACGTTTGGATTTGACGGCGAGGTCAGATCATCCGTTGTCCGGCGGCGAGGTTGGATGTTTGTTCGACGGCGAGGTTGAACGTTTGGATTTGACGGCGAGGTCAGATCAGGTTTGTTCGACGGCGAGGTTGAATGTTTGTTTGACGGCGAGGCCAGACTCTTTAAATCCCCAGTAGAGATGATGTTTGTACGACGGCGATGTCGAGTGTCTCTAAGAGGATGTTTGTTTCCGACGGCGATGTCAGATTCAGTTTTCCAACGGTGATGTTGGGAATGTCAAGTTAATCCAGTCTTCTGACGGCGATGTTAGGTAATGCAGATCCTTCAGTTCTCCAGCGGCGATGCGGGGTATTTTGATTATTCGACGGCGATATCAGATTTAGTTCTCCAGCGGCGATGCGGGGTATTTTGATTGTTCAAAGGCGACATCAGGTCTAGTCTTCCAGCGGCGATGTTGGGTGTTGTGGTTGTCTGAAGGCAATGTCAGAAGAAGTTAATGTGGATAACTGACGGCGATGCCAGATCGGTATTTCTCCAGATAGTTGCCGTGCAGCTATTATTCCAGTGATCGACAAGTTGAGCAGTTGGCAAATTTTCGGGTTTACTGGTATTCAACCGTCTCGCACCTTGATTGGCTGAGAGCCGTTCGCTCCTCACCCAGTCAGGTCCAAGCCGCTTGAATAGGGGCAGCTGTTGCACCCCAAAATTTGACCAACCGGGTCTCGTATCTGGCTCGATGTTTCGACGCGTAATCGCATTCGCATCTGCATATTGCATACAGTGCATTTTTTCATTTGTTTTGATTTTATCGGAATCACAGCTCTCGTCTCGTGTTTCAGGTGTCTTTTATCAGTTTAGATATATAGAATCGTATTTTTGGGATATTTCGGTGCCCGTTTATTTTTACCGGCTATTTTGGTGCGCTCTCGCGGTGTTTTGTGTCGTTCGATGCTTATTTTGTTCCTCTGGGAATTATTGTGATTTTTTCTGGATTTTATTGACCATTTTTAGGGTTTAAATAGTTTTAAATCATTTTTTAGCATTTTAGAATATTAATAGGATTTTTTAATAGTTTTAAATTTTCTTTAAATAGATTTTTAATCATTTTAGGATTTAATGGATTTTTTAGGAATTTTTAGAATACTAATGGTTTTTAAATAGTTTTAATCTTTTTTTGATATAGATTTTTTTCTTATTAAATAAATAGTTTTTTGTTAGTAGAAATTAAATGTTTTTAATTTTAGATATAGAATAATAATAGTTTTTTTTCTTTCTTTTATTAGTAAATAGAGTTTAATAGAAAATATAGTTTTTTAATAGTTTTATTAAAGTAATAGATTTTCTTTTAATAATAAATAATATAGTTTTTTTTTCATAGAAAATAATATAGTTAGGATTTTTTAGAGTATTATTAGTTTAGGAGTTAATTGAGTTTTAGAATTAATTAGGGTAGTATTCAGATTTAATTAGGTTAATTGGGCCTTGATTAATTAGTGTTAAATTTTAATCATTTTATTTCATTTCATTTCAGTTTTTTTTGGGGTTCTTATCATTTTTTTCGTTTGGGCCTGCATCTATTTTTGTCCATGTTAAGCCCAATTTGTCCAGCAATTTTCCAGCCACGTCCAGTTCAATCCAGCAGTTTCCAGCCAAGCCTAGAAGTTTCTAGAACGTCCCAGAGATTTCTCAAGGGTATAAGAGCTTCAGTAACACGTGTTAAACCAGAGGAGGCCCCACGTTACGCATCACCCACACGCCACGCATCAAACTCGTTTCACCTCACTGCCACGCGCCACACACGTGGAAGCCATGCAGAGACTTCCTCCACTACCTCCCCCACGTGTCTTCACCATACCGCTCCATCGTTCCTCACCGGGAACACCCACCGGCCGGCATGCATGGCCGACGGCCACCGCACCCCTCACCGGAAACCTAACTTCTCCCCAGAAACCTCCTACCTCCATCGTCCTCCTCTCATCACCACCATCAATCCTACCAAAAAACCCGGAAAAATCCCAGAACTCCGATCATCAACATCATCATCTTCATACATTTTCCAGAAGTTTCATCAGAAACTTCACCGTGTTCATCCCTGAATCTCTCCAGAAGTTCATCATTCATCAAGATCCATCAGTCTTCCTCATCCCCAGATTCGTCATCATCATCACAAGATCTCAAACCCCATCGTATTCATCTTATTTCCAGAAGAACAACACCCAACCAATTTCAAGAATCATCACCATCCAGAAAATCATCAGCGAAGAAACCTTCAAGCGTCTTTCTGATCAGCATTCCTCAAGTGTTCTTCACCAATCTTCATACCACCATCGTGTTCATAAGATTTCTCCAAAAACACATCAAATCCTTCATAACCGTTCATAACACTCATCAACCCTCAACTTTTCCCAGCAATGTTCATCCAGCATACAAGAATGTTCACGAGAGGTTCATCGCGTCTCCAGTTCATCAAGATGTGCAGATCTTCAACATGCTTCGTCAACACAAATAACCAGAAGACTAAGAGATCCTTCAGGTTCTTCAAGAATCTCCCCCAGCGAACTTCATCGTCCATCACCGATCGTCAAAACATATCCAGATTCGGTAAGCTTCAAAGTGCTCATCCTCAAGATCCATCTTCACCGTGTGGTCTTCGTCAAGAACACAAATCAGTCTAAGTCGATGGTTTGGTCGTTGTGATTTCATTGATGATTACAAGACACTTAGGGTTTTGTTGGTTTGGGATGTAAACGGTGAGGCTGAGAGGGTTGAATGGAGGAGACGGAGAAAGTTCAGAGACGGAGGGTTTACGGCGGCGCAGTGCAAGGGAGAAGGAGGAGTTTAGACTAGGGTTTTCAGAAAGGGGAAAGGGAAGAGAGGAAGGAGAAGGACGGATTGGGCCAGGCCCAATCAATTTTTTGGAGCAGCACTCCCCTCCGTTTTTTTTCTCCGCTTGCGCTTGTTTTCTGGGCTGGGCCCAACACGACAACTGCTTACACACTCCGCTCAACTCATACACCCCCCCCCTCCGTCTCCTGTATTATTAATTGGGCTGGGCCCAATCTCAGTCAGTTTTTTTATTTTTATTTTCTGTTACCATCCCTTGTAAACAGACACCCCCCTCCCTCTTTTTTTGTATTTTTCATTTCTTTCTTTTGTTTAAAGTTTAGGAAAAAAACAATAAAGAAAAGTATATTTGAAAAAAAGAGAAAAAGAAATGAAAAAGAAGTAAAAGAAAATAAGAAAAGTATATTTGAAAAAAGGAGAAAAAGAAATAAAAAGAAAAAGTATATTGATAAAAGTGAAAAAGAAAAATATAGAGAAAAAAATATATGAAAAATAGAGAAAAATAAAGAGAAAAATATATTGAAAAAGGAGAGAAAATATTGTGAAAAAATACATAGAAAAATATGGAAAAATATGTTGAAAAGAAAAAGAAGAAAAAGGGAAAAAATATTAAAGTAGACTTAATATTTTTTAGAGTGCATTTTCTTTTAGGATATGTTTTCATAGAGATTATTTTACGATTTTAGAGATAGTTTAGAAGCCCACTTGTTAGGGGGCTCTTTTTCATTCGATTTTTTAGGATAGGATAGGATAGTGTTTCCTAGGAGATTTATTTTCAGTATGCAAGCATTGTAACCATTTTTCAGAAGATTAATAAGACGAGATTTGAGCTGTGGTCCCGAAGTAGCCGAACTACAGCTGCTCTGATTTCTCGTACCAGACGAGAATATGTAGGCATAGGATGCGATATCCTAGCGAGCACACTAACAACTGACTTTCGTTCTCTCGCTGCTGTGCGATCGAGACTTTCCCGCTGACGACTAATTGTAACCCTTTTTCTCTCTTGCCCAAGTGCATTTGAGACCAAACTGTAGTTTTGCCCATAGGTTCCCGACCTTGTGAAACCAGTTGTTTTTCTCACTGCTGTGTGAGAATGTTTTGTTTAGCCGTAGTTAGCCTGAACTACGTAAAGCTCTGATCTTCCGTGCAATGTGGAAGTACATAGGCACAAGACGCGAGGTCTTGGCGAGCCAATTTTCCCTGTAGTCCCGAACTACGTTGACTCTGACTTTCTCTCTTGAGAATACGTAGGCATAGAGTGCGATGCTCTATCGAGTCAATTCCATTCCGTTTAGATTTAGCAGCCGTAGATAGATTGTTTTGCATTCAGTAGAAAACCCAAGCAAGCGTGGATCCCGTCGAGTACGACGGACGTGAGGGGTGCTAATACCTTCCCCTTGCGTAACCGACTCCCGAACCCAGGTTTTGGTTGCGATGACCATACCTTTCCCCGTTTTTTGCAAGGTTTACTTCGAGCGTTTCCTTTCCCGCTCTGAGGGATAAATAACGCACGGTGGCGACTCTTCTGTCAGCCGGCGCCGATTTTCGCAGTAGCGACATTACTGAATAAGTAAAAGATTGGAATATATTAGCTCTTAAGGTATTATTAGATACCTTTGGGTTTATGAGATAAATGGATGAAGAGAAACCTCGGAAGAAGCCATGGGTCATTTCTGTAAAGGCTAAAAGCAAAAAGGTCAATGCTAAACCTCTAATTGTTGAAGAATCATACATGAAGATCTCGAAGAAGTATCAGAAGATGATAAAATTTCTTTAGTCTCTTGTTTGTGTTACATTTGCTATGTATATTCGGTCCCATGCTTAGACAAATGATATGGTTGTGTTAGGTCATCGATAACCAATGCAAAACTTGACAAATCTATATGACATGGATAAAATATGAAATAATGTGAGTGGGTGAAAAGGAAAATGTATTTGACAAATTAGAATTTAAGCTTTGGTACACCATCAAAGTTAAATTGAAAAAAATAGTGAGAATTATCATTGACAAGGAGTGGAAGAAAGATATTATGGATGTAAAAGGGTAGAAGATCATATCATATCCCTAATTTTATAGTGGAACAAGACATCATAAATGTTATTAGTGGTTATGCACCTTAGGTTCATAGGTTGAGTTAGAAGAACATCTTAAATTAAATTTGGGACGAATAAAGAAGATTTATTTTAGAATATACCATAAATATAAACAAATTTAATATGATGGGATCTAAATGGACATGTAAGGGGTGTATCAGGAGGTTTTGAGAGGGATATGGCCTCGAGGATTTAAATGCAAAGGGTAAATTCATCGAAGATTTTTCAACGACTTTCTATATATGTTATGTGCTTTAGGAAAAAGTATGATCATTTATTTTATCACATCTATTGTAAATGTGCCTCAAAACCTTTGTTGATGAATAGAAAGAAAACATATTTTGGAGATTGTATTTACCGCAAAAATTGGAAGTTTTAGAAATTCGGACGAAAAGTCGAGAAAAAATAAATCGGTCGGTGAATAGTGTCGTCTGTACGGTGAATAGTATTATTCGTACGGATAAATAGTGACGTTCGTACGGTGAATAGTCTTTTTAAGTTTTCGGGCTTTTTTTGATTTGGTCCATGGATCCATGTGATTTTGGGCTTTGTTTATTGGGTATTTGCTATTATAAATATGTATATCTTATATGCTTGGTGTGTGACAATATTAGAGTTTTCACCAACAAAGGAGACCAAGGGTTTAAAGGTACAACATAAGGTTTCAGCTATGCACAAAGAAAACTTTGGATTACACCTTGGGTTTGAGTGATTCATATATTGAATGTTGGAGAGGTAGGGAAACACTTGGGTAGAAAATATGGTTGTTCTTGAGCGCCTTCAGGGTTGTCCTTAGGAACTTGAAGGCGAAGGCTATTTTCTTGTAACTCATCTGTAATCTCTTGTAACAACTTTATGAGTATAATGAATAGAGAGCTGCTCTCTCCCCTAGAGTATATCGTTTGATCGAACTGGGTAAACAAACCTTCAATTTTTCTTGCCTTATTCTGTTATATTATCTGTGTACAGATTATTATTGCTAAAGGCCATTTATTTTGGTTGCTATTGTTCTTTGCCTCACAAATTAATATAGAATTTTGCCGTAATTCACAACAAGTGGTGCGGTGAGCATAGAGCAAAGAGATATTGTTGACAAGTGAGCACCATGGTTAGTAGATGGCAGATCGAAAAAGTTTCTGGTAACAACAACTTCGAGTTGTGGAAAATTAAGATGCAAGCAATTTTAAGTCAAGAGAAGTGTATATATGCTTTGAAGAGTGAAACATTGATGCCTGTAGGGCTTACACAGGTACAGAAGACTGAGATGGTGGATAAGACCAGAAGTGCCATTATCTTGTGCCTCGGGGATAAAGTTCTAAGAGAAGTCGCCAGGAAGCAAACTGCGGTTGCTATGTGGGCAAAACTTGAATCATTGTATATGACAAAGTCTTTGGCTCACAGGTCGTATCTGAAACAACAACTCTATTCATTCCGAATGGTGGAGAACAAATCCATAGTTGAGCAGCTCACAGAATTTCACAAGATTATCGATGATCTAGAGAATATTGAAGTGAAGATTGATGATGAGGACAAGGCTTTGCTCCTGTTGAGTTTATTACCCAAATCCTTTGAGCACTTTAAGGATGCCCTTCTTTATGGTAAGGAAGGTACTATTACTTTGGATGAAGTCCAGACGACAGTGAAATCCAAAGAATTTTCAAAGTCGAAAGATTTGAAGATTGAAGATAGTGGTGAAGGCTTAAATGTGTCAAGAGAAGGAGGTGAGCGTAAAGGAATGTCCAAATCAAAGAGGTCTGACAAGTCAAAGGTAAGATGTTTTAATTGTTAGAAAATTGGTCACTTTAAAAGGGATTGTCCTGAAAGAAAGGTCAATGAAGATTCTGTTCAAGCTGTAGTTGCATTGGGTGAGGAAAGTTATGGGGATTCTGAAGCACTAGTAGCATCGAGTTTGGAAACTAAAGATAGTTGGGTCATTGACTTAGGTTGCTCTTATCAGATGTGTCCAAGAATATAATACTTTGAAACTTTGATGATGGGGCAAGGTTGAGTAGTTCGCCTTGGTAACAATAAGGCATGCAAGGTTCATGGTATTGGTAGGGTCAGATTTAAAATGTTTAATGATCGTGAACTTATTATTCACAATGTGAGGTATGTTCCAGAACTCAAGCGAAATTTGTTATCTATAAGTATGTTCAATGATCTAGGCTATTGTACTAGAGTTGAACATATAGTGTTGAAGATTTTGCGTGATGAACTGATTATTGCTAAAGAGTCTAAAGTATGTGGTCTATATATTTTAGAAGGTTCAAATGTTATTATTCATTCATCGTTAACTAGTGGAGGCTTTCATGACAAGGAAGAGCTATGGGATTTGAGTTTAAGGCGTTATGAATGCCTTGAGAAAGTTTCAGAGGAGTATAATGAATTTTGCAGAAATCAAGGGATAAAAGTGCATGTTAGCGCTGAGTTGTTATTGAGTTTTTAGGGAAGAGCCGAGGTTAAAACAACTTAATTGGTTGGTAGAGAATTTCTTCAGAAGAAGAATAGTGAAAACCAAGGGAGAAACTATAACGGAGAAAACTTAGTTTGAGGTGGAGTTTCCTACTATGGATGCTAGCAGTAGTAAGGGAACGATTACAAAGATCTCTGATTATCATTTGAATCATGATAAGGTATGGAGGGTTAATGTAGCATCTCAAAGGGACGATTATGCTATCCTTGGATATTATATTCTTAATGTGCCATAAGGACTGCAAAATAAAAGAAGAAAAACCTTCAGGGAGGCATTTGAAAACAGGTGGAGTCAAGGGTGGTTGAAAAATCATACTTGTAGGCTTGTTAAATTACCTAGGCAGAAAAGGGTAATTGGGAACAAGTGGATTCAAGTTGCGAGATCAAGATTCAAGGGTTGCTTGAATTTGATCATAGTTATTGATTAAAGTTTCAACTTGGTAGAGAGCAACAATGTTGTTGATTGTTAAATTGGTATCAACACGGTTTAAAGTCAAGGTGGAGATTGTTGTGAATGTGCCTTAAAACATTTGTTAATGAAGAGAAAGAAAACATATTTTGGAGATTGCATTTACCGCAAAAATCTAAAGTTTTAGAAAGTCGGACAAAAAGTCAAGAAAAAAAATCGGTCGGTGAATAGTGTCGTTCGTATGGTGAATAGTACTATCCGTATGGATAAATAGTGACATCCATACTGTGAATAGTGTTGTCCGTACAGTGAATAATGTTTTTGAGTTTTGGGCTTTTTTTCGATTTGGTCCATGGATCCATGTGATTTTGGACTTTGTTTGTTGGGTATTTGCTATTATAAATATGTATCTCTTATATTCTTGGTGTGTGAAAATCTTAGAGTTTTCAACAACAAGGGAGACCAAGGGTTTAAAGGTATAGTATAGGGTTTTAGCTATGCACAAAGAAAACTTTGGATTACACCCTGGGTTTGAGTGATTCATATATTGAGAGTTGGAGAGTGTCGCACCCTACTTTTTGATCTTAAGATCGCATCACTTTTGTGCATTGTCTTGTATAACATCTTCTAGGCATAGTTTCTCCTGTGCACGTGTTTATCATGGCTAACAAGTGTGTGCAGGTACATGAATTTCAAATGCAGTTGATGCTCATTCCTAGGGACAAGCGTTTCCGGGCACAACCATTTGCTCTAACTCGAAGTGGTCCTAAGGTTTCTACTGTGACCTTAAATCCATTTCTTTGGTTCGTTCACGTTCAAAGGTCAAGATTCACAAAATCGTGGTTTGATAGAGATGATCATAAAGCCTCCGCCATCCAGATATACCACCTTTGAGTTCAAAGTTACAGGTTGACAATTCACACTTTAAGATCAATCATTGATGAAAAATCTGCCAAGAGCTTAAAAGCATGAAATTTAAGTTATAAGAGGAAAGGGTTCTTATGTGATTTTCATCAATTTTACTTCCGAGGATCAAGGCTCATTTTGTATTTCACAAGACTCAATTTGAAATTACTAGAATCAAATCCAAGTTGTCGTGTGGGTTCAAGTACTCAGCTTTGGATTTTACAATTTAAGATGATGCCTAAATTCAATTAAAAGCTCGCAGGTTCATTCAATTTTTAGAGAAGGTTCGCAAGTTAAATACATGGGCTCATCAATTACCCATAGATCATTTTATCCAAAATCCTGTCAATATTTAACAACGGCCTTAGATCTAAGTCAACTTTGTGTTTGAAGTTCATTATTACAAGCCTGTCATGAAATTCAGATCCAAGAGAATCCATCAAGTTTATCATCTCTAGGATATACAAAATCCTTTTATTGTTTCTTACAAGGAATATTTTTTATTACATTGAACTAAGTTTGAAATTCGCTTCTTCAGATGTTGTATGAACGAGCCATTCCTAGCAGCATTTTCAAAACACATCAGTTACAAAAGGCCTGAACAAGGTTTATTGACATGGCAACCTTTTCTTAAAGTACACAAGGAAATTAATATTTATGCTTATATCTTCTTGTAAGACAAAGAAGCGTAGGCCCGATCTTGCGGAACCTTATTCACTTCCATGGCAAGAACAATACATCTACAAACTTAAAGAATGCTCAGATCTTGAGGATTTCAAGGAAAACTCGACATATCTTCATGGTTATTCTTTCTAGGCTCACATTTCAAACCTGCTAAACAGAGAATACATTATTTGGCGAAAATTATGGCCGTATCGAAACGATAGACATTTATGAGCTTCAACACAATTGAAGACGTGTTTGGAGAGAATCTTAAAGACAAGACAAACGTGATCCAATTACCAATACTAAATGTGATACCCCATCATCGTTATGCATCAAGAACCGACTGCAACCGCTCATCAGAGTCCGCAACTTTCCATCAAATAGAAAACCCTAAGAATCTTGTAGTTCACCCGCCGTTACCCAAAGGAATTACCTGCAATATCTTCACCTGCAAACACAAAACCTCACAGCAGTAGCTTACATTATACACCAAAGGAAACGACATCAATGTTCTGCATAAAGGAGAAACAAGTGTTAAAATTCATTAAGTTCAGACAGATTCGAACTTTCTAATTACAGTCCAGACAGAGGAAGCTTTGTACCTTAAAGACAACACCCGCAGCTAAACCGTGATGTTCTCCTTCATACTCAACAAGAGCAACTGGCACACCTTTCTTCTTCAAAGCCCCGTAAATTAAGTAAACTCAACTTGGCAGCACAATCTGCAATGTGTAAACCGATTAGTTTAACTAAAATTGGTCCCTAAATTGAAGGTTTAGTCGTATTGTTACTAACCTTGTCTTCGAATCCTTGAAATTCATAATCGAACAAGCAAGTTGAATCTGGTTTTCGTCTCGAATTGAAAGTTGAGAACTACTTAGATTCATTTGGCCATATGCAAACCTCCAAAGTACAGCAGCCTGCAATTGAGGAAAGTCGTTAGAGCTAAGTAATTTGAGTGCCACGTCACTTATGAGTCTACAGTCAGAGTAAGGAGGGAATGAAGCTTATAGTTCTAGTTGATATTTCTCAGCGAGTCGCTGCCAAGAGAGCTGACTGTTTCGAACCAAATTCTTTGCAACGACCACCTTTTACCTTTGTAGCTTTGGTGCATCTGACCATTTGAAGCGCAACTTTAGGGTTAGACGTAATCCAAACATATCCTGGTAATCACAGGGTTCAAAAAATAAATCAAAGCATTAACTCGAAACAGAAAGAATCAGAGACAACAAATTAACTCTCTTTCCAAAACAGGACTGGAACATGTTTCTTTAAGAAGAGAAAGTAATTTACCACATTGTCTACAAGATCAAACATATCGGACGAAAACGGAAAGAAAGGGTTGACACTTTAATCTCGGTCATCAATCCTTCACTAAGAGATCAAGCCCACGTGCACCTATAAAATGATAAGAATTTAAGATGAAAAAAGAACATAAAACCCTAACACAGATTCACAGTCACCTCAACAGACAAAAATAGTTCGCAATCAAACCTCCAGAAATCCCCAATCGAAACCCTTAAACTCGAAATTTAGAGAAAAATGCTTATCTTTTCATTTCTTCCACCGTGAGATTACCTCTGCGAACCCGAATTGCCATAACCCTTTACCCTTTATACTTCGCCGGAGATCATCTTCCACCGCAAATTTCAAAACCCTCGCGCCGTTTCCTAAACCGTCTTCGACAACTACCCTAACCTGCAAAACAAACATGCAGACCGTGAGTTTTGTTTTTACACTTTAACGTTTTGGTTTCATTTGATTTGTGCAGGAATCAGATCGGGGAATTGACGGATGAAGAACGGGTGAAGAAAGCGAAGGAGAAAAACATAATCGCGAAAGGGGAAGGAAAGAACAGAAGGGGAGAAATGTTAGGGCTTTTGGATTTTTTCTTTCAAATTTTTATTAAATATTGCAATCGTGTGTATGCTTGCCTACGCCTGCTACCATGCACCGAACATCACGGCCGCCGTTCCTTGATTGATCCATGATCACATGACTCCCACCATGAGTTCCACCGTACACTCTCAAAGACATACCCCAGGGGATCACTCGCCCCACTCTTTGACCTAATCTCTTTTTTACTTTTTACTTTTTTTTATTGTATTTTATTGTATTTCTTTAAATTATTAATAAAGTTACTAACACTAACCACTAACTGAAAAAATATTAACAATAAAAAAATGTTAAATCTAAATTATTTCAGATTTTAATATTAGTTTAATTATTTTTATAATAAAAAATAAAATATCAAAAAAGATAATTTAGTTTAATCTAACTTGGAATTTAATTTTACAAATAATAAAAACACAAAAATGTTTAACTTAGTTTTCTAATCTAAAATTCTTTTTTTACTAATAATTAAAAATCCAAAGAAAAACTCTTTCTAAAGTTTAATTAATTGATTTAGAACTTTTAGGTATTTTATATAATCCTTTTGCTAGTTTTTTTCATTTAATCCATAAATAAACTCCTAAGAACTTGAGATTAATTTTTTTTCCTGATCAATTTAATCAATTCTAGCATTTTCTATTCAATTTAGACTTAATTCTAATTTCATAATATTCATAAAAACATTTCTCTCCCTCTTATTAGGGTAATTCGCAAATTAACCAATCATCTCGTTAATCCATTTCTAACATCATCTCTAACCATATTCATATCCTATCATTATCTTATTGCTTTATTACTGCTTTAATTTTCCGTTTAAGGTTTATCCCCTCCGAAGAAAAGGTTCACATGCTTGACCCCCGTGTTAATACCTTTACCCTCACCCTAGCCTTAGGATTTGAGTCCCCGTTGTTGCACCCCAAATTTTGACCCCTTAGATTCTCATTATCATTTTAGGAGCATACTCATGAATTATCTAACCCTAACCCAGTGCAAGTTTGTCTTTGTCAAATTACAGATGAATCAGGGTTTTGTACAGTCAAATCAAAGCTTCAGGGTTTGTGATCAATCAAAATTTTAGGCTAATTCAATCATGAAACAAGATCAAGGGTATCATATAATGTCAATTGAGAATCCAATTTGAGATTGTTGCTCCAGAATCAAGAACAGTGTATTTCAGGGCACCCGATTAGGGTTTTTGACTAGTAAAAGTCAACTATAGTTTGACTTTGATGTTGGAAGGTGTTTTAATGATGGGATTATGATTCATGAAGTTCATATAGCTTAATAAAGTTCATCCAAGAAGTTTCAAAGTCTCAGAAGGTCCAGAGTGTCAACAGACGACTCGGTAGTTACCGACCGATCGTACGGTTGACCAAAAAGTCAACTCTTCAAATTTAAGGAATTGGACTTCAAAGTGTGAATCAAGAATTTTCCTTATATCATGTTGCACTTTCCTATCGATTTTCATGGCCATTGGATCAAGGATGAAGGAGTAATCGAAAAATCGGGAAATTAGGGTTTTGAAAGGGGCTAAACCATAACTCCTTAACTACACATCCAATTGAGTTGGTTCCAAGCTCATTTGGAAGCTCATGACAAATCCTACAAAAGTCCCTAAGTGGTCCATGATCAGAAAATGCATAGATTTGGAGTTATGATCAAATTCATTTATAGAAGGGAAAAAGACTTAGAGAAATTTCACTTTTAAGTTTATTTTTTAGCAACTTTGGGAGACTTTTTGGACAAGTTACTTTAGGAAATTGAAACTCATGAAAACATGAATGTTTTAGAGCTATTTGAGGGCTTTCTAAAAAGTACTAGCACATCTCAAAAGGATTTGTGAGCTGAAAGTTATGGTTATGGCAAGTTGAGGGTTTTATACTTTAGTCCCACATTGTCAAAATTCAAGAATTCATTCTTTCATAAAAATTGACCAATCTCAGCTGGTGAACTATGTTGTATCTGATATGTGAGGAGTTTGTATCATGAAAAACCAAGGAATTATGCAGAAGAACTCAAAAGGCCAAGCTTTGCAAGTTGCCTTGCAAGTTGGTTTGCAACTTGCACCAAAAAGTGAAAAACAAGCATGAGGTGTAAAAGACAATTCTGAACCAGCCACAAGCTGTACCTCCTAGCCTGCAATTAACCACACTAGCTCATCATTTTTTTAACTATTGAGGCTTGCCTATCATCCAAGAAAACCCTCTTGTGGAGGTTTCATCCAAAAAGTGAAAAACCTTTCTTCAAAGTGAAGAAATCTCCAAATCTGCCCCCTCTCTTCATTTGCCTATAAAAGGGAGCCCTCACCACTTCATATAACACAATGTTAATTCTAAAAACCAGAGAAAACCCAAGCCCTTGCTATTTCCACTCCTTGCTTCAAGAATCACAAAGTCACTTTTTCACTAAAACACCAAAAATCTGTCTTGCTACCAAGACTGCCAAATTCATTTATCTACATTCAAAATCCTCAACAATCATCCACACAATCTCTAAATATGGTATAGAGGGTGTCCAAGACCTTAGATCACTCAAAACCCTCACCATTCAAAAAGTCAACTTCCACACTAAGTTACTTTGACCAAAAGCCACAAAATCTGCCATATCTTGTTCCATACATTTCCTTGGTGTTTTAATCACTCAAACACCTCACATATATCATTTCTCAACTATCTAAGGCATTGGAAACAAGCAGTGGAGTTTATTTCTTCAACTGACTTAGGATTTGCAGTTTGGCTTAAAAGAGAAGAAAGGCACAAAACTTGGTGGTGGCTTGAAATTCCTCTGGTTTTCTGGGTTATTCTGCTTGCTCAAGGTTATCTGCAACAGGTATGTAGTGTCTAACCTCATTCCATTCATTACAATGTCATGAAAATCATTTTGAGTTGTTTTGCCTAGAAGCTTACTACCACTTGTTTTTTCACATACATCCAATAATGTCAAAGCTGTGAGAACTGAGGCATACTTGTTTTATAAGTTTGATTACAGTCTGAATCTTGTTTGTCATGTGTATATGTGTTTGGTGTAATATGCATTTGCTTGCTCATTTCATTCTCATTTAAAAATGCCCTACTGTCACAAACATTTTGCCTAGCATCCAACATATCAAACTTTGCTCTGATGTCTTTGTGCCTAACTTTTTGGTGTAGGCATGTTTAGTTTCATATTTATGATGTGTAGGTGTAAGTTATATGGCCTGTTTTGCGCCTGATACATATGTTCACATTCAAAATGCATTAGCCAATATGCCATGAAACCTACCAAAACGTGTTCTGTTTGAAACATGACCAAGTCTTGAGCATGAACACACTTACCTGCATGTATATGACTTATGTGTGCATTTAGTTTGGTCCAAACATGCTTAGAAGTTGATTTGAGTATTCTCATGTATGTACAAAACACAGAACCACAACTTGTCTGCAATTTTTCAAAACAGTCTGTTTTAAGTTGGCTCTTGAGCATGAACATATCTATTTTCATATGTGAAGTGTGTATGTATGATTAACTTGATGAAATTATGTCTCAAAACTGAACTGACCATTTAGCTGCATCATATCATGCTCTACTTTGCAATTGAAATGCCATTTCTCATAATAACTTGCTTTTAGTCTCAGCACCTGTTTGGATCCACTTAATGACATATTTATGGCATGTATGTATGTTTTGCTTGACTTGAGATTGCTTGGAACTCAAACTTGACACCTTCTTGCACTTTCACAAACACAATTGCACATGAAACATCATATTTCACAACAGCTAGTTTTAAGCCATAAATCTTGTTCAAACTCATCTTATATCTTATAGGCAGTGTGTGTCTAATTGAAATGACTTGAATCTGTCTTGAACTGAATTTGCACATGATCATGCCTCTCACAAAACACAAGCCTACACTTGACATGTCATTTTTCATAACAGTTTGCCTTGCATCAATTTAACTATTTGAATTCACTTGAGTATGTATTTGTAGCATGTGAGTATGGTTAATTTGAATTGAAACAAGCTGCATCTCTAAATTGACATCAACTTGCATCTCATTCATACCATGTTTGCAACTCTTATGTCACTTTCATCTACAACCTGTTTCCAATTCTCTTTTATGCTCATAATCACTCCATAGCATATTTGTGTCATGTATGTACACTTGTTTTGATTGGAAAATGATTGGATTGAGGGATTCATTTCAAATTGCATTTTCAAACAACCAAAAGCAACTACTATCGGGTTTTTCATTAGAGAAGGAATTTTGAAAATCTAAAACCACCATCATGTTCCTTGTGTTTTTCTACATAATTTAGACTTAAATTTCATCCAAAAACATCAAGATTTAAGAAAGTTATGGCCAATTTGCAAAACTGATTTTGGTGCCTTAATTTTGCCCAACCTGGTTTTTGAATACCCCTCATATACTTATGGGGTGGCTTCCATCAATGGATGTATATCCACCCCAGTGGTAAGACCATATGCCTAAACACGCCTTGCAAGCCTTGAACCTGGGTTCGACCCCTGAGGAGGGCAACCCTTTTGATTAATTTTGTCATTTTTTTACCAATCTTTGAAAAATCATATCTCTCTCAATTTTAATCATTTTTCACCCATTATTTTTGAATTGTGTTCATCTTGATGTCTACTTTCATGTCATATTTTTTATTTTCATGTTTGCATAATTTTGCATCTCTTTTGATAATGTGCAAGTTGTGTAATTTCTGTGATCGTTTTGACAGATGCAGATGAATTTTCTCTTGATGTACTTGTGATTATTTGTGATAATTGCTTGCATTCATACCCTTAAATGTTAGCTATCATGCTAGGGTTTCATCTTTGGTTATTACCACGCTTATTTTATCCCCTCTGTTTAACTTATTTGAACTCGATCTGTCGTCACAGTTCCTGTTTTGTTTACCTGCTTTGATTGTCATCAATGCATTTCCATTCTTATTATTTCTCATGCTCATATAGTGGTTGTCACCATGTATGTACTTTTATCTTGTTGTTACTTTGCTTATTATTTTCTTTCCCCAAATGATGAAGCTTTTTAGCTCTCATCCAGTTGCCTCTCCTGACTGCTTCCAAAGGAAAAGTCTGTCCATTTGACCCTCATGTCATGGATACATCCCTCATCCCTCTCTTGACTTTGTTAAGTAACTTTAAACCTAGATTATAAGCCATTAGACTTTGCTTCAAGTCTAAGAAACCCACCTGTACTAGGAGTGTTCTTCAACTAGAACCCTAGGAAAGAGTTTGTCAACTCTGTGTAAGAATCATTGTCATGATTTCTTACTTCCCCTTTTGAATATTACAACTTAGATTAGGGAGTTTTGTCAAACTCCATACAAACATTGTCATGTTTGTTCCCCCTTGAACCTTGATCATAATCAAGTGTTCTTTTTCCCTTGTGAGGTGAACTACGATTGCTCTGATTCTATCCTAGTCAGGATACATAGGCAGAAGATGCAACGTCTTTGCGAGCAAACTTAGAAAACCAATTAGGTCTTTACTTATCTTTACACTCAACTCCCAATCCTAAAAACCATAACACATTTTCACAACTAGCAATCAATCAAACAAAAGGTTCCTGTAGAGTACTACAGATATTTAGGGTGCTAACACCTTCCCTAGGTATAACTAACCCCCAACCCCAAATCTCTTAGCATTGTTTTACATCGCGAAAGGGTTTTTCTTTCTTTAGACCTTTCCTTTGGATAAATTAAAGTTCGGTTGTAAAAGAAATAAGGATCAAGTTAATTAATAGCTTGATATCCGATTTTCACCGCAACACCCGCACTCACCTTTTAGGCGTCCCTCCGTGTACATTCCCCATTTATCGTTGCCTTAGGATTCGAGTCTCCGTACTCACCTTTTAGGCGTCTCGTCATGGGCATACCTTCACCTTTTTTAATTCAACTCTCAATGTAGAATAGGAGTCTCCGCACTCCAAGTAAGCACTTCCTTATGAACGCTTACCTCCCCCTGGAACCTTGACCACAGTCAAGAAGTTCCTTAAACCCTTTAGGGGAACTACAAATACTCTGATTCCATTCCCATCAGGATATGTAGGCACAAGATGCGACGTCTTGGCGAGTATACTTAGAAATAAACCACTAGGTCTTTAATCATTAAGCAGATAACCCTTAGCAATAAACACATTAAAACAAGAGGTTCCTTTAGAGTACTACAGAAACTTAGGATGCTAGCATCTTCCCTAAGTTTAACCAACCCCCGAATCCTAGATCTCTCCCAACATTGTGTTTACAGTGAAAAGTTAGGTTTTCCTTCTTTAACCTTTCCTTCGGATAAATCAAAGACCGATTGTAATGAATTAAGATTCAAGCTAATCAATAGCTTGGCATCCAAATTTCACCGCGACAGAAATGGCGACTTCATTGGGGACTCTTCAGTGGGCTTCCCTAACTTATTTATTATGCTTATTATATATTTGCTTAATTGCTTATTTGTATATTTGTTTTATTGCTTTTTGGGATGATATATTTGAGTGGTGAGACAAAGTCCTACACCCGGACTTGATTGAAATTATGATAGGATGGTGAGATATTCGACGAGGCTTATAGGGAGTGAGTCCCGACCAAGTTGAATCGAAAATCACCGCTCAGTTGAGACCCTTTCTAAAATGGTTCGGTTGAATGAGTATAGTCGTGAAAACTTTTACTATTTTAGATTAGAGTCCATGATACTGAGGACCGTAGTTACCTTTAACCCCACTTTAGCCTTTATTAGGACGTAGTGCAATGACTATGAGGGAGTAGTCCCAAAATAGTTGATACGCGACGCTACACTCAAAAGAGGTTCTCTTAAGAATATTATTAACCACCGAGTTAGTCGGGAAATTGATAATATTCGAAAGATGGACTGATGACTTTGGGCACCTTTTTAAAACCTTGTTCTGTAGGTACAATCAACCTTTAGTCCACGTCCTTTGGGGATGGGTATACCCTTTGCTCCATGCTCTTTGCAAACCTACGGCTTTCTTGTTTGTTTACCTTTGTGTCCCTTGTGTTTGTTGCATCCATAAAACATCATAATGCATTGGTTTTATGGAATCTCGAGTTTATTCATAAACATTATAGAATCAATGTGGATTACAAAAGAAAAACATTTTAATATTCTTTTAAGGGTCGTAACTCGGATGACCTAAGAAAGTCAGGAACTTATATTGAAGATCAACAAAAGCTCAAAGGACATGAGAATATTATCAAAGATCTAGAAGGACAATGGATTTCTTTCTCACTCTCCGACAAGAAAAGAAGAGAGATGAAGGATTTATTTTCCTTTATCAAGCTAATCCTTGGAGGCTGATCATGGACAATTTATCTTCGAGAAGGTCCAATAGAAAAAGCAGATCAAGAAGCAAAATATAAGACTTCCTTAGGACTTCATTAGCTTTTATTTAGCTATTATGGCAAGACTCTTTCAAGAATATTCATTTGTAATCGATATCAAAAAAAATAATAAATGAATTTTCTTTGGTATTCTGTGATATTTATAAATACTTTGAATTCCATGAAATCTTTCATTTGCATTCTGCATTTTAGCATCCTTCATTTAGCATTTGCATATGCATGTACCTTTGTTGTGGCTCATACGGTCTTCTGTCTTTGTCTGTCATTTGACATCTTGACCATCTTATCAAACTTGAAGCAATCACTAAAGGATAGTAACGAAAGATATGGATCCCATGACTGGTTTTAGGGTGATGACTAATCTGATATTTGATCTTCCTTCTGATGACGATATTCAACAAATGGGTATTCCTACACCATCTCAGCATGTGCAAGATAACCTGGTTAATCAAGTTGATAGAAGAGATTCTCAGTTTCCACGGTGTATGCCAGATCCCCAGAATGTTCATACTGAGATGATCGACTCGAACACCAGCTGTGAACTTCATGACAAAGTGATGGGGCATTCGATTGAAGAGTGCAAGGTAAAGTTTTCCAAGAAAAGTTCGAGAGATGATCGACGACAAATTGTTGACCTTTAAAAGAGAAATCCCAATCTTGAATGGGATGAAGTTGTATTAATCTTTTAAAAGGACTTGTTTGGCTGTTCATTTCGTTTGCTTATATGTATTTTATTTCTTTGATTATAAAAGCATAATTGGCATGTAGGAACTTGTTTTTCTTGAACGATAATGCATTAAACATGTTTGTCTTGAAGAAATCCATTCGTGTTCACTCATAAAAAATATTTTTCATAATTTATAATGCCAAATTTACCCAATCTCTTGCTTTAATAGAGAGTTGGGAGGAGGATGACGAGAAAAAAACGCAAGATTTCTTGTCGTATGCTTTTGAATGAAACCCTGCTGATGATGTAAGGCATTGTTTCAAATCCTAAACACTGGAGATATAAGGAAGATAATCCCTCTTTAACCCCTTTGAGCCTTGAAGTAGGAGTTTTCTTTTCCAAATAAAAAACCCTCAAATTTAACCTGGGGCAGGGTAGTTTTCAGTTAAGCTGATCGAGCGCCCAGACTCTAAAAAAAAAGGAGGAGTGAACATTCGAGAATCCATTTTATCTATCCCTAACATATTAGGAGGCTAGAAGTAAAAAAACACAATGATTATCCCTCAACTATCTAAAGAGTGAGGCGGTCACAATCCTTTCAAAAAGGTCAAAATGACTTAGTGTCACACGACTTGTTCAAAAATAAATAATAATAATAATGAAAAAGAAAAGTCCGCCAAGTCAAAACCTATGAAGGAGACTTAAGCAAGATTAAGACATCCCGCTGGACTTCAAAGTCAAATTAAAAAGACTTCGTCCAGGCAAAAGTTAGGGAATAAGAAAATGCAAAAAAAAAACAAAGGATCACAAAGAAATATCCTTGATAAAGAATAAAGTCATGTGATTAAACACCAAAAGAAAATAGGTGAGTGACTGCCATGTCCAAAGCCTCGATTGAGTTCTCGACCATATCAAAATCCTCTTGAGAGATGAGTGCTCATATCAAGTTTAACTGAATGTAGGGTTGGAGAATATCACGAAGTAAGGGTGGGTACAAATAATCTTTGAGCCTTTATCCTTTGTTTCTTAAATCATGAACCAAGCCACGATACAACCTTTAAAAGACCTAATTGAAGTAGGGTTCATTTTGATAGCATACCCGATGAGATGATGTTTCCTGACTCCTATGAGCTATGCTCAAACTTGGCATTGGCCTTATAAAAATTAAACTCATATCCTAACTAGTGATTCGGTCACAAGTTATCGTGATATCTTTTTTAAAAAAAAAACTTCAAGACAAACATATGTGTTGCATTAACAATTTCAGGATTAGCATTTCCAAGGTCAAGATTCGCAAAATCGTGGTTTGATAGAGATGATCATAAAGCCTCCGCCATCCAGATATACCACCTTTGAGTTCAAAGTTACAGGTTGACAATTCACACTTTAAGATCAATCATTGATAAAAAATCCGCCAAGAGCTTAAAAGCATGAAATTTAAGTTATAAGAGGAAAGGGTTCTTATGTGATTTTCATCAATTTTACTTCTGAGGATCAAGGCTCATTTTGTATTTCACAAGACTCAATTTGAAATTACTAGAATCAAATCCAAGTTGTCGTGTGGGTTCAAGTACTCAGCTTTGGATTTTACAATTTAAGATGATGCCTAAATTCAATTAAAAGCTCGCAGGTTCATTCAATTTTTTGAGAAGGTTCGCAAGTTGAATACATGGGCTCATCAATTACCCATAGATAATTTTATCCAAAATCCTGTCAATATTTAACAACGGCCTTAGATCCAAGTCAACTTTGTGTTTGAAGTTCATTATTACAAGCCTGTCATGAAATTCAAATCCAAGAGAATCCATCAAGTTTATCATCTCTAGGATATACAAAATCCTTTATTGTTTCTTACAAGGAATATTTTTTATTACATTGAACTAAGTTTGAAATTCGCTTCTTCAGATGTTGTATGAACGAGCCATTCCTAGCAGCATTTTCAAAACACATCAGTTACAAAAGGCCTGAACAAGGTTTATTTACATGGCAACCTTTTCTTAAAGTACACAAGGAAAATAATATTTATGCTTATATCTTCCTGTAAGACAAAGAAGCGTAGGCCTGATCTTGCGGAACCTTATTCACTTCCATGGCAAGAACAATACATCTACAAACTTAAAGAATGCTCAGATCGATATGATTTCAAGGAAAACTCGACAAATCTTCATGGTTATTCTTTCCAGGCTCACATTCCAAACCTGCCAAATAGAGAATACATTATTTGGCGAAAATTATGGCCGTATCGAAACGATAGACATTTATGAGCTTCGACACAATTTAAGACGTGTTTGGAAAGAATCTTAAAGACAAGACAAAGGTGATCCAATTACCAATACTAAATGTGATACCCCATCATCGTTACGCATCAAGAACCGGCTGCAACCGCCCGTCCGAGTCTGTAACTTTCCATCAAACAGAAAACCCTAAGGATGTTGTAGTTCACCCGCCGTTACCCAAAGGAATTACCTGCAATATCTTCACCTGCAAACACAAAACCTCACAGCAGTAGCTCACATTATACAACAAAGGAAACGACATCAATGTTCTGCATAAAGGAGAAACAAGTGTTAAAATTCATTAAGTTCAGACAGATTCAAACTTTCTAATTACAGTCCAGACAGAGGAAGCTCTGTACCTTAAATACAGCACCCGCAGCTAAACCGTGATGTTCTCCTTCATACTCAACAAGAGCAACTGGCGCACCTTTCTTCTTCAAAGCCCCGTAAATTAAGTAAACTCAACTTGGCAGCATAATCTGCAATGTGTAGACCGATTAGTTTAACTAAAATTGGTCCCTAAATTGAAGGTTTAGTCGTATTGTTACTAACCTTGTCTTCCAATCCTTGAAATGCATAATCGAACAAGCAAGTTGAATCTGGTTTTTGTCTCGAATTGAAAGTTGAGAACTACTTAGATTCATTTGGCCGTATGCAAACCTCCCAAGTACAGCAGCCTGCAATTGAGGAAAGTCGTTAGAGCTAAGTAATTTGAGTGTCACGTCACTTATGAGTCTACAGTCAGAGTAAGGAGGGAATGAAGCTTACAGTTCTAGTTGATATTTCTCGGAGAGTCGCTTCCAGGAGGGATGACTGTTTCGAACCAAATTCATTGCAACGACCACCTTTTATCTTTGTAGCTTTGGTGCATCTGACCATCTGAAGCGCAGCTTTACGGTGAGACGTAATCCAAACATATCCTGGTAATCACGGGGTTCAAAAAATCAATCAAAGCATTAACTCGAAACAGAAAGAATCAGAGACAACGAATTAACTCTCTTTCCAAAACAGGATGGGAACATGTTTCTTTAAGAATAGAAAGTAATTTACCACATTGTCTACAAGATCAAATATATCGGACGAAAACAGAAAGAAAGGGTTGACACTTTAATCTCGGTAATCAATCCTTCACTAAGAGATCAAGCCCGCGTGCACCTATAAAAGGATAAGAATTTGAGATGAAAAAAGAACATAAAACCCTAACATAGATTCACAGTCACCTCAACAGACAAAAACAGTTCGCAATCAAACCTCCAGAAATCCCCAATCGAAACCCTTAAACTCGAAATTTAGAGAAAGATGCTTATCTTTTCATTTCTTCCGCCGTGAGATTACCTTCGCGAACCCGAATCTCCATAACCCTTTACCCTTTATACTTCGCCGGAGATCATCTTCCACCGCGAATTTCAAAACCCTCGCGCCGTTTCCTAAACCGTCTTTGACAACTACCCTAACCTGCAAAACAAACATGCAGCCCGTGAGTTTTGTTTTAACACTTTAACATTTTGGTTTCATTTGATTTGTGCAGGAATCGGATAGGGGAATTGACGGATGAAGAACGGGTGAAGAAAGCGAAGGAGAAAAACATAATCGCGAAAGGGGAAGGAAAGAACGGAAGGGGAGAAATGTTAGGGTTTTTGGATTTTTCCTTTCAAATTTTTATTATATGTTGTAATCGTGTGTATGCTTGGCTACGCCTGCTACCGTACACCGCACATCACTGCCGCCCCACTCTTTGACCCCATCTCTTTTTTACTTTTTTTTATTGTATTTTATTGTATTTCTTTTAATTATTAATAAAGTTACTAACACTAACCACTAACGGAAAAAATATTAACAATGAAAAAATGTTAAATCTAAATTATTTCAGATTTTAATATTAGTTTAATTATTTTTATAATAAAAAAATAAAATATCAAAAAAGATAATTTAGTCTAATATAACTTGGAATTTAATTTTACAAATAATAAAAACACAAAAAAGTTTAACTTAGTTTTCTAATATAAAATTCTATTTTACTAATAATTAAAAATCTAAAGAAAAACTCTTTCTAAAGTTTAATTAATTGATTTAGAACTTTTAGGTATTTTATATAATCCTTTTGCTAGATTTTTCATTTAATCCATAAATAAACTCTTAAGAACTTGAGATTAATCTTTTTTTTTCCTTTTCAATTTAATCAATTCTAGCATTTTCTATTCAATTTAGACTTAATTCTAATTTCATAATATTCATAAAAACATTTCTCTCCCTCTTATTAGGGTAATTCGCAAATTAACCAATCATCTCCTTAATCCATTTCTAACATCATCTCTAACCATATTCATATCGCTATCATTATCTTATTGCTTTATTACTGCTTTAATTTTCCATTTAACATTTATCCCCTCCGAAGAAAAGGTTCACATGCTTGACCCCCGTGTCAATACCTTTACCCTCACCCTAGCCTTAGGATTTGAGTCCCCGTACTCACCTTTTAGGCGTCCCTCCATGGACATTCCCCATTTATCCTTGCCTTAGGATTCGAGTCTCCGTACTCACCTTTTAGGCGTCTTGTCATGGGCATACCTTTACCTTTTTCAATTCAATTCTCAATGTAGAATAGGAGTCCCCGCACTCCAAGTAAGCGCTTCCTTATAAACGCTTACCTCCCCCTGGAACCTTGACCACAGTCAAGAAGTTTCTTAAACCCTTTAGGGGAACTACAAATACTCTGATTCCATTCTCATCAGGATATGTGGGCCTAAGATGCGACGTCTTGGCGAGTATACTTAGAAATAAACCACTAGGTCTTTTACCATTAAGCAAATAACCCTTAGCAATAAACACATTAAAATAAGAGGTTCCTGTAGAGTACTACAGAAACTTAGGATGCTAGCACCTTCCCTAAGTTTAACCAACCCCCGAATCCTAGATCTCTCCCCGCATTGTGTTTACAGTGCAAAATTAGATTTTCCTTCTTTAACCTTTCCTTAGGATAAATCAAAGACCGGTTGTAATAAATTAAGATTCAAGCTAATAAATAGCTTGGTATCCAAATTTCACCGCGACAGAGAGGTAGGGAAATACTTGGATATAAAATAGGCTTGTTCTTGGACGCCTTCAGGATTGTTCTTGGGAACTTGAAGGCGAAGGCTATTTTCTTGTAACTCATCTATAATATCTTGTAACAACTTTCCAAGTATAGTGAATTGGAGAGTTGCTCTCTCCCCTAGAGTATATCGTTTGATCAAACTGGGTAAACAAACCTTCGGTTTTTTCTTGCCTTATTCTGTTATATTATCTGTGTACGGATTATTATTGTTGAAGACCATTTATTTTGGTTGCTATTATTCTTTGCCTCACAAATTGATATTGAATTTTGTCGTAATTCACAACAAGATTCACAACAACATCCAATAGTGGTGTGACATGTTCTCATATAGACTTCTTTCTTATATCTGGAGAGAGATTGATTATCCAACATAAGATATTGATTATGGATGTAAGAGTCAATGGGATAGCATAGAAAAGAAGCCATGAGGGCTCAATGGATCAAATAGTGGTATTTAAAGGGTAAAAACAAAGGATTTTCCAAAACGAGATCTTTGAGGAAGGTTTTAGGCAACGACAAAGAAGTGAAAAATATATGTGGGACAAGATAGCACGAAGGATTACAAATTAAGAAAAAGATATGTTAGGAGAGTCAAGAGGTTTTTGACTTATAGGTAAAAAATCATGGTAGTGAAATAAAAATATTTTTAGTAAATTTAGAGAAAAAATCAATATATTAAAGAATGATCTATGTAAAAGGTCTGAAACTTGGAAACATTATAAGAAATCTACGAATGGTACCAAGAAGGTGGTGAACAAAGAAAGAATGCAAGATTTTGAAGGGTTATTCCAGTCTTTAGCAACCAAAGAGGGATAAATTTTGATAGATAGGTTTTTAAAGGGAAGAGAAAGAAAGACAAAAGACTTGGATCAATTGAAGTGTGTTAAAGATGGAAAAGAACAAGTTTTGGGTTAGGAAAAATATATAAAGGATATGTAGAAGTATTTTCACAATTTATTTAATGAATGATATTAACTTATTGGACTATAACAGGATAAACATTATGTCGCTACTCGAAAATGCAACGACGGAGAGGCGAGAATGGAAAGACAGAAGAGTAGCCATCGAACTTTATTTATCCCATGAGGGGAAGGGAAAACATCGAGAAAACCCTAAGAAAGGAATGGATAAGATGGTCTCGCAACCAAAAGAAAGAGTTTGGAAGCCGGCTATGCGAATGGAAGGTATTAGCACCCCTCGCATCCATCGTACTCGATGGGAACCATTTATTTGTCTATGTGTGAAGATATCTGCTAACGGATATTGCTTTCTAAGAGTGTTCTAAGGGGAGAAAAATGTTAGAAACATGGAAAAGTGAGATAAAGGGGGAGAAGAGACTCGGTAGAACCTTGCGATCCTATGCCTATGTATTCTCAACGGGTATGAGAAAGTCAGAGTCAACGTAGTTCAGGGACTACGGATAAAAGATGGAAAAGTGCTAGGCAAAGATTGAGGCCCTTGTGCCTACGTATCTTCACTTTAAAGAGGTGAAGAATCAGAGTAGTCGTAGTTCGGCCTACGGTTAATTGGTGTTTTTGTGGATGATGCTAACGCACGCATTCTAGCAGTTAGGTTTATTGTAGCTCGCTTATGGAGTTTTAGGTGTTACCTGTTTGCGGTAGAACGAATGTAACATATACTTTTTGAAAAGATAGGTTTTCGCCATCGAGGCAAGATGTCACATTTGATTTGTGAAAGTTATTTTTACAGGTGAAATAGGTCCTCGAATAGTAACCCCTTGTGGGTAGTACCTAATTCTTTATCTCAAAAGAATTATTGTGAAAAGGTGTGGCGAACATAGTCACGTCTTCATATTGAAAGATGAGTATCGAGATCACACACTCTACAGTGAGTATCCTGACACTCGGAGAGGAAGAAGTCTACACCCAATCCTCTCTCTTTAGTTCAATATGAAGAGAAATTCATTCTCTTACTAAATATGTTTTGATCTTGAATGGTAAGTGCTTTGCGATAGTAAACCCTAAAAGTAATGTCAAGTACTCAAGATAGGAGATAGCCTACGCCTAACCACTCCACAACCATTCAAGTTTTATTGTGAAAAGAATTTGAAAATGCACTTGGTACAAGACCAAGGTTTTAGGAAAAAAGTTGTAAAAGAAAACAGGTGGTGAAGTGGTTTGACAATTTGTTGAGAAAATCCACTTGGCGTTGGATCAAGGGTTTGACTTGTACTTGCGTGCAAAAGTGTGGTGGAACGGAAATGGGTTTGAAAATACCTCGACGGCGAGTCGAGGGTTTTGGCGTGAGAAACGATACTAGTCCCTGGGGGTGCTCCAAATATCGAGTTCACAATGAAGTGCAACAGTGTGTGCAATAGGTTGATGACAAATGCGGACGAGCACTCGACTTATAGAGGGGTGTTTGAAAATGGCTCCATGATGAATCGAGAATTAGTTTGAAAACAGTTATACTAGTCCCTGGGGGTGCTCCTAGAAGATAAGCCGCAGTCAAAGAAATACGAAATACGTACATCAAAAATGAGAGAGGGGTATATGCAAATTAAATGGGATTGTACCAAATATAAGGTCTCATTGTCAGGTAGCCCAAGAGAAAGTCGTGTGTGTGCAATGTGTCCTAAACTACGCATTTGAGCGAAAGTCGGGTACAACTCCATGCTAGGGTTCCTGAAAATGTCCAAAGATCTATCACTCGGACAAACAAACAACAGTTCATCAATTTAGGGTTTTATGGTTTCGAAATTTATTAAGTGTTTTGAAAGAATGTGAATAAGATGAAGAGGTGAAATGAATATATACAAGATAAGGATAATATGCAGGATATATAACAGGATATATAACAGGATATACATGAATATTCACAATAATATATTAAGATAAATATTAACAGGTATATGGACAAGATAATATCGACTGAAAATAAATCAGTATATATTGACAAAAAGTAAAGTTAGTGGTTTGTTTGTTAGTGAATTGAATCGGGACGAAATGTAACGCTAAACTGTCGTAGCTCGACTTATGATGAAAGTCGAACTATAGGAGGTCACATAAATTGATATCCGTGCTATGGACAAGATAGAGAAATGATATCGAGGATCATTCTCCGATTAAATTGTGTCGCACGGACCAAGAGTGGGATTTCATCTTAATCGTAAACATCATGTCGATTAATCGAAGGTAGCCTATCTCGATCCCAAAGTAAAGAAAATGACCCAAATGGTCATTTTCCATAGATTTGAAATTGCGAAGGTTATCGATTTCGATAAATCGACGCTTACGAATCAAAATACTTAATAGATCGAAAAAATTAAATAAAATCTAAAATGAAGAAGAAATTGAAAGAGAAAAATAGGTGGTCACGGACAAACCGTTATCTATCAATAATTTGATCAATAATGATTTTAGAGGTCCCATCATCGACTCGAAAATGAAACTAAAGTAAATCCAAAACTAGATCAAGATAAGGTGAATAAAGTGGCATCAAAGAAAATGAGGAATGATTTAATGAACAAAAAAAACCAAAATATTTGACAAACGTTTTTTTTATATTTCATTTTATGCAAAAATCATTAAATAAATTACTAGGATTCTAAGAACTTATTTAAACTCTAAAAAAACTAAATTACAAAAAGTATATTAAAACTTCTAAAAACTTATTTAGAAAATATTTACAATTCTTAAGAACTTATTTAGAAAATAATTATAAAAAACTCTAAAAAATAACTTTAGGGAAAATGTATTAAACAAGAGGGGTATGGATCTTGAATAGGGAGTGTTAAAACAGGAGAGAGTGGAGAAATGGAAAACAAAATAAGCTGGGAATCATTTGGGCTCCAAAGGGCCCATCATCCCTACTCAAAATGGACAAGAAAAAGGACAGCATGGGGGGGGGGGGGGTCTAAGATCTTGAACATGGGCTAAAAGCCCATCATACACAGACACACACAAAGAAGCATGGTGGGCCCGTGAAAACCAAAACCCATAAGAGGAAATCCGGGTTTCTTTATCCAAGTAACTAGGTCATGCCTTCTTTGCCCAAAAAATGAGTAACACCAACTTTTACAATCGTTTCTTTATTTGCATCACTGCCGATTCCGATATTGAGTAATACGTAAAGAGAATCGATCTGAGAATGAACATATTTCGAATTAAGCATTCCAGCAAGTGGAGAAACTGCTCCGAGCATAGCTAGTGAGCCTCTCGCTTCAGTATCATATTTCATCAGTAACCCTACTTTCGCCACTGCCATTCGCCGCATCACCGAGTCCTCATCACACAATTCCTTCACCACTTACTTCAGCTTAAACAAAATTTCTTCCTTCTTCTTTGGTTTCTCATCGCTACATGCACATGTACGTTCATGAGATCCAATAGCTTTTGATGCTTCTCATTTTGAACCTATTTCTCTTCTTTGTGGCTAATGGTAACGGATGAAAATCTTGTTGTCAAAGAAGAAGAGCTAATGTTATTGTCGATGCCGAGAAGTTCCAATGCAGCTCACGACGTCGAAAATCATGTAACCGATCGACGAGGTGGGGATGTAGAAGTTGTCAGCAGTTGCGCTTTAGGAGAAAAAATGTGATAACTGCGAGAATCCACGACAACCAAGTGGGGCCATTCTCAGATCGAGAATCATTTAGGTAACAAAACCGGTGAACTCAATGAGGTCTAGAGCTTTATTTCGAATCCATGGAGGTTCCTCTTCTACTTCAACTTCAACAGCTTCATCTTGTTTAGATCGTGTAGGTGATGATAAAGAGATTGGTTTTGGGTGGAATCTTGGCAAAAAACAAAGACTGAGATTGAAACAGAGGTTAGGGAGTATGTGGCAGAATTGAGCTCGAATGAGAGGAAATGTTGAAATGCGGCTGAAAGAGAGTTCCATTGACGAAAGTTGGAGGTTTGGTAGTATGGTGGTGATTTTGTTTTACAAAAAATGGTGAACAATGGTATGGGAAAGTGTTGTTCACGACGAGCTTGGGGTAATGGAAAAGAAGAAAAGGTGATGTGCATAAAAGATTGTTTATGGTGATCCCTTCTATGAGAGAGGTGACGTTTTTAAGTAAGAGGAGAGAATAGAGAATTGAATGTCTTGTTGTTTTTTTTCTTTATAAAATCAATCTGATAGGTTCAAAAATGAGTGGGTGTTGGATGGTGTATTATATGTCGCAGAAAAGCAAGTCACCACCAAGAAATGAGGGAGGGTGATATTGATGAGAGGGAATGGACAAGTGGTGGTTGTGACCTCTCTCTAGGTCAAGGAACTTTCTCCTCCTTTTTTGAGATATATCTTGGACATGGGCCTCCTTTTTTTAAATATATCTTGGACATGGGCCTTGGTGGAATTGGGCTTTTAATTTTCTTTTTTAAAACTTTTTGTAACATGTAATAGGCTTTGCAAATTGCAAAAATAAAATGATAGATGGGCCTTGAGCATGTTATTTACACCCTCCATTCTCTCACATTAGAAATGTTGTCTTGAAAACAAGAACGAATCAATTTTGCACTCTGAATGAATTAAATCCTGACCTACCAATGAACAAATCTCTGAATCACATTATATCTTGAATTGACTTTAAACTTGAAATAAATCGAGACCTTGAAGCAACAGATCTATTCCTCAGTATATTGCATATAACCTTAGCTGGAAAACAATATGAACTCCGATAGATTTTCAACCATGAAGCACTAATACCCTGATCTATACATAATTGTCTTGAATTAGCACAAACCCTAACTGAAGCCTCGGGCGCAACCACTTGAATCATGCACCTAGTCCTTAACCTTAATCATGAAATGAACTTTTGTTTGACCAAGATTAGGTCAAACCAACGAAACCCAATTTATATTACATATGTACTTGACCTGGCATCCCTGCCTGAAAGTTAATTCACCCTAGGAATTCCTCGAATGGGAACAACATATATTTTTTGGATTTTCTAAATAATAGCTTAGTGGGTGGATGTACAGAGCAGAAACTATACAAAGGTAGGACAAATTGGGGTATGACAGATGCCCCTATCTAATTGGCTTGAACCAAATGAGATGAACGACTATGGTGTCCATTCATTCAAGGTAGAAGACAATTAGATACAAAGAAAACCTCGAATTTATCCGGAGAGAAGGGAAATTCTTGGGACATGAAAAACTGGATATTTTGCAAAGGTCGTTATCACCAAGAGGATGATAATAGAGAAAACCTGACACCAAAAGGATGACAAGCCTATCATCAAAAGGATGATAGTCGACGTGCTCCGACACCAAAAGGATGACAGAACTATCAACGAAAGAATGATAGAGAATAAACGCACGCAAAAGCCCTGACAGCAAAAGGATGTAGGGTTCCATTACCAAAAGGATAAAAGAGAACACTCGCACAATCTGGCACCAAAAGGATGACAGACCCATCACCAAAAGGGTGATAGTGAGGTCCAGACTAGCTATTACCAAAAGGATAATAGTAAACACACATCCGACACCAAAAGGATGGCGGATCTATCACCAAAAGGACGATAGAGAACTTACACACATAATCCTGACACTAAAAGGATGCATGATCTATCACCAAAAGGATGATAGAGCGAAGTTCGCATAATCTGACACCAAAAGGATGACAGACCCATCATCAAAAGGATGATGGAGTGAACTCAAGAGTTACTATCACCAAAAGGATGATAATAACTTCCCAATCTTGAAGGTAACCAACATCAAAAGGATGTAGGCTAGGATGAACTGACGAGGTTCAGCTATCACTGAAAGGATGATAGTAAGACGTTTAACAAAGAGTCAAGTCCGCTGGAAACAACTCATTAGAGAATATCCAAGAAGATGATTGGGTTGAGATGAATCACCGGGGAACACCCACTGACTTGTTTGGGGATCATAACTTTGACAACAAAATGTTGCAGTAACTTTCATGAGGAACGCCCATGATCTCTGAAGAGGATGCCCCTGACCGGGCTGAGTTTTGCTTTAAAACTTTTGATTTTGGTCAACAAAAGGTTGAACAACTTCGTGAGGGATGCTCACGGTCTTGTAAAAGATGCCCCTGACTGGGCTGAGAGTTGCTTGATGTTTTGTCTGGTTCACTCAACAAAAGGTTGAACAACTTCGTGGGGGACGCCCACAGCCTTGTAGAAGGTGCCCCTGACTGGGCTAAATCTTGCTTTTGAAATCATATCAACCACAAGGTTGAAATAACATCATGGGAGATGCCCATGGTCATGAAAAAGATAACACCCCTGACTAGGCTGGATACGGCCTTGACAACTGATCAAACCTAAGATTGAAATAACTTCGTGGGGAACACCCACGGTCTAGGAGAAAAAATGCCCCTGCCTGGGCTGAAATTTGTTTTGATGTCCTTGAACTTCATGAAGAAAAATCCACGGTATTGCAAAGGTTGCCTCTGACTGGGCTGATGATTGCTTCGAAGCTTTTGAATTTGCTCAACAAAAGGTTGAACAACCTCGTGGGGAAACCCACGGTCCTGAAGAATATGCCCTTGACTGGGTTGAAGATCATCCAAGAAATCTCCGAGACTGAACCTAGACCTTGACCTGCATATGCTAATGCTTGATGATAATGATGTTTCGTATCAAATGGAAATGCAGATGCAAATGCTGACGCGCAAAGATGCAAGAGCTGGGGAAGTATGCTAATGTCCTGGGTATGCATATGATACAAGATGCTTATGAAGTCAAATGCCATGCATATGATGCATATGATACCTATGATTGCATAAGGGTGATTGGAAATGCAGGTGCCGACGTGGCAGACTTTTGGTAGTTGCCAATGTGGATTGGACTTTGGGTGGTGGGATTGATTGATTTCCTCGACACGCAATTCATTAAAGACGCCATGTTTGAAGTAGACGAAGATGCTCTAGTGGCCCAAGTCTGAGTACTTGGTGATTTGTTATGAACTCGCTTCAGAGAAGATCACAACTCTGCTTGATGGTCAGGATGACCTGGTTTTGCCCCAGTTTGGACATGGTAATAGTCTGCCCCTGATTAGCGAGTTCTGAAGTTGAAGTTGGATTTTGATGCTTTGGGATAACGTGATCTCGATCGAGTTGTTGAATGATTTTCCCCTACCCGTGGGTTTTGAGGTAGCCTTACTTCGTGTCAGCCACTGAAAGTCAAGTTCTTTCTCGATTTCCCCTTGTTGGGGTGTCTTGGATGTCTAGCTCTGATTTGCAATTTAAACTTATGCATTCACAAATGGTAATCTTAATGAAAATTTTATGCAAGTTTTGAAAGAAATGTTGTTTTTATTGGAGTGTCGTGATAGTGAGAGACGAATGGACCATTAGTCCAGACATAGTGCTAATTTTGATTGATGTAAAGATAAAACAAATATAATGACACCAATGTCGATGATTAGCGTATATATGAGGAGTCAATTTACGCAACCTCATAATAGTATTCTTTCAGAATAAACCTCGTCTCAATTAGGTCTTTTGAGGGTTGTAGCATGGTTTGGTTCATGGTTTATCGAAACAAAGGATATTAGGATCAAAGTATGATTTTTACCCACCCCTTCTTCTTGATGATCTCCAGTCCTACGTTCAGTTAATTCTGCACACATTCGTCTTGATGATGTAAGCTTGATGGTTCAAGGTATGCTCGAAATGGAAGCCACCATATTTTGATTTTGATGGATGTTAATGACCCTTTTGATTTGATTTGGGTGACTGAATCTTTTGTTGAGGGTTTGAGGACCTCTTTTGTTTTTGTTTTTGATCCCTAACTTTTGCATGGACTGATTTTGCTCGTCAGATCCATCAGGATTGCCTTAATTTTTGCCTAAGTCCCCTTTGAGGTGTTTGACTTAGAAAGCTTTCAATTTTTTTTATGGTGTTTGGGGAATTGAAACAATTCATGTACATCATCGACGAGATTCTGTCTGAAAGCATACTGTTTGCAATTATGAGTATTTTGTTTTTGTCATCCTTCCTCCAATCATGCTAAGTAACAATTGGTAAAGAGTGAAGTGGACAAAATATGTGTCAGTGATTGTGAAAATAATGAGTGAATATGACATAACTAATTCAAAACATGCATAAACAATACATTAATGAAAAACCAAATACAAATGGAGATGTTCAAAGCATACAATACTTCAAACAGACAGAGGCAAAATACAATAATACAAAAGATGAAATGGCAACACGACTGCCTTCTTCAGGGAAAGGAACTTGAGTTGATTTGATTTGACCTGATACTGGCGCTAGCTGGCTGGTGGCATTGGATTGTTGATGCTGTTTGGAGACTTTCCATTGAAGTTGATAGCATCTCTGTCAATCATGTCTTGAATTTTGTGCTTGAAAGCCCTGCAGTTCTCAATGGTGTGACCTAGAGCACCTTTATAAAACTCATAATAAGTACTTGCGTCATAGTTGGCAGGAATGACAGTTTGGAGGAGCTAAACCCCTTTGGAACAACAAACCCTTTTTCAGCGACTAAGCAAAGATACCAGCATATGGCGTTGGCAGACGGTCAAAGACTCTATCTGGTTTCCATATTCTCTGCACATTAGACTGATGCTATTGATGATCACCTTGCTTTTATTAAGCAGGTTGCAGTTGTTGTTGCTGAGGAGAATATTAATGTCCTTGCTGATTGTAGGCTTGTTGTTGAGGAGCCTGTTGCTGTGGCGTTGGAGCTTGAACAACTTGAACATCTGGAACTTATTAAGGAGCTTACCTTTCTGCACGGAGACGACATTTGTTTCACCCTTTTTACTATTATATCCTTTGAGCGGATCTTTGGCCATAACCTGACTGCTAGAACCTCCTTGGATCTTTTCCGCTCTTCATACCTTCTTTAATTCTCTCACCGATGATCACCAAGTCAGAGAATCTAGTAGAGACACTACCGATCAGTTCCTCATAGTATTGGCCTTGCAAGGTACCTATAAAGATATCAATCAGTTCATAATCGACAAGAGGTGGATGCATCCTTGTAGTTAGCTCTCTCTATCATTGTGCATACTCCTTGAAAGATTCACTATTTTCTGAGCCATACTCTGGGGTTGAGTACGACTCAGAGCAAGGTCAGTTTCATATTTGTACTATTTGACCAGTACGTCAGCTAAATCATCCCAAGTGCGCACACTGTTACGCTCTAGCTGCATATTCCATTCGAGGGATGCCCCAGATAAATTGTCTTGGCAGTAATGAGTCATTAGTTTTTCATCTCCGGCATAAGCGGCCATCTTGCGGCAGTACATATTCAAATGAATGTTCGGGCAGCTGAGGCCTTTGTACTTTGAGAATTCAGGCACTTTGAACTTGGGAGGAATGACAACATCAGGAACCAAGCAAATTTTCAAAGCACTGAGAGAAGATGAACCGTGGCCCTCCATGACTCGAAGTTTCTCAGCTAGATCTCGGCACATCTTCATAGCTCCTGAATCTTGAGCGACAATAGGACTGACAATGGGGATAACAGCATGATAGTTTTGCACATCATCATACTGATCCAACAGATTATCTTTGGTATGAGGAACTGGATATGAACAATAGTAGGCTGAGTTTGCAGGACGACCCCAATAGTAACTCCAGGCGTCGGGATTGGTTGTGAAGTGGTTCCTTCAGCTACAGTAGCAAAGTTCCTTGGCATCCCATAGGAATTGGGGACAGGAACTGAAAGTCTTAAGGCATATCCTTGCCCTAGACCAATGTTGTTAACAACAACAACAACTTCACGCTATCCTTCTGCAAATGATATATAACCCTCTGTCAATCAGTTGTTGCACTTTAGCTTGGAAGGCTTTGTAATCTTCAGTTGAATGTTCCATTGATCCCTCCTGATATCCCTAGTGCTTATCAAGATCATACCCAGGAGGGTACGACTCTGGCAACGACTTAAGAGTCTTGAACTTCAACGACGAGCTTTGAACCGGACGCGACAGAAGATTACTGTATGACATAGGAACTGGATGAAGAGCAGTATTCCTCCATTCTAAATTGTTGCGAGGCCTATGCTAACTTTGGCGCTGATATCTGTTAGACTATGGCACGGATCTAGAAGGGGGGGGGGGGTTGAATAGATCCCAATTAAAATTTGAGTCGGCGCTACCAATTAAAAATTGGTTTTGAAAATTTGTTTTAAGTGCGGAAGCGGCCGAGAAAAATATAGTCTAAAACGAACGATTATTGGAAAACCGGATATGCGTAAGCCTTTGGATTAATTATAATATGGAAAATAGAATCACAACACTAATAACACTTATCAATGTTCTAACTCACTTATTAGGATTCCTAGTTCCAATGATTTAAAGAGCAAACCAAAACTAGATACACAATTAAGATAATTTTGGTTTAGGCAATTTGTCAAACACTTGGTGTGCAAAACACTCCAAGTGATATTTATGTTGAGTAAGTGATTCCAACTAGCCTAGCACAATGTCTTATTGTACTTTGGAGTCAAAAACAGAGTTTTAACCTCTTACTCAATTGATATACCAGTTTGACAATAGTGCTTATACAAAAATCACTTATTTTTGAGCTATAACGTAAATGCTAAAAAATAGAGAAGACAAGTATTTGGTGAGGCAGTTCCCCTGTCGTCCTCGCTTCGGGGTACGTCTGCCCTTAATTCTAAAACTAGAATTGAGATAGATTTTATAGATATCACCTGTTGAATGTAACAGTTTATACAAGGATTGAGCAGCAAATATACAACAGAAATCTCAATATGTGGAATGTTGCTTTCACTCTTTGCCCCTTGATTCAAGATGAATCAAGTCCTCCGATTGTTGTTGATGGACCTCTGATTCTAGCCACCTTATTGAATAACCCGTTGTTGTTCAAACCTTCGGCTCCGGCTGATCTCAACAGCAACAAATCGAACCCGAGATCTTCCCTTCAATATCACTGAATCCGCTACTAGACTGTTGAAGAACACCTCTTCACAATCACCTTCGCTCAGTTGACCCTTGATGAAGAATCTCGTCCAAAAACCCCCAAAAATTCAAACCAATCTTGGAGGATAAAACCCTAACGGTTTAATTCAAGAAAGAACCTGTCACAAGCTTCAACCCGAACTAGATTACCCAATCTGAGCTTCGAACCTTATCACCTTTAATCACTCACAATGCACTTCAAAAATGGCTGTGTGTAATCGATGTGTTGTGAGATGTTGAAGATGAAGATGATGAATCTTGGACACCTATTTAACTCTTTCTTATTCTTGAACACATGAATCAATTTTATCAAATGTTAATGTGACATAAGTGGTTAAACATGTATATATAGTACCAACCCAATTAAAGACATAACAGTATTTCAAATAGTAGAGGGAATCATTTAAAAACTGGATTTCCACGCGAACGGTCGACCGCAGCAGGTCTGTGCGTCGACGCATTGCCTGCATTTTTGGAAATCTGGAAAATGTATCAGTATGCGTCGACCATACAGTCGGCGTGCGCTGACCCGTTGAAAAATATTTGCATCATACGCCGACCCTATAGTCGACTCATGCCTTTATGCGCTGACCCGTTGGAAAATATTTCCTTCATGCGCCGACCCTATGGTTGACTCATTGCCTTCATGCGCTGACTAGTGGAAAAATGCTCTGATGCATGCGCCGACCCTATGGTCAACTCATGCCCTGCAAACCTGCAAAAATTGATATTTTTGTGGTTTTTCATGCCTCTGGTCATGATTGCATTTTATCTACACATAGTATATTTATTACAACAGTTTTAAGACAAGTATAAAAGGATATGGTAGGTGATACATTGCATCTGTTTAGTAGATATGGAGTTTATAACTTCCAATCCATCCAAGGTTGTAATTTGTCATCATCGAAACCTGTATTGAACAATGTCTTGCAGACTCGTGTGATGTGTGGCGATTTGCCTCCACATTCTCCCCCTTTTTGATGATGGCAACCTGTATACAACCAAAACAACCTGTATACAACCAAAACAACCAATATGCAATGTATACACAAGCTCCCCCTTTCTTTTGTAATATAAGGCTGCAGAACAAACAACCATCAACTGTTGTGAACATCCTAGCTTGGCTTTGGTGCTTGCTACATGTTTTTCTCCCCCTTTGACAACATCAAAAAGATAAGGAGAACGCATCAATTAACAGAAAACATACACTAGGTGATAGTTAATTACCAAACTTCACACATAAGAGTGATAATGAACAAAAGTAACTGGAATTAATAGATAATTAAGAAAAACATGCAAATAGGTGAATATTCAGGCAAACATAAAACGTAGGAACGTAAAATACACACAACAAAAAAATGCAACTATGTGAATAATATCCCCGACCCCGACCTCGGCCCCTCCCCCGGTATGCAATATCTGGGTTGCGGTGAGGATCCGAGAAGTCCACAAACGCTTCTACGGACATGTTGAGGTGATGGAGACAGTCGGTGATTTCCATGTCTTGCCTTTCATGTGATGCCACAAGAGCTTCAAAGCGGGCGTCCATCCGAGTTGAAAATGAGTTTAACCTTTCATTTTGAGTATGAAGCTCAGGTTTGATCTGTTCCATTTGCGTATCTTGACTCCTCATGAAGGTCTGTTAATCTAACTGCATGGACTGCAGCATATTAATTGCTTCAGAGTTGTCCGATGGTGGAGGAGGTGACGAGTGCTGGGAAGGTTGATAGTTTTGAGGGTAGCTGTGATATGGATCGTAGAATCTACCCAGGGTGGTCCAGCCTGTGTATTGCCATTCACCCCATCCCTGATTTGTGTAACCTTCTTCTTGTTCTTCAGATGGAGCTGAATGCTGGAGCCAATCGGTATTTGGAATCTCATGTTGAACCGGCGATTGATGATAGTCTTGCGTCTCACATACAGGTTCTTGTACCTCTGCAGCTGTATTTTCTTCATCATCATCCTGTTCACCTTGTTCTTCACTTTCCTCTTCTGAGCTGTCATCGGAACTGTCATGAGTCACCCGAGGAATATTTGCTCGACGGACAAACCTGTATGATTGTCGTTCATCACACCAAAAATATCCCATCATGGCAAGGGCTTTGGTGCTAAATTCTTTGTCAGAGGGGACTGAAACACAAGGAAATGTTGGGTATACAACATTTGCTGCGGCAAGAATTTACGAAATAAACGACCCATAGGCTAGAGCAGTGCCTCTACCTGAGTCTCTCAGAGCAAAAATCCTGCTTGCAATATAGTATGGCCAGTTTATTTTGATCTTATGTTTCAATATATAGATGAGATGTACCTTAGCTTGTTCGACACGGGACATGCCACCTTTTTTCGGTCGCAGGATGCGAGCGACAATCCACTGAAGGATGCGTTCCCCTGTTAGGAGTTTCCCTGCTGTAACCGTTCTAGGAAAGGCATCACTGTTGACAATGGCATCTGAATAGGGTCTTTTGAGCATTTCATTCAGAGCACTCTTAAACTCATATCCTAGCACCGTACGAGAGTCCGTTACCTCATGAAGAGGTGGTGCATCACCATCTACAGTCAAATCAAAATACTTGTTCTAGACTTCAGAATTTATGTTTACCAGTTTATTGCCGACAGAAGTGTGGAAATATTGATCTTGAAAGTTATTACACAGACTTGTGTAGAACACCCGGACTAAATCCTCACTGTACTTTGTGTTGCACTCCAGAAAATTGAAGAACCCCTGAAACTCCAGCAGAGATAGAATTTACGTGAGATGCATGCGCTCCGCCGTTGCCTTGTAGAAGGCATGTTGTGGAACGATTGCTCTTTTGCTGAGATTCTTGTTGAAGTTTTCAACCGCAGGTGGATGAACTAGGGAGACAACGGTAATGGGAACTGAAGCGGATGATGATGAGGCCCTTGATCTCTTACCTGTATTTTTGCGAAATAGAGAAGCCATTGATGATGATTTTTGGAGATTTTATGGAGATGAACTTTAATGGCTTTGGAGAGAGTAGTTGAGGATGATTTTGGAGAAGATGAAGACTATTCCCTTTAATAGAGAGAGGTTTAGGGTTTTGGTAAGAGGGAGGAGACAAGGGGACACAATAGATGCCTAGATGCAGTTTACAAGAAAAATGCACTTATCAAATCATAACAAAAGTTGACTGCACATTAAGTTGGAGAAGGAGAGAAGATGGAACGGTTTTCAAAAAAAATTCTGGGTTTTTGCGCGAGCCGTCGACCATAACCCCTGCATGCATCGACGCATACTGTGTGTTTTTTTGATAATTTTGAAAGTCTACAGCATGCGTCGACCGTTGTCCTGTTTTGGTCGACTCATAACCTTCAAAAACCCAATTTTCAGTTTTATATCATGTAGAATGCCACACTTGCCTATTTATCATGCCTATTCACCCTTTCACAATATAATTTGCATCCAACACACATAGTATTTGCAGCAAAAGTCATAGACATATATAAGTACCATGATTGTCAAACGATATACTTAGTTTTAAGTCATGAATGTTTAAAGAGAGAGAGATATAAAGAGAGATAGAAAGGAGCAATATCACCTCTATACTGACCACACTTGTTAACAACATATTTGTACTTGCAACAAAAGCTAAACTTGTTAGTAGTACAAAAGCATAGTTGTAAATAGATTAATTATGAAACTAGTAATTGTTAAACCCGATCAGAAATGTCGAGAATGCCAAGTTCTCGACGGATATGAAAGAAGGGCTCAGTGGCTAGCGGCTTTGTGAAAATGTCCGCTAGTTGATTTTTGGTGTCAACGTGTTCAAAGACAACGTCACCCTTCTCTACATGATCCCTCAGAAAATGGTGTCGAATTTCTATGTGTTTGGTACGCGAATGTAACACCGGATTTTTGGTAAGATTTATAGCACTGGTGTTGTCACAAAATATTGGAACACGTTCTAGCTTTAAATTGAAGTCTAATAGTTGTTGTTTAAGTCATAGGACTTGCGCACAACAACTACCGGCGGCTACGTATTCCGCTTCGGCGGTTGACAGAGCAACGGACACTTGTTTCTTGCTGTGCCAACTGACCAAGGAATTTGAAAATAAGTGACACGTACCGCTGGTGCTTTTCCTATCCGATTTGCAACCGGAAAAATCGGAATCGGAGAAGCCTACCAATGAACAATCATTACCTTTGGAATACCACATTATATATTTCGGAGTACCAGATAGGTATCAAAGTATGCGTTTGACAGATTTTAGGTGAGATTCCTTAGGACATGATTGGTATCTGGCACACATACACACGCTAAACATAATGTCGGGACGAGAAGCAGTAAGATAGAGAAGAGAGACAATCATACCTCTATACCTTTTTACCTCAACGTCCTTACCACTTTCATCTTTACTCATATTTACACATGTTGGCATAGGAGTGTCTATGGCTTTTGAATTTGCCATGTCAAATCTCTTGAGAAGCTCCAAACAATATTTTGTTTGGCTCACGAATGTTCCTTCTTTCAGTTGCTTGATTTGCAAACCGAGAAAGTATGTGAGTTCACCCATCATAATCATCTCGAATTCACCCTGCATAAGCTCAGAAAACTCTCTTACGAGACTCATGTTAGTGGATCCAAATATGATATCGTCAACATAATTTTGTACAAGAATTAAGTGCTTTCCTTGACGTTTAATGAAGAGAGTAGTGTCAACCTTTCCTCTTGAGTAGCCTTGATCAAGTAAAAATTTGCTTAGTCTCTCATACCAAGCTCTAGGCGCTTGTTTGAGACCGTATAAAGCTCTTTTCAGTTTGTAGACATGATCAGGATACTCATGAGACTCAAAACCAGGAGGTTGAGCAACATAGACTTCTTCATTTATGAACCCGTTAAGGAACGCACTCTTGACGTCCATTTGAAATAACTTAAAATCCTTCGCACAAGCGAAAGCAAGTAAAAGGCGTATAGCCTCGAGCCAAGCAACCAGCGCATAAGTTTCCTCATAGTCGATGCTTTCCTCTTGGTTATACCCTTGCGCGACTAACCGCGCCTTGTTGCGAGTTATTACTCCGTTTTCGTCCAGTTTATTTCTAAACACCCATCGGGTGCCAATTACTCGATGACCTCGCAGAGGAGGGACAAGGTCCCAAACCTCATTTCTAGTGAACTGATTCAGTTCCTCCTGCATTGACAAAAACCAGTGTTTATCGAGTAGGGCTTCCTTAGGGTTTTTAGGTTCCATTTGTGAAACGAATGCGAAGTGATAACAGAAATTACTTAGCTTCGATCGAGTTGTTACACCCTTTGTGATGTCTCCGAGAATGTTTTCAATTGGATGGTCTTTAGATGACTTCCAAGCTTGAGGGAGATCATCGTTTGAAGGCGGATGAACTTCCTCGGTTACATCATGGTGTACATCCTTATCCTCCTCAACTTTGACTTTGTCAGGTTGATCAATCCCCGTCTCGCCACTTTTGAGTATGTCTTCTGTGGATGTACCTGCACCATGAACAACACTATCCTTTCCGACATTTCTCGGATAGGACTCATCAAAAGTAACATGCACAGACTCTTCTACAACAAGCAATCGTTTATTATATATTCTATATGCTTTACTCGATTGAGAGTATCCGAGGAAGATACCTTCATCGGCCTTGGAATCAAATTTGCCCAAGTTTTCCTTTCCATTGTTTAATACAAAACATTTGCAGCCAAACACATGCAAGTGAGAAACATTTGGCTTTCGTCCTTTTAGAAGTTCATATGGTGTTTTATTTAGAATGGGGCGAATAAGCACCCTATTCAAAACATAACACGCCGTACTAATGGCGTCGGCCCAAAAATATTTCAGTAGACCACTTTCGTTAATCATTGTTCTTCCCAATTCTTCTAAAATTCGGTTTTTACGCTCCACAACCCCATTTTGTTGAGGTGTGCGTGGAGCGGAGAAGTTATCATTTATACCATGGTTACCGCAATATTATTCAAATAAGTGATTTTCAAACTCACCTCCATGGCCGCTTCTAATTGACACTATGTTTGTATTTAACTTATTTTGGGAAAGCTTAGCAAACCTTTCAAAAGCGGCAAATGTATCACTCTTACTTACTAAAAAGATGGTCCAACAAAACCTAGAAAAGTCATCCACTATTACGAACCCGTAATAGTTTCCTCCTAGACTTTTAATCCTAGACAACCCAAACAAGTCCATATGAAGAAGTTCAAAATGTCTCGTTGTTGAAACTATCTTTTTGGATTTAAATGAGATCCTCGCTTGCTTCCCTTTTTGACAAGCATCACAAAGGTGATCCTTGGTGAACTTTATTTTGGGAAGTCCTAAGACTAGGTCTTTTGAGACTACCTTATTGAGTAAGTCAAAGTTAACATGCGCTAAACGCCTATGCCATAGCCATGAGTCTTCATTCATAGTTATGAGGCATTTGTCGCTTGTTAACGATACTTCATTTAAGTCAAGCATATATACGTTGTTTACTCTAAAACCATTAAACATATTCTTCTTATCATTTTCATGCACAATTTTGCAACAATCTTTTGAAAAAGATACATTGTATCCTTTGTCGCATAATTGGCTAATGCTAGGCAGATTATGTTTAAGGTTTTCGACAAGCAATACATCGGAAATCGTAGTAGAAGAGGGATTACCTACACTACCTTTACCTAGTATTGCTCCGCGGTTGTGATCACCATAAGTTACATACCCTTTCTTCTTAGCCACAAAGTCTATGAATAAGGATATGTCTCCAGACATGTGTCTTGAGCACCCACTGTCGAGAACCCATCTTCTCTCGGTGGTCTCGACACATTTCACCTATCAAAACATAATTAGCACAAGGAGGTACCCAATGGCATATTGGGTCCTAATAGGTTAGCGACAAAACGGTTGCGTTTGGGCAACCATTGGTAGATGCCTTTAGGAACAAGAAATCTCCTAAATCGGCATTTACCAATGGAGTGGCCTTTCTTGCAACAATATAAGCATGCAAAATCGAATTTAGAATCACTTTTACTTGCTTGATCCCTAATTACATATGCATATTTTTGATATGGGTTAATCATACTTTTTCTAAAATCCTTTTTATCAATAGCAAATGTAATTTTAGGCTCAAGTGCCTTGTTTAATTTGGCCTTAAGGTTTCTAATCTCACCTTGCCAAATATGACAAGTATCACACCCAAAGTCGAAAGGATTTCTATTGTCCTTACAATCCGATTCATTGCCTTCCACAATGGAAGCCTTAAGGTCCTCTAGTTTCTTTTCGGACTCTTTAACTTTGTGCTCTAAGTACGTAAAAATTCTTTTATTAGAGGCAAGTTTCTTGAAGGCTTCAGTTGCTTCATTGTGTAAAGCATTAAATGCGGTTTGTAATTCTGAATGCGACATATTTGAGGACTTATCATATTTAGAGTGACATACATGTTTTTTCTTATTTTTCTGATGAGCGGAGAGGCATAGATTCACGAACTCTTCTTCATCACTAGAGCTTTCATCAGAGGAGGAAGAGTCGCTGTCGCTTTCCCAAGCTATGTACGCTCTCCTAGGCTTTGATGATTTCTTGTGTGACTTTGATGATTCCTTTTCCTTTCCCTTTTTATTCATCAGACAGTCCGGTTTGTAGTGACCGGGCTTTCCACACTTGTAGCACGTCCCTCTAGTCTTTTTGCCTTTTGAGTCATCAACTTTGGAGTACCTCGATTGTTTCTGGAAGTTAACCAAGTTCTTCTCGGAATGTTGGATGTCGTTGTTTCTCACGTAACGGTTATACCATTTAACGAACAGCCCCATATCTTCGCTCTTGTCCTCTTCTTCTTCGTCGCTTGAGGAATAATCACTTTGCTCTTTTGCTTGAGACTTCGAGGAGGAAGTCTTGAGAGCTATCGATTTCTTTTCACTCACCTTCGTTTTGTCTTTCTTTTCCATCTTTTCACGTTGGTCTAGGCTCAAGAGTACCTGTTCATGCTCTTGTAGTTTGCCAAACAATGTTGTCAAGTCTAATAAGGTAAGATCATGTGCTTCTTTGATGGCGGTCACTTTTGGCTGCCATTCCCTGTTAAGACATCTTAAGATCTTATTAGTAGCAACATCATTGGAAACAGGCCTACCTAATGAATGTAAACGATTGATGAGATGAGTAAATCTCTTTTGTATGTCAGCAATGGTTTCCCCTTGCTCCATGAAAAAGAGATCAAACTCTTGTGTTAATGTGTTGATTCTAGCCAACTTAACATCGTTTGTCCCCTCATGGGCGATTTGTAGTGAATCCCACATGGCCTTAGCAGTAGGACAATGGGATACACGATAGTATTCATCTACACCTAATGAGGAGATTAAGATATTTTTGGCTTTCCAATCATAATTGTATTTTTTCTCATCGTCATCGGTCCATTGTGCTTCGGTCTTTGGCACAACTACGTTATCCGCATTGGTCATAGTAATTTCTATTGGACCATTGAGGATAACGTTCCATATTTTTCTGTCTATGGAGTTTATGTGCACCCGCATACAGTCTTTCCAATAACTATAATTTTCACCGTTGAAAACGGGAGCTCTATTGTACGCCCCTTTTGGTTCGTTAGCCATTTTCTATCTACGTTGTATTTGAAGCACCGAGTAACCAGAGCTCTAGATACCACTTGCTAGACTATGGCACGAATCTAGAAGGGGGGGGGGGGGTTGAATAGATCCCAATTAAAATTTGAGTCGGCGCTACCAATTAAAAATTGGTTTTGAAAATTGGTTTTAAGTGCGGAAGCGGCCGAGGAAAATATAGTCTAAAACGAACGATTATTAGAAAACCGGATATGCGTAAGCCTTTGGATTAATGATAATATGGAAAATAGAATCACAACACTAATCACACTTATCAATGTTCTAACTCACTTATTAGGATTCCTAGTTCCAATGATTTAAAGAGCAAACCAAAACTAGATACACAATTAAGATAATTTTGGTTTAGGCAATTTGTCAAACACTTGGTGTGCAAAACACTCCAAGTGATATTTATGTTGAGTAAGTGATTCCAACTAGCCTAGCACAATGTCTTATTGTACTTTGGAGTCAAAAATAGAGTTTTAACCTCTTACTCAATTGATATCACAATTTGACAATAGTGCTTATACAAAAATCACTTATTTTTGAGCTATAACATAAATGCTGAAAAATAGAGAAGACAAGTATTTGGTGAGGCAGTTCCCCCGTCGTCCTCGCTTCGGGGTACGTTTGCCCTCAATTTTAAAACTAGAATTGAGATAGATTTTATAGATATCACCTTTTGAATATAACAGTTTAATACAAGGATTGAGCAGCAAATATACAACAGAAATCTCAATATGTTGAATGTTGCTTTCACTCCTTGCCCCTTGATTCAAGATGAATCAAGTCCTCCGTTTGTTGTTGATGGACCTCCGATTCCAGCCACCTTATTGAACAACCCGTTGTTGTTCAAACCTTCGGCTCCGGCTGATCTCAACAGCAACAAATCGAACCCGAGATCTTCCCTTCAATATCACTGAATCCGCTACTAGACTATTGAAGAACACCTCTTCACAATCACCTTCGCTCAGTTGACCCTTGATGAAGAATCTCGTCCAAAAACCCCTAAAAATTCAAACCAATCTTGGAGGGTAAAACCCTAACGGTTTAATTCAAGAAAGAACCTGTCACAAGCTTCAACCCGAACTAGATTACCCAATCTGAGCTTCGAACCTTATCACCTTTAATCACTCACAATGCACTTCAAAAATTGCTGTGTGTAATTGATGTGTTGTGAGATGTTGAAGATGAAGATGATGAATCTTGGACACCTATTTCACTCTTTCTTATTCTTGAACACATGAATCAATTTTATAAAATGTTAATGTGACATAAGTGGTTAAACATGTATATATAGTACCAACCCAATTAAAGACATAACAGTATTTCAAATAGTAGAGGGAATCATTTAAAAACTGGATTTCCGCGCGAACGGTCGACCGCAGCAGGTCTGTGCGTCGACGCATGGCCTGCGTTTTTGGAAATCTGGAAAATGTATCAGTATGCGTCGACCATACAGTCGGCGTGCGCTGACCCGTTGAAAAATATTTCCTTCATGCGCCAACCCTATGGTCGACTCATGCCTTTATGTGCTGACCTGTTGGAAAATATTTCCTTCATGCGCCGACCCTATGGTCGACTCATTGCCTTCATGCGCTGACCAGTGGAAAAATGCTCTGATGCATGCGCCGACCCTATGGTCGACTCATGCCCTGCAAACCTGCAAAAATTGATCTTTTTGTGGTTTTTCATGCCTCTGGTCATGATTGCATTTTATCTACACATAGTATATTTATTACAACAGTTTTAAGACAAGTATAAAAGGATATGGTAGGTGATACGTTGCATCTGTTTAGTAGACCTGAAGTTTATAATTTCCAATCCATCCAAGGTTGTAATTTGTCATCATCGAAACCTGTATTGAACAATGTCTTGCAGACTCGTGTGATGTGTGGCGATTTGCCTCCACAATATCCTCGGCCACGGGCTCGTTGATTCAAATGAGGAGCAATCCAGGGTTTCTGGGACGAACCTTTAGGCACGGCTGGTTTCCCATAAGGATAATCTGGCAATCCTCTGCTTCCTCTTGAGAACGGCTGCAAGATTCAACCTCACTTGCCTGACTGCTCGAGGTGTCTTAGATTTGTCCATTCTTAAGGTAGATTTCTATGTGTTCTTCAACTATTTACAAGATCAAAGAAACTTTATGGCACACTGCTAGCCGTTCTTTCAAGATAAGAGCCATGCAGACTGTTTATGATCATGTTGACCAATTCTTTGTTTGAGAGTGGTGGTTGTATTCTGGCTGCTAATTCTCCACAGCTTTGCATATTCCATAAAGGATTCACTGCTATTCTGGGATAAGCTTTGCAACTGCATGTGACTAGGAGCCACCTCCAGATTGAACTGGTAATGCTTTTAGAAAAGCGTTAGATAAGTTCTTCCCTGATTGGATATAGCTTCTTTCTGAGTCCATGTAAAAACACAAAGATGTCATACTCAAACTTGAATTTCGGAGGAATCACCAAGTCTGGCACTAGGCATATATCAGCAACATCGAGCCTGGGCGTATCATACATTTTCAAGGCTTGAAGTTTCTCCTCAATGGCACGAAGCTTTTCCTTCATGGGATCAGTCAATGGAACCTTCTGAGGTCGAGCAGGAACTCTTACTTGTGGAAGATCGTCATCAAGCAGAAGATCATACAGTGGATTAGTTGCCACAGTAAATCCTAGCGGGGAATCAACATTCTGGCGGGAGTTCCCTTGACATAGCTACTTCAGCTTGCTTCTTCTAACTGTCCTAAGACGTCTATGCTCCTCTTGCTTCAAATGCTTCACTACTCCCACAGGTTCAACATGAGTGTCGGGAAATCAACCTCGGGTTACGAACAAAGGATATGTGAGCTCTTTGTATTTTTGGTCAGAGAAGGATATGCAAAATGAAAGCTCAGATGCTTATGCAAATGCAATGTTACAAGTGCACGCAAGAAATAGCAAGGATCAAGGTCACAGATCCTGCAAGGTAACATAACGGGATATCCCTCACCCCGGGTGGACAATCTATTGGTTTATAAGAGGGCATCCCAAAGGCTTTAAAAAAAGTCCCATGCACTAACCCTCAAACGTTTTCCATCATAACGACGATTCGTAAGACGACAATCCCTTTAAAGGATGAACACAGAGTTATATTTTAGTAACATTTGAATAAGGTTCTACAAAAGGTCCTCAGAATCACGGATTCCCAAGTCGGAAATAAAGACACCATTACGACTACACGTAAGGCATAATCATCCCAAAGGGGCCTCAACTGAGCGGTGGAATTCAAACCAACTCAACGAGTCCTAAGTCTCACAAATCAGAAAGAAACCACCTCCTAATCTTAGTGTATACTAGAAAGCTCGGGTAAAAAGCCTTTTATCCTTACAAACCATCCCCAATAAACCCAACAGGTAAGAGGACCACAACATAATAAATAATAAAAGCAAATAATCACACACGCGACAAACAAACTAGGTTTGGCTTACTAGAGTTCCCTAGCAGAGTCACCAAGCTGTCGCTACTCAAAAATGCAACGACGGAGAGGCAAGAATGAAAAGATAGAAGAGTTGCCATCGAACTTTATTTATCCCATGAGGGGAAGGGAAAACATCAAGAAAACCCTAAGAAAGGAATGGATAAGATGGTCTCCCAACCAAAAGAAAGGGTTCGGAATCCAGTTATGCGAAGGGAAGGTATTAGCACCACTCGCATCCATTGTACTCGATGGGAACCATTTGTTTGTCTATGTGTGAAGATATCTGCTAACAAATATTTCTTTCTAAGAGTGCTCTAAGGGGAGAAAAAGGTTAGAAACAAGGAAAAGAGAGATAAAGGGGGAGAAGAGACTCCGTAGGACCTCGCGGTCCTATGCCTACTTATTCTCAACGGGTATGAGAAAGTCAGAGTCAACATAGTTCGAGGACTACAAATAAAAGATGGAAAAGTGCTCGACAAGGATTGGGGCCCTTATGCCTACGTATCTTCACTTTAAAGAAGTAAAGAATCAGAGCAGATGTAGTTCAGCCTACGGTTAACTGGTGTTTTGTGGATGATGCTAATGTACGCATTCTAGCAGTTAGGTGTATTGCAGCTCGCTTGTGGAGTCTTAGGCGTTACCTGTTTGTGGTAGAACAGACGTAACATATCCTTTTTGAAAAGATAGGTTTTCGCCATCGAGGCAAGATGTAACATTTGATTTGTGAAAGTTATTTTTACAGGTGAAATAGGTCCTCGGATGGTAACCCCTTGCTGGTAGTACCCAATTCTTTATCTTAAAAGAATTATTGTGAAAAGGTGTGGCAAACATAATAACGTCTTTGTATTGAAAGATGAGTATCGAGACCACACACTCTACAGTGAGTATCCTGACACTCGGAGAGGAAGAAGTCTACACCTAATCCTCTCTCTTTAGTTCAATATGAATAGAACTTAATTCTCTTATTAAAGATGTTTTGATCTTGAATGGTAAGTGCTTTGCGACAGTGAACCCTAAAAGTAATGTCAAGCACTCGGGATAGGAGAAGGCCTACGCTTAACCACTCCACAACCATTCAAGTTTTATTAAGAAAAGAATTTGAAAATGCACTTGGTACGAGACCAAGGTTTTAGGAAAAAAGTTGTAAAAGAAAACAGGTGGTGAATTGGTTTGACAGTTTGTTGAGAAAATCCGCTTGACGTTGGATCAAGGGTTTGACTTGTACTTGCGTGCAAAAGCATGGTAGAATGGAAATGGGTTTGAAAATACCTCGACAACAAGTCGAGGGTTTTGGAGTGAGAAACGATATTAGTCCCTAAGGGTGCTCCTAATATCGAGTTCACAATGAAGTGCAACAGTGTGTGCAATAGGTTGATGGCGAATGCAGACGAGCACTCGACTTACAAAGGGGTGTTTGAAAATGGCTCGATGACGAATCGAGAATTAGTTTGAAAACGGTTATACTAGTCCCTGGGGGTCCTCCTAGAAGATAAGCCGAAGTCAAAGAAATACGAAATACATACACTAAAAATGGGAGAGGGGTACATGCGAATTACACGGGATTGCATGAAATAAAAGGTCTCATTGTCAGGTAGCCCAAGAGAAAGTCGTGTGTGTGCAATGTGTCCTAAACTACGCCTTTGAGCGAAATTCGGGTACAACTTCATGTTAGGGTTCCTGAAAATGTCCAAAGATCTGTCACTCGGACAAACAAACAAAAGTCCACCAATTTAGGGTTTTATGGTTTCGATATTTATTAAGTGTTTTGAAAGAATGTGAATAAGATGAAGAGGTGAAATGAATATATACAAGATAAGGATAATATACAGGATAATATGCAGGATATATAACAGGATATACAAGAATATTCACAATAATATATCAAGATAAATATTAACAGGTATATGGACAAGAAAATATCAACTGAAAATAAAACAGTGTATATTGACAGAAAGTAAAGTTAGTGGTTAGTTTGTTAGTGAATTGAATCGGGACAAAACCTTCGTAGCTCGACTTATGATGAAAGTCGAACTATAGGAGGTCGCGTAAATTGATATTCGTGCTATGGACAAGATAGAGAAATTATATCGAGAATCATTCTCCGATTAAGTCGTGTCGCATGGACCAAAGAAGAGTGGGATCTCGTCTTAATCGTAAACATCATGTCGATTAATCGAAGGTAGCCTATCACGATCCCAAAATAAAGAAAATGACCCAAATGGTCATTTTCCATAGATTTGAAATTGCGAAGGTTATGGACTTCGATAAATCGACGCTTACGAATCGAAAGACTTCATAGATCGAAAAAATTAAATAAAATAAAAAATGAAGAAGAAATTGAAAGAGAAAAGTAGGTGGTCTCGGACAAACCATTATCTATCAATAATTTGACCGATAATGATTTTAGATGTCTCGTCATCAACCCGAAAATGAAACTAAAGTAAATCCAAAACTAGATCAAGATAAGGTAAAGAAAGTGGCATCAAATGAAATGAGGAATGATTTAATGAACAAAAAAAACCAAAATATTTGGCGAACATTTTTTATTTATTTCATTTTATGCAAAAAATCATTAAATAAATTACTAGGATTCTAAGAACTTATTTAAACTCTAAAAAAACTAAATTAGAAAAAGTATATTAAAACTTCTAAAAACTTATTTAGAAAATATTTACAATTCTTAAGAACTTATTTAGAAAATAATTATAAAAAACTCTAAAAAATAACTTTAGGGAAAATATATTAAACAAGAGGGGTATGGATCTTGAATAGGGGGTGTTAAAATAGGAGAGGGTGGAGAAATGGAAAACAAAATAAGTTGGGAATCATTTGGGCTCCAAAGGGCCCATCAACCCTACTCAAATCAGACAAGAAAAAGGACAACATGGGGGGGGGGGTGTGAGATCTTGAACATGGGCTCAAAGCCCATCATACACAGACACACACAAAGAAGCACGATGGGCTCGCGAAAACCAAAACCCATAAGAGGAAATCCGGGTTTCTTTATCCAAGTAACTAGGTCGTGCCTTTTCTGCCCAAAAAATGAGCAACACCAACTTTTGCAATCGCTTCTTTATTTGCATCGTTGTCAATTCCAATATTGAGTAATACATAAAGAGAATTGATCTGAGAATGAATATATTCTGAATCAAGCATTCCAGTAAGTGGAGAAACCGCTCCGAGCATAGCGAGTGAGCCTCTCGCTTCAGTATCATATTTCGTCAGTAACCCTACTCTCGCCACTTCCATTCGCCGCATCACTGAGTCCTCATCATGCAATTCCTTCACCACTTGCTTCAGCTTAAACAAAATTTCTTCCTTCTTCTTTGGTTTCTCATCCACTACATGCACATGTACGTTCAGGAGATCCAATAACTTTTGATGCTTCAACGCAGCCCACGGCGTCAGAAATGATGCAACAAATCGACGAGGTAGAGATGTAGAAGTTGTCGACGGTTGTGCTTAAAGAGAAAAATGCGATAATGACGAGAACCCACGGAAACCAAGTGGGGCCCATTCTCATATCGGGAATCGTTTAGGTAATAGAACCGGCGAACTCAATGAGGTCTAGAGCTTTATTTCGAATCCATGGAGGTTCCCCTTCTATCTCAACTTCAACAGCTTCATCTTTTTTAGATCGTGTAGGTGATGATAAGGAGATTGGTTTTGGGTGGAATCTAGGGAAAAAAATAAAGACTGAGATTGAAACAGAGGTTAGGGAGTATGTGGCAGAATGGAGCTTGAATGAGAGGAAATGTTGAAATGCGGATGAAAGAGAGTTCCATTGACGAAAGTTGGAGGTTTGGTAGTATGGTGGTGATTTTGTTTTACAAAAAATGGTGAATAATGGTATGTGAAAGTGTTGTTCACAACGAGCTTGTGGTAATGGAAAAGAAGAGAAGGTGATGTGCATAAAAGATTGTTTATGGTCATCCTTTCTATGAGAGAGGTGACGTTTTTAAGTAAGAGGAGAGAATAGAGAATTGAATGTCTTGTTGTTGTTTTTTTTATTATAAAATCAATCTTGTAGGTTCAAAAATGAGTGGGTGTTGCATGGTGTATTATATGTTGCATAAAAGCAAGTCACCACCAAGAAATGAGGGAGGGTGATATTGATGAGAGGGAATGGACAAGTGGCGGCTGTGACCTCTCTCTAGGTCAAGGAACTTTCTCCTCATTTTTTTAAAATATATCTTGGACATGGGCCTTGGTGGAATTGGGCCTTTAATTTTATTTTTTAAAACTTTTTGTAACATGTAATAGGCTTTTCAAATTGCAAAAATAAAATGATAGATGGGCCTTGAACATGTTATTTACACCCTCCATTCTCTCACATTAGAAATGATGTCTTGAAAACAAGAACGAACCAATTTTGCACTCTGAATGAATTAAACCCTGACCTGCCAATGAATAAATCTCTGAATCACATTATATCTTGAACTGACTTTAAACTTGAAATAAATAGAGACCTTGAAGCAACAGATATATTCCTTAGTATATTGCATAAAACCTTAGCTGGAAAGCAATCTGAACTCCGATAGCTTTTCAACCATGAAGCACTAATACCCTGATCTATACATAATTGTCTTGAATTAGCACAAACCCTAACTGAAGCCTCGGGCGTAACCACTTGAATCATGCACCTATTCCTTAACCTTAATCATGAAATGAACTTTTGGTAGACCAAGATTAGGTCAAACCAACGAAACCCAATTTATATTACACATGTACTTGACCTGACATCCCTGCCTGAAAGTTAATTCACCCTAGCAATTCCTAGAACGGGAACAACATATATTTTTTTGGATTTTCTGAATAATAGCTTAGTGGGTGGATGTACAGAGCGGAAATTATACAAAGGTAGGACAAATTAGGGTATGACACGTTATAAAAGAGGATTAAAATTATAACTACTATCAGCAGATTAAAAAACACGAGGTCGAACAAGCGTCGAAAATGTTGAGTAATGTAGATGCTTTTGATTGGCTGCATTTTGTAGCAAAACATTGATGGATGTATGAATGTCATGACTGATGTTATGACATACTTAATAAGTATTCAGCAGGGTAAGTTTGAATAGCTAAGAGTCACTTAAGTTGGATGTCATGCTGAATGTTATGACATCAAGGCACGCAGGTATTAGTTTCTGTTATTATCTCAGGCTATACTTCAGGAAACATTTTAGGAAGCCTAGTTATCTAAGGCGATATATCAGACATTGCTAAGGATAACATGGAATGCCCCTGACTCAATTGGACGTGCGCAGTTTTTATGAAGAGAGGTTTGTCTTGGGTAAACCTAACTTCAGTACGAAGGCCCAAGGACTACATGCTGCCTATATATACAGAATCAGTAATCCTAATTGAAGATAGTTCTTGACAGGGTTTTAGAGAATATGTATTTGTGAGTGAAGAATTATGTTCTTCACGTGTTTTTGTGTGTCTTAGGAATACTTGTAAACCAAGCAATTATCTGCTGTATGATTGCATTGGTATAGAGTTCTTAAGTTGTCTGTTAAGTGTGTCACTCTAAAGCTTTTAAGAAAGAGTGATGTGTCACTTGATCAAAGTTGTGAAGCAAGATCAAGGTATTTTTGAATTGTGCCTTCAATTTTATTTGTAACTTTGAATTGGTTGATATCATTGCTGTGATTAAGGGGGAGTGAGTTGGTAACTCTGGTCTAATGTTAGGCTGAAGTGTCATTGGGTAGGTCTTAAGTGAAGAGTGCAAACTGGTTGTTTTACTCTAAATTAATTCTACTAATAGTGAATTTCCTCCCTGGCTTGGAAGCCCCCAGATGTAGGTGTGGTTTGCACTGAACTGGATAAACAATTACTTGTGTTATTTACTGTTTTCATTTACAATTTGTCATTAAATTTTGTAGTCTGTGTTACAGTGGATGTCATAACATATGTGGTAACATCCACTATTGGGTACCTAGAATTTCAATTGGCATCAGAGCAGGCACCCTACCTATTATTTTCTAGGTGAGATCTAGGGAAGATAAATTCTGGTGCTATGGACAAGGATATAGGATTCACAAATAGACCACCAATTCAGGATGGCTCAAATTATGACTACTAGAAACCTAGGATCATAGCCTTCTTGAAGTCTTTAGACAACAAGGCATGGAGAGCTGCAAACTCAGGATGAGAACATCCAGTGAAGACTGATAAAGATGGATTATCAGTGTTAATACCTGAGGAAGAATGGACCAAAGAACAAGAGGCCTTGGCTCTTGGGAATTCTAAGGCCTTGAATGCTCTATTCAATGGAATAGACAAGAACATTTTCAGACTTGTGCATCACTGTGAACTGGCCAAAGAGGTTTGGGATACCCTCAAAACTACTCATGAAGGCACCTCAAAGGTCAAAGTGTCAAGATTGCAGATGCTGACCACTAAATTTGAAAATATGAGAATGAAGGAGGATGAGAATATTCATGAATTCTACCTGAATATTCTTGAGATTGCCAACACCTCAGGTGCCTTAGGAGAGAAGATGTATGAAGAAAAGCTTTTGAGGAAGATTCTAAGATCTTTTCCTAAGAGGTTTGCCATGAAAGTCACTGTTATTGAAGAAACTCAGGATATATGCAACATGAAAGTGGATGAACTCATTAGTTCTCTCCAAACTTTTGAGATGGGAATGTGTGATCAGGTTGAGAAGAAGAACAAAAGCATAGCCCTTGTCTCAAATACTGCAGATGACTCTGATGAAGACAATGATGGAAGCAAGGAGAATCTCTCAGAAGCTGTAGCTATGCTTGGAAGACAATTCAACAGACTCATGAAAAGGGTAGATAAGAAGGGTAGACTTAATGTCAAGAACATCTCATCAGACATTAACAAAAGAGCCAAGTCTGAAGAAAAGTCCAACCAAGGCAAAGAAGCTCATTGTTATGAATGTGAGGGATATGGACACATTAGAGTTGAATGCCCCACCTATCTCAAGAAGCAAAAGAAGGCCCTAGCAGTCACTTGGTCTGATATTCTGAGAGTGGATCAGAAGAAGAATCAGCCAAACATGTCACTGTTCTAAACAACATATGCATATCTGATGGTGACTCAAGTGAAGATGAGTTGACCTTTGAAGAACTTGCAGCCTCATATAAACAACTATACATCATAAATGCTGAAGTATGTCAACTAGGGGAGAAGCATAAGAAAATCATCAAGAAGTTGGAAGCTGAGAAGAAGGACAATCTTGCAACCATTGACTCACTCAATAGTGAGGTTAAAATGTTAAACTCCAAACTTGATCAGATGATAAAATCTGTCAGGATGCTAAACCCTGGGACTGACACTCTAGAAAAAATCCTACAGAGTGGTCAGAAAGTAGGAAACATGTATGGACTGGGTTTTGTTGGTGAACAGAAACCCACCTTGGGATTCAAGAAACCAAAGGATGAAAATCATAGACCAAACCGGATGTCATGACCAATGTCACAACATCAGAAGAACAAAAACATGAATCAGGAAAGGAGAAAGTCCCAAAGGTGGAGGTGTCACTACTATGGTAAATTTGGACACATAAAACCTTTTTGCTTCGGTCTGCATGGATTTCCTAGTCACTCTCATCAAGATGCTTCTGTCAAGAAGCAACAATGGGTTACTAAGGAGGTTGCTCTAGTAGCTCATACATCTCTTAGGATGCCAACCAAAGAAGACTGGTATTTTGACAGTGGTTGTTCTAGACACATGACTGAAATGGAGAATCTTTTGATAAACCTCAAAACTCATTCCTTAAGCCATGTAACCTTTGGTGATGGAGCTAGAGGGTAAGTCATAGGTGCTAGAAAACTAGATTGTCCTGGTGTTCTAGAACTGGAGAATGTCATGTTGGTTAAAGGACTGACTGTAAATCTTATCAGTATCAGTCAGCTCTGTGACCAAGGTCTCAATGTCAAATTTACTAAGGGTAAATGTGTTGTCACCAATGAAGAAGGTGAAGAAGTCATGAGAGGGTCTAGAGCTAAGAACAATTGTTACTTATAGGATCGTAAAAGTAACTTGAAAATTTTGTCCCTTGACCAAAGAAGAAAAGGAGGATAAACTGTGGAATAAAAAGGGTGGACATCTTCCAAGGATAAAGAAGACCATACCCAAGGAAGCAGTAGGAGGAAATTCAAAGCTAACTCTAGATGATAGAACATATTGTGTAAAATGTCAGGCTGGTAGGCAAGTCAAGAAAGGACATCCAAAAGATGAACATCATAGAAACCTAGACCTGTTATACTGGAATTTGATGGAGTCCATGACAAGTGATCATAAAGGAAGCAATGTCACTCAGGATGTCATGACCTTGTACTGTGACATCAAGAGTAACATCAATATAAACTCAGTTCAGTCTAAAAACATCAGACATAGGGACAACAAGCATCAATTTGGAAAGGTTCGTGTGAAGCTTGGAAACACTGATCTACATAGTACTGACATGGTTACCAAGGGTCTCAAGGCCACTTAATTTGAAAATTCACAAAGCGAGTTGAGGACGTGCCTTTATGAGAGTTTATAGAAATTAATGTTAACTGGGAATTGTATTTTGAAAATTAATCATATGGTGATTGGTCAAAATATTAAGTTCCCTCCTCTTGTGCAATATTACCCCTCTAGCACCCTTACACATTACGCTTACTTCATTTGGTGCCCATACAAACTCTTCATCTTCCATACTTCTTCCAAAAAGCACAGAAAACCCTCTCTCCCGCGATCAAAGTCTCTAAGAATGTCTCAACATCCAAAATCTTCCCCTTCCAAACAGATGAATATCATCGCTGATACAGATGCTGATGCTAGATCTGATTCTAGCAACCCTAACGAGGTTCTTGTGGTAGCTCCTCTGCGCATGCTAATTCCAGAAGGACTGTTGGTGAAGAAACCATGGTCTTCACATGCAAGAAGACCTAAAGACCTAGTCACAGGTCAGGCTTCTAACTCTATAACCTCCATTCCTAATGATGATATCAATGGGGAAGAAGCTAGGCAAATCCACAACACCATTGCCAATTTGGTATCCAGGGTTTTGAGTGAGCCTCATGATGTGCCAAGAATATCTATTCCTTCTAACACCGAGGGTTCTGCTCCTTATCTGGATGAACAAGGTGATGTCATTCACGATGTTGAAACCTTGGAAACAACTTCTCAAAAGGACACTGACAAGGGTCAAGCCTCTGAAAAGAATGATGATCACATGCAACGTGATAAAAATGATGCTGATGAGGCTCAGAAGGACAATGTTGATGTTGTGAACCTTGATGAGTATTCAGACAATGATCTGATTGCGACAATCAACCCTAGCATAGCCAAAAGGCTCATGACTAGGAAAGGGAAGAAGGCTGTTATGCAGAACATTCCTACAAATAAGGTTACGACAAAGAGAACTCTGGTTGGCCCTACCAAAGCTTGGAGCAAGGTAGTTCCAAAGAAGAGGAAAACCCAAACTAGTTCTGAATCAGACTCTGAGTCAGATGTTGCTTGTGATGTCACTGACATCTAACCAAAGAAGAAACCCACAACTAGCAAATTGGATGCTAGTGTTCTAGATGTCCCTATTGACAATGTATCATTCCATTATCCATCAAGTGTCAACAGATGGAAATATGTATTCTAGAAGAGGCTGGCCTTGGAGAGAGAGCTTGCTCAGAATGCTCTTGAAAATAAGGAGATCATGAATCTCATTCATGATGTTGGCTTACTGAAGATAGTCACTCAATTCTCACACTGCCATGAGTTATTTGTCAAAGAATTCATAGTCAACCTATCAGAAGAATGTGCAGATAGGAAATCCACTGAGTTTGGCAAGGTTTATGTACGAGGTAAATGTGTCACTTTTTCTTCAACAACCATCAACAACTATCTAGGAAGATCAGATGCAGCACAACCTGATGTAGTTGTTTCTGACAACAAAGTATGTCAGGTGAGAACAGCCAACCAGGTAAAAAGCTGGCCATCAAAAGGAAAGCTAGTTGCCAGCAAGCTGAGTGTCAAGTATGCCATGTTACACAAGATTGGTGTTGTTAATTGGGTGCCCACAAATCATAAGTCAACTGTGGAAACTATCCTTGGGAGATTTATCTATGTTGTTGGAACCAAACCCAAATTTGACTATGGGACCTATGTTTTTGATCAGACCATGAAGCATGCAGGAAACTATAATATCAAAGGCCCTATTGCATTTCCTTGTCTTATATGTGGAATAATATTAAATCAGTATCCAAATATTCTCAAAGAAAATGATCCTGCAAGCAAGAGAGAAAGCCCTTTGTCCTTCCATCATAAGTTGTTTCAGGGAACTCATGTCCCTGACATTGTCATGGCATCTGCAGAAACATCCAAGGAAAGTTCCAGGACAGGTAAAGCTGAGGTTATTACAATGCTCAAAGAAACGTGCAAGGAGCTGGATACAAGGAAGCAGAATCTTGAGAGATTGATCAGGTCCCTTGAGCAAAAGGAAGATTCTGAATTCACTAACACTGATGAGGAGAGAAATGATGATGGTTCAAGGGAGGATGATGGCCAGAATGCTGCATTAGAGGAAGTTGTTGCCAATTTTGAGGAGGCAAGTGATAAAGATGTTGATAACAGTGACTCTAACTCTTCTGAGGAGGAAGATTAATATGGTGGTGTTGATGGCTTGCTGGTGTGCTTGGGTTGATGATGAATTGCTGCTGGTGTGCCTAGTTTTTTTTTTGTTTCCTTGCTTAGATTTTGCCCTTATTTGATAGCTGAAATATTTGTGTTTCTCTTCATGAGCTTTATGTTGTAATGACCCCTAACATTTGCACTTCCATACTTATTTTGATATATACTATTTAGTTAGTTTTGATCTAAATTTGTGGCTAAAAAGGGGGAGAAGTGGTAGTAACAGCAGTGCTAGATGTGTATGTGTAAGTGGTAGTAACAGCAGGGCTAGATGTGTATGTGTAAGTGGTAGTAACAGCAGGGCTAGATGTGTATGTGTGTCTCTCGCAGGTGGAAGACTTGGTTGTTGTTGTTGCTCTAAGTGTGCTATAGGTGTTGCTGCTAATATGCATGTTTGAACTGAACATGCTTGCAGGTGTAATAACAGGATGATGTTGCTGTTGCGTGAGTTCCTAATATGTGTAGGAATGTGTGTTAGAATTGTGTGAGTTTTGGCTAAAGCTGCATAAGATGTGTGTGTGTTCCTTGATGGAATCTAGTAGTAGGATAGCTGTTAGATTTGTGTGTCTGCAGGGTGTTTGCAGAATGTGTGTGTGGATGTGCATCTTTTCAGGGGGAGTAGCACAAAATGTTTCACAGAATTGTCGCTACTGCGAAAATCGGCGCCGGCTGAACAGAAGAGTCGCCACCGTGCGTTATTTATCCCACGGGAGGGAAAGGAAACGCTCAGAGTAAACCTCGCACAACACGGGAAAGGTATGGTCATCGCAACCAAAACCTGGATTCGGGAGTCGGTTACGCAAGGGGAAGGTATTAGCACCCCTCACGTCCGTCGTACTCGACGGGATCCACGCTTGTTTTCGGGTATGGATTGTTATTCTATCTACTCTAAAGGTCAAGGGTGAAAAAGAAAATAAAATGACTCGGCAAAGTATCGCACTTTATGCCTACGTATTCCCGCCTGGAACGAGAAATCAGAGTCAACGTAGTTCGCCTACCTACGAGAAAGGAGGGGAAGGTTGCTCGCTAGGATATCGCATCCTATGCCTACGTACTTTCACACGGCATGAAAGATCAGAGCAAACGTAGTTCGGGCCACGTACGACACAAGCTTGTCTTGATTGATTTTATTCCTTCTGAAAAAAGGTTTTCTGATTAGCAGTCCCAGCGGACAAAAATGACGCTTTGATGAGTTCACATTCTTTTACGAAAGAAGTGTCTTTTATTGTGTTTGAAATCTTTATGTGTTTTTCTGTTTGTTTTGAGAAAGAAAAGACAGAACTCTAACCTACGGTTGCGAAGGGAACCAAACTATCCTAATGTTATCATGCATGGGTTAAGACCTAGTGTCTATCATGCTCCTCTCTTGCACAGAGAGAAACAGAGATCCTACGGGATAGGCAGAAACAGAAACAATAACAGATATAATAAAGCGGTAAAATGCATGGATGCAACAGTACAAGCGAGGCAAGGGAGTCCCACTCAACCTCGAACCTAGAAAACAATAGGCAAAAGTGAACAGGCTTCACTTTCAACCCAACAGGGTAACCAGCAAACAATACAGTCCAGAAAACCAATCAATACATCAACAAATGAAATACAGCAAACGAAACAAACAGCTTCAGCAGCTCTGACTCAACATCTGGCTTCAAGTAATCTCCAATCATTCATGGGCTTCAACAAGCATCAATCTTCATCTTCATGACCTTCAGGTAAGGGTTTTGATCATCTGTCTTCCATCTGCCATGGCTTTTCTTCATGTCTCAGGCTAGGATGAACATCAGTCAACCAGATGAGGTGAATGAATGTTAGACAGTTAATTACCTACCAAGGGTGGTTCATCAACTGTTAACATTAAACAGAAAGTTTCCTCTCAAAAGTTCTATCTTTCAAATATATTCACTGATCCTTCCAAAGGAAGGAGGTGGATATTTGAAAGAGACTTTGAATCATAGAGAAAGGATAGAGGCAAACAAAGCCATCTATGTTTGAGAAACAAGCTTTCTAATCTAGAGCTCTGCCTAGCTCCTAATCCCTAGTCTCCTTAGCAACTGCTGGCAAGAACCTCCTCCTCAACTCTGACAGTTGATCTTCAATCTCTAGATCTCCAATGGTCTTCATCATCATGAATCTTCAGCTCTCCCAAGTCCCCAGACAATCCCAATACCCAAGCAAGCAAGCAATAATCCCCAGAGGGCACACCACACCAAACAATCAGATATACAACATATCAATAGCAGTAGGGGAATCCTAACTTTTCTAAGGGATCTAATAACTACCCATAGCCCCTATAGTCCCATAACTAATCTATTCAAACCCTAAGTCCTAAGGGAAATGAAATCAAACTTCCTAAGTCATCACCTAAAACCCTAGTTTGTTCATGATGTTCAAACCTATTTTAAGCACCTAAAACTAATTTCTAAAAATGGGAATTAAATTGTTTCTACAAGTTCAACATCTAATCTAAACACCCTAAAAAGAATGAACAAAAAATATTAAAGCATGTAATAGAACAAAAATTATTAAAATCATGCATGAAATGAATCTATTTAAAATGACATTTATTTAGAAAATATGGAAAAAATATGAAATAAAAATAAAAATGCAATTTTATTTAATGAAAATTTTCTAGACATTTTAATGAGAATGATGTAAAAAGAATGGATTGGAAATGATTTTTTATGAATTTATTATGAATTAATGAAAATGCATAAAAATTAAAGTGGAATTAAAAAATTAAATTGAATTAAAATGAGGGAGGGGGGTCTATTCAGCAAACACGCCCAGTTATCTCCAGGATGGGCCAACAAATGGTGGGGTGCGCGTAGCATTTTGTTAAGGCCCAGAAACACTCAGCATTGAAGAAAAATAAAAAAACAGCTGGGGGTGAAAATAGCACAAGGAATCACGTTCAAAATTAAGTTGGGCTTAAAACTGGGGGTGGGGATATCACAAACTACTCAGGCCCGCCCGTTTCAATTAATGAAACGGTGCGTTTGGCACCTGACTCATCTCCCTCCAAATTCAGAATTGAATCTCAGCCCTAGGATGGCCTCCCAAGTCAAAGGTCTACCATGAAATAAACGGACACGATTATGTCTTCCTCCTTTGATCCTGAAACTTAGGGTTTCTGCCATGGCTACCATGCACGAACCAAACTTCAACTCATCTGTTCTCATTCCACATGCAATGAATCAACACGATCCCAACATGAAACTCACTCTAAATTCTTCCCTCTTCAATCCTATGGTCTTAGATTACTCTGAAATTCAACAAATCATTCAACCCGAGCACAACAAGATCTGGTCACCATGAACATACTCTGAGATGCATCATCACAACTCTCCCTCAAACCTAGACTAAACTCTTCCATAACTAATGGTGATTAACCTGCGCTAACAACCTAGAATTCTAATGCACTAAGCCACGAGTTTCAAGCCTTAACAGTTTTGTACACCTGCTAATCATCATCACCAAACCACTCCAAATTCCTCCTAATTGCTCTACTAACCTTCTACATTACATCTAAACTAACAAAATCATGCTAACCTAATTGAATTAAGCTGTTTGAATGAAAACACACATGGTGTAAAATCTTGAAAACAGCTATGGAGACTTGTGGATCTGAGGCTTCCAAGGCTTGGATCTTGATCAATTAACTCAATACTCAATTCTGTATGCAATACTTTGATGATTCCTGGCTTGAATTGTGCTGTCCAATGGAGATTGTGATTTTGATGTTGATGATGGAAGTGCTCGAAAATGGAGTAATCACACCTTGTTCTTGATTGAATTATGATCCATGATGATGAAACAGTATAATGAAGTTGATCTTGATGATGATTTGGTGAAGAATTTGGGGAATTGGAGTGAAACTTCAAAGAGAAAGAATGAGAAAGTTTGTGAAATTCTTGGTGAAAATGAAGCCAACCCTTGATCCATCCTCATTTCATGAATATATAGACCCCAATGGTAACTTCTAGATCCATCTTGCACATTCCCTTGCCTTCCAACTTTGATCCATTTTTGAAATGTTTCTTAAAAGGCAAGTAACCATGAATATCTTTATTTTTTCCTTCTAAACTCAAAAAAGTGTTTGAACCATTGTTCTTAGAATTGCTTTTCCATTCAAAATCATATATTGGAAGTCTCCATTTGGACTTATAAATCTCCCAAACCATTTTCCATCTTGAATTTCTTTGAATTATAAGCCATTTTAGTTCAACTTTTGACCAATTATGCAACTTCATGTTATGAGCTTTTCCAACAATTTGTGACCTTCTTTCTAGACTTAAAATCCCATTTGGAGCAAGTTTTATGTTGTAAGTTTTTCCATTTGAGGCCTCCTTGTATGAGTTTTGGACATAGGTTAAAATGACCTGTAATTCACAAATGCCCAAAATACCCTTTTCTTGCCAAGACCATAAGTTGAGCTCCACACATCATATGAAGGCATACTATACCATTCTAGAAAGCTAAGACAATGAGGAACAATTCTTATGTTGACCAAGAATTCATTTGAAATCTCCTTGAGGGACAAAACTAGCTTGGAAGTCAAGTCACTTTCACAGACAAAAATTCAGATACCTCAGATGACCTGTAACTTGCAAGGACCATAACTTGAGTTCTATAAATCTCCTTGATGTCTTCCACCACTCAAATTAAAGGTCTTGAGATCCTCTACAAGTTTCATGTTGGCCAAGAAGCCATTTGAAGCTAGCATTTTGACTTATCTTGCTTGGAAATTTGACCTAAACTAGGGGATTTTACACAGAAACCCTAATTTAGAAACTCCTCTTCTCCTTGATTTCTCTTGAATTCTTCTTGGCATATCTCCATATCCTCTTTTATATGTCCAATGATGAACCCCACATCTCTCCACTAGACTTGAATGCCCTTTAAATCAGTCAATTGACCTAGGGTTGACCTAGGGTTGACCCAGATGAAACCCTAGTTGACTGTCTTCAACTGTAGCTCTTATGATCACCTCAATGACTTGTCTTCTTCTCCAAATGACTTTATAAGTCCTCCAAGATGTCTAGATACTCTCCATGCCTTCAATTCACAGCTCACAACCCTCTTGTTGACCCTCAGATACCCTCAGCTAGGAGATGGACTCAAGGCTTGATCTGCTGAACTCTTTGCTTTCAAATTCTTTCCTGATGACTTGAATGAGATTGAATTGGGATAATAACCTCTTGATAGGCCTCTAGAGATGAGAATAATGATTGGTCCCCTGTTGAATGACTTGCTATGCTTATGCTATGCAGATGGTTAGTCTATGTACATGACTCTATATGCAAATGCTAATGATAATGAAACATAAACCAAGAGAATAAGGTTGAGCAAATTTTAGAGTGCAACAGCTGCCCCTATTCAAGCGACTTGGACCCGATTGGGTGAAGAGCCCGGAGCCTTCAGACATTCGCGGTACGAGACGGTTGAATACTAGTGAAACCAGAAATTTGCCAACCGCAGAAATAAACTGCGCTCCTGCTTGGGGAACGACATTCATCAGCTGAATCTGACTGTTACAATAACCCACTGATCTCGTGCGACTGCGCTGGGGATCGTCTTCATCGTTCTGAAAAGGATTCTGTCATAACAGATTGCTTGCTTGTCCACGTTAGGACTCTGTCCGTCATCAATACGAAGAACTCTCAACTAGAACCTGTCCACGTTAGGACTCCACTTGCTGTTAACCCAGAAAAATCTCGGCAACTCCGCTGGGGATAATTCGTCTGAATCGTCCACGTTAGGAATAACTCTCTTCCACGTTAGGAGTAACCTCTGTCCACATTAGGAATAACATCGTCCACGTTAAGAATCATTTCTTCTGTATCTGTCCACGTAAGGACTCCAATCTTTCATCTTTCCACGTCAGGAAGCGACCTTTCTGATCTGTCCGCGTCAGGACTAAATTCTTCCACGTAAGGAATCTATCTTCTTCTTCCCAGTTAGGAATATCTTCTTTGATCTGTCCGCGTCAGGACTCAATCTTTCCGCGTAAGGAACCAATCTTGATATGTCCGCGTGAGGACCCAATCTTTCCACGTAAGGAATAAACTCGTCTTTCCACGTAAGGAAACCATTTTTCTTCCACGTAAGGAATGCTCTTGATATGTCCACGTAAGGACTCTGATCTTTCCACGTAAGGAATGCCAACTTCTCTCCGATTTGTCCGCGTCAGGACTACATTTTTCCACGTAAGGAATGCCATCTTAGTCTGTCCACGTTAGGACTCTCCTCTTTTGATATGTCCGCGTAAGGACTCAAATCTTTCCACGTAAGGAATCTCCGTCTTTCCACGTCAGGGACACAATCTTAATCTGTCCACGTTAGGACTCTCCTCTTTCCACGTTAGGAATCACTTCTGTTGATATGTCCGCGTAAGGACTACATCGTCCACGCGAGGAATAACAATTTCTTTGATTCGTCCACGTCAGGACACCGATCTCGTCTTGATTTGTCCCCGTTAGGACTTATGCGTCTTCGACCCGCTGAGGAAATAAGACTTGTCCACGTAAGGCCTCACACCCTGGTCTGATCTGCCCACGTCAGGACCCATGATTTGCCAACGCAAAGAAAGATAACTGCTGAGAGGAACTGGTCCACGTCAGGACACCAACACAAAGAGTAATCACTTTTGCCAACGTCATGACCTCCCATTCCACTACTTTCGAGAAACCGAATCTGCCCATGATAGGACTAACACACCTCACCAATCCAGGGAAATAAACCTGTCCACGTTAGGACGCCCACTTCTGAAGAAATCCCGTCAATATAGGAATAAATTGTCCGCGTCAGGACTTAGCTCTCCACTGACCCCAACCCACAAACTTCTTAGCACTGACGTGACAGCGACTTTGAGATGAACTCTACTGGGGATGTCTGGAAACCAAACTATCGGACGCCTGTTCTGATAACCGGCGGTGGCCTCTAAAATTCTGATTCATGGAAACCCTTTGAATGTTGACGTAACAACAACTTTGAAGGAAACAAATCGCTGATCGGATTAGAGAAACTTCAACAAAACTCTGGCGGGGACATAAGTAACTCTGCTTGGGGACAAAGAGAAACTTATCCTGTAGACTTTGCGGGGAATACTGCCGAAACTGACATTATCATTGGATATCTCATGCCGAGATCTTGAATGTTTGGTAGTTCATTTGAGCAAGGGTTCTCTCCACCTGAACTGCTAAAATACAGGAACTGCTTCAGCAAAATAAATGCTGGGAGGATAATGCCGACTCCGCCGGGGATAGCCAGATGCTACAGAATTATTCCAGCAAAATAAATGCTGGAAGGGTGAAGTCAACCCTGCTGGGGAATTGGGAACTCAAATCAAACGCCTTGTTGAGGTAACCCCCTGCTGGGGAATACAACTTTACTTGGGAAAAGCAGATGTGCATAGTTCGATCGGACTTCCTGCTAGAACGTGAACTGATATCACACAGTATCTCTGACAAAACAAATGACCGGACCCACCATCAACTCTGCTTGGGAGAGTCTTGATCTTTGAGCTCCACTGGAAGGAATGAAAACACTTGCAAAGAGAATTCCGCTGGGGATAGGATGATTCTCTTGGGGAAAATTAACTGACTCCGCTGGGGGAGAGTGCATGACCCTGCGGGGAAAGATGAACCTGTCTGAATACAGCCTTATGATCTTAAAATCGCCAAATTCTGCTGAGGACGAATAACTTTTCTGGAGCACGTCCTTTTGAGTAAGCTACGGCTAGCTGGGGAATTCTATCCTTCTTCAGGAAGAACATGCATGACCTCCGTGGGAATCAAGTCTTTCGTTATCGCAATCTTTTGATCATCTTCTTCGTATGGTTATGAAACCTGCAACAACACAAACAAGACAAGACAAGCCTATGCAATCAACTCAATTCAGGTTAGTGACGTTACACTCAGTTAATTCAAAGCTTTAGCAATTGTTGGCAAGGGCCAGTGATGTTATACTCATGCTAGCTTCAATAAACTTAGGCGTTTTATCATGCACAAAACAGTAAAGAACAGGCATCAAGTACTGAATAACATGTTTTCATTGATCGGGCCCCTGAATGGGCAGAGTTTTTTTTGTACACGGGATGTAACTCCTGAAAAGAGGAAGCTACGTAAAGCAAATATACAAGGATGCACAAGAAGCATAAATATATTGACAAATTAAATTTTGTACACATGTCGGCAACGGGATGCAGATGAACACCACGAACTGATCCTCCCATGACTCGTCCGACTCTAATGCTTTCCTGGTATCCCCACTTCTGAAGAGATTGTATCCGATAACTGGCTCCTCAAACACATTCTCCCGCATTGATGCTCATTGACATATCAAATTCGGACCGCAGTCATTTGCTTTTCAAATCCCTAACTTTTGCGTGAACCGCCCTTTACGGGTTTTCAGTTCACCGGGATACCCTTTTTTGCCGAAGCCGCCCAGTGTAGGTTTTCAACTTCGCGGGTGTACATTTTTTTCAATTTTATCCCTAACTTTTGCCCGAACCTTTCATTCTGTTTTTGGTTCGCCAGGATGCCCCATTTTTGCCTGGACTCTCTTTTTTCTGTCCAGCGGGTCTATTTTAAGCAAAGTATTTTTTAACTGCGTCCGAATTCACAGGTGACGCAAAGTCTTCTCCGTCCATGGTGGACAACAACAACGCTCCTCCTGAAAAGACCTTACTGACAACGTATGGCCCTTCGTAGTTGGGGGTCCACTTGCCCCTGTGATCTGCTTGCGGCGGGAGAATCCTTTTCAGCACAAGGTCGCCCGTCTGAAAGCTTCGCGGAAGTATCTTCTTGTCGTACGCTTTCTTCATTCGTCTTTGGTACAAACGACCGTATGCCAGAGAAGCCAGCCTCTTCTCGTCCATTAAGCTCAATTGGTTCAATCTATTCGTTACCCATTCTGCCTCGTCCAGCTGAACGTCTCGCAATACCCTCAGAGAAGGGATCTCAACTTCCAATGGTAATACCGCTTCCATTCCGTATACCAACGAGAACGGAGTTGCCCCGGTTGATGTGCGTACCGTCGTACGATAACCGTGCAAAGCGAAGGGTAGCATCTCATGCCAGTCTTTATAAGTCACCACCATTTTCTGAACAATTTTCTTGATATTTTTATTGGCCGCTTCGACAGCGCCATTCATCTTGGGTCGGTAAGGGGAGGAGTTGTGATGTTCGATCTTGAAATTCTGACAGAGCTCCTTCATCATTTTGTTGTTCAGGTTAGAACCGTTGTCCGTGATTATCCGCTCGGGAATCCCATATCGGTAAATGATATCTCTCTTGATGAATCTAGCCACCACTTGCTTCGTTACATTTGCGTAAGACGCCGCTTCCACCCACTTGGTGAAATAATCGATTGCTACTAGGATGAACCGATGCCCGTTAGAAGCCGTCGGCTCGATCTTTCCAATCATATCGATTCCCCACATCGAGAATGGCCATGGAGATGACATCACATTTAGAGGGCTCGGAGGCACATGTATCTTGTCAGCATATATTTGGCACTTGTGGCACTTTCTTGCAAACTTGAAACAATCAGTTTCCATTGTCAGCCAAAAGTAACCTGCCCTCAGCAGCTTCCTCGTCATAGCATGTCCACCAGCATGCGTACCAAAGGCACCTTCGTGAATTTCCTCCATGAGAAGCTTTGCCTCTTTCTCGTCTACACAACGCAACAACACCAAATCGTGGTTTCTTCTGTATAAGACGCCATCCGGGTTCAAATAGAAATTACCCGCTAACCTCCTGAGAGTCTTCTGATCTTGACTGGATGCCCCAGCAGGATACTCTTTATTCTTCAGGAAATTAAGGATATCGAAATACCACGGTTTGTCATCAGATGCTTCATCGATAGCAAATACATAAGCTGGCCTGTCCAACCGAGAGATAGTGATTTGGGGAGCTTCGTTCCAGAAGTTGACCTTGTACATGGAAGACAAAGTGGCAAGGGCGTCAGCCATTTGATTTTCCGCCCGCGGTACGTGATGCAATTCGACCTTGTCGAAGAAAGGCAACAATCTCCTTGCATAATTCATGTAATGTATCAAATTGGGCTGACGTGTCTCCCATTCCCCTTTGATCTGATTCACCACCAGAGCTGAGTCTCCGTATACGTCTAGATGTTTGATTCGCAAATCAATGGCTTCTTCAAGCCCCATTATACAAGCTTCGTATTCGGCCTCATTGTTGGTAACGGCAAAGGTCAATCGGGCAGTAAACGGGATGTGCGACCCGTGTGGCGTCGTGATAACTGCCCATATTCCGCTACCGTAAGCATTCACAGCTCCGTCAAATATCATCTTCCACTGGGACCCCAACTCTAGTCCTTCGTCTGGCAACGGCTCTTCACAATCCTTCATCTTCAGGTACATGATATCCTCGTCAGGAAAATCAAACCTCATCGATTGGTACTCTTCAATAGGCTGCTCCGCCAGATACTCAGACAGCACACTCCCCTTTATAGCCTTTTGCGAGACGTATTGAATATCGTATTCAGTCAAGACCATCTGCCAACGGGCAATTCTACCTGACAACGCCTGCTTTTCGAATATATATTTGATTGGATCCATCTTCGAGATGAGCATGGTTGTATGATTCAGCATGTACTGCCTCAAACGCTTGGCGGCCCAGGCTAGCGCGCAACAAGTTTTCTCCAGCATTGAGTATCGAGATTCACAGTCTGTAAATTTCTTACTCAGATAGTAGATCGCATGCTCTTTTCTCCCCGTCTCGTCGTGTTGACCGAGAATACAACCCATGCTTCCCTCAAGAACCGTCAAATACATTATCAAGGGTCTACCTGCCACTGGGGGTATCAAAATAGGAGGCTCCTGCAGATACTTCTTTATTTTATCGAACGCCTTTTGACAATTTTCGTTCCACGTTACAGCTTGATCTTTCTTTAAGAGCTTGAATAACGGTTCACACGTGGCCGTTAGGTGAGATATGAACCGGGCAATGTAGTTCAACCTCCCTAAAAACCCGCGCACCTCTTTCTCTGTTTTAGGCGTCGGCATTTCTTGAATCGCTTTTATTTTAGCAGGATCGACCTCTATTCCTCTTTCGCTTACGATAAACCCCAGCAGTTTACCCGATCTCACCCCGAAGGTGCACTTATTAGGGTTCAGCCTCAGCCTGAACTTCCTAAGTCTCTTAAACAACTTCAGCAGATTCACCAGATGCTCTTCCTCCGTCTGGGATTTGGCAATCATATCGTCAACATAAACTTCGATCTCTTTATGCATCATGTCATGAAAAAGAGTCGTCATCGCACGCTGATATGTTGCCCCAGCATTTTTCAAACCAAAGGGCATCACTTTGTAGCAAAATGTTCCCCACGGCGTTATGAAAGTAGTCTTCTCCATATCCTCTGGTGCCATTTTAATTTGATTATAGCCTGAAAAGCCATCCATGAAGGAGAATACAGAGTATTGAGCGGTATTATCAACTAACACGTCAATGTGAGGAAGTGGAAAATCGTCTTTTGGGCTTGCTTTATTCAAATCTCTATAATCCACGCACATCCGAACCTTGCCATCTTTCTTTGGCACTGGTACGATGTTAGCAACCCATGAGGGATACTTTGTCACAACCAGGAAACCAGCGTCCCACTGTTTCTGAACCTCCTCTTTGATCTTCATTGCCATATCTGGTCGAGTTCTGCGAAGCTTTTGTTTGACTGGCGGGCAATCTTCTTTCAGTGGCAGGCGATGCACAACCATATCAGTATCGAGCCCCGGCATATCTTCATATGACCAAGCGAATACATCACTATACTCTCGGAGCATTTCAACCAGCCTTCGCTTGATATCACTCTGCAATGCGGCTCCGATACGAATATTTTTCTCAACCCCTTCCGACCCCAAATTGATAATTTCGATAACCTCGTCGTGAGGCAGAATGGCTCTTTCCTCTTGCTTTACTAACCAAGACAGCTCTTCAGGAACGTCGCTATCTTCGACAACCTCTTCTTCGGTCTGGAATACCGGGTGCTCGAAGTCGGGACGAGTCATAGGTGGTTCAAGGATGTCATCTGAAAATGTTATCCTGCAAAAGGAATGGTTAAGTGCTTCAAAATGCGTATAAAGCGAATAACCACGTTGCCATTTTATTGAAAAATATAAAACAAGAAAGACAGGGATTACGGTATTTGCACATGAAAAAACGCCATTTATTTAATGATTAACGCGCAATGTTTATAACAACACAGCCCTAAGCAAATCCTGATGCCCCGGGCAAGACATCAGATTATTCAACAATTAATAAAGCAAAGCATTACTGTTTAAACGTCACAGGAACAAGCTCCTGAATAGACCAGTTGCACAGTCCTTGTCCTGGCGTGCTTGGCTGAATCCAGGCATCCATATCACAGTCGCTGTCCCCTTCATCAGACTCTGAAGCAGCATTGACAGCTCCATGACATACTCCACTGGCAGAGATGGTGATTGACTTTCTGAAATGGGGGGCCCCCACGGAAGGAGTTGATGACGACGGTCGGTACCCCAGCCCGAACCGGTCCATCTTCACAGGAATGTCCAACACTTTGCCCCAGCCCTTGGCTTCTCCTGCTTCCACTAGAGCTTGAGCTTCTTTATACGATGAGACAGCTATCTCTGGCACCTTGCCCGGCCCGGGACTCTTGTCCTTGATGCGCAAACCTTCGAACGCCTGGCATGGTGTCTCGTGGATCTCCCCGTCGACTTCCACATATTTAAACGATGATAAATGGCTGACCAGGATGTCTTCTTCTCCGCACACGGTGACTACGCTGTCTCCGACCATATACTTTAACTTCTGATGCAGGGTAGATGTGACTGCCCCTGCCCCGTGAATCCAGGGTCTCCCAAGCAAGCAGCTATACGCAGGCTGTATATCCATGATATAAAACTCCGTTGCAAACACTTCCGGCCCCACTTGCAGAGGCAAGGTAATCGATCCGAAGACTGTTCTCCGCGTGCCGTCAAACGCTCTGACTACCAAATCGCTGGGAGTACACAAAATCCCTCGAACATCCAGCTTCATCATCGCCTTCTTAGGCAGCACATTCAAAGATGATCCGGTGTCAACCAATACGTGCGACATTACTGATCCTCGACACTCAACAGATACGTGTAATGCCATATTATGGTCCCTCCCTTTCGGAGTCAAGTCGAAATCGGTGAAACTCAGACTGTGGCCAGCATTCACATGTGCCAATACTCCTTCTAACTGATTCACGGAGACGTCCTGGGGTACAAAAGAAGTGTCCAGGACTTTTAGCAAAGCGTTTCGGTGAGCTTCCGAACACAACAGCAATGACAGAATAGATATCTTGGATGGCGTCTGCTGCAGATGCTCCACAATCTTATAATCACTTTTCCGAATTAAGCGCATGAATTCTTCCACATCTTTCGATGCTGCTTCTTTTTCACTTGCTTGCACCGGAACATTTTCAACCGCTTTCCCTTTTCCTTTCGCTAGCCTTTCAGCCTCCACTTCAGGAGATATAAAGATCCTGCCGCTCCTCGTCATGCCTCCTGAACCAACAACATTATCCACAATCTCCACAGGCTGCTTGCTGACATCAATCTTTATCCCATCACAATACACCTCTATCCCATATGACCATGGGACTGCTTTCGTGTTCTCATACGGGATTGGCCCAACCTTAGTTATGGTAATCGGTGGTCGCTGAGCTGGTGCTGCAATAGTGATCGTCTTCCGCGGAATCGTTACCGTGGCCACATCACTCCGATTTTCCACCACTGCCCCTGCAGGCTCGTCAGTTGCCGTTCTATCAAACTGCAATACACCATCATCAATTAAGGCCTGAATGCCTTTCTTCAAATCTTCACACCCCCCAGCTAGGGTCCAACAATCTAAGCAGTACTCATTACATCCTGGGAAAACACCCCCCTGTAACAGTCGGCTCTTTATCTCGCTCAGCGGCGTCTTCAAATCTTCAACATTCATAATCAGATTCAACCCTTCCTCGGTCAGAATGGCGTTCGCCCCATGATTAGGCATGGGTTTCTGGACTATATTTGGACCTGCCGTTCCGAAGTTGATAGTCTTGTTGTCTAAGAGATCCTGTACAACGTGCTTAAAAGCATGGCAACCTTCTATATCATGACCCGGGGGCCCAGAATGAAACTCACAGTGTCTATTTGCATCGTAGCCGAACGGGGGAGTTCCCGTTATCGGTGCCAGGGTTCTTTTCTCTACTAGGTTCAATCCCAACAATGTCTGCAATAAATCAGCATAGGTTGAGGGAGGTTTCTCGAACACTCTTCTCGGCTTACTACCCTGGAATCTTCGTTGAGCCTGCTGTGCCCCCTGCTGAGGCTGCTGCTGCTGTGGCATTGGTTGCTGCTGAACCGGTTGTTGTTGCTGGATTGGTTGTTGTTGATAGGGAATAGTAACACTCGACACCTGCTGCTGCTGACGATATTGACCTCGTCCCCTGCCTCGGCCTCCAAATACCGCGCTCGCCTCGCCCTGACGGTGCCCACCATAAGCTTTCCTATTACTGCCAGATGCAGTTGATTCCTCGACTTGGAACTTTCCTTGCTTAATGTTACGCTCAATCTTTTCCCCCATCAGAATCAGGTCTGAAAAACTGGCCAGAGACGTATGAAACAGCATATCATGAAACAGCCCTGTGAACGTGCCGACAAACATATCATTCATTTCCTTATCTTCCACAGGAGGACGGACCCTGGCAGCCATATCGCGCCACCTTTGCGCGTACTCTTTAAAACTCTCCCCCTTCTTCTGCGAAAGCCCGGCCAACTGGACCCGATTGGGTGCCAGGTCGCTGTTATATTTGTAATGGGCTACAAATGCCTCCGCCAATTGCTTCCATGTCTTGATATCAGTTGGCTCCAACCCCATGTACCACTCTAGGGAAGGGCCCGATAGACTATCCTGAAAGAAATGCATTAGCATTCTTTCATCAGTGGAGTATGCCGACATCTTTCTGTAATAAGCTCGTACATGCACTTTCGGACATGTGTCTCCTTTGTACTTATCGAACGCAGGCGCTTTGAACTTAATTGGCACCCTCAAGCCAGGTACCAAGCCCATTGTTGCCATGTCCAATCCCACAGCACTCTGGTTTAGGACTCCCTTCATTTGCTCTTCCAGCATTCTAATCTTTTGGGAATCATCCATCGGTCCTTCAAAACCTCCTCCGGAGAAGGCATCCTCCTGCTGATCCTCTTGCCACATACCGTTTCCAGCCCCGTACCCATCGTACGCATTATTACGTCCAGCTCTGATCTGATTCATCCTCGGACCTCGGCCTCTGTTGCCGTACCCTTGAACACCTCCAGCAGGACCAACAGCCATAAATCCAGTACCGTTTCCGTTTCCAAAGCCTCCGTAACCCTGATTGACCATACCATAACCATCTTGCCCAAAGCCTTGAGCATTAAAGCCATACTTGCCAGTGTTATCAAATCCCTGATCGTTGAATCCGAACCCAGTATTGACAAAGCCATTGCCTCCTAGATTATCTCCCAAATTGACATCACCCAGCCCAGCATTATGGACAGCAGTCTCATTTCCAACTCCGACGTTACCATTCACAGCAGCGGTAGCGTTGTTGACGTTAGCAGCCGGCATATTGACTACGGGCGGAGCCACTGGCGTGGGAGTGCCGTCCCCATGAGCAGTATCAACCCGGACAGACTGATGATCTTCATTACCATGACCAGCGTTGCGAGCCAACAGAGGCTGGACCATGGCCTGCAAGTTCTCTTGCCCTTTTGCTATAGCTTCCATGGTTTGCATGAAGAGGGCGAGCTTCTCGCGCACATCCTGCATCTCGTTCTGGATTTGGTCCATGACTTTCCGACAATTGGAGCGTGTAGAATAGCGGTGCGGATGTTGATCTGGAATCCTGTTAAGTACCTGGTACAGAGCAGGAGATAAGACACCATTCAAAGATTACCTGTAATGCAATATGAATATGAATGCAATGCAATGTGTCTGTGCGTTAGGGAAGTTCATTCCCCCAGTTCTAGTGCGAAGGTGCCGGTGCAGTGACAGTGTTGACAATAGGAATATCGGAGCTGAATCATAGAAAGCCTCATATATTGCAGAGAGAATCAATAAGCCCAGGGTACAACATCACTGAGAGTACAAAGAAGGCATGACCTCAACCAACAATCCTGGTGATGGTCAGCACTATGCAAATAAAGCATACAAGCTACTATATGAAATGATCAAATCCTCCCAAAAGTCTGGTACTCCTCTATCAACTTCTTGGTCTCCGGATGGCTTGGTCGATCAAGCAGCCCTTCAACAAGCTGGTTTCTCCTCTTAAGGACACGGCGTACGTCTTCAGCAGTTTCTTCCCATGTTGCTTCTCCGAAGCAGTCTTCTAACTTTCGCTTCTGAGACACTGCTTCGTCTCTGGATTTGATTGCCTTGTTCAGTGCATGCTGGACACTATACCGGGTCATCACTTCCTCCTCACACTTCTTGATGCTAGACTTCAACTTCTCTTCGAGGTCGGCAATTTGATGCTTCAGCTTATCTTCCCTCTTCTTGTTGTTAGTGAGTGTAGCATTCCAAGTCTTATTGCAAGAAGATATCTCTCGGTGTGCTGCGTCGAGCGCCTTCTTTTTGGCTTCCAGCATGTCATGGGAGCTTCTGAACTCTTGCCCCAGACGTTCGCGCTTTTTCTTTTCCTCGGCCAACTCAGCCCCCAGTCTGTTTACTAGCTCGATCTGTTGCTGGAAAGCATATACGGCCTTGTTTTTCTCGCTGCGTGCCTGGGCTAACTCTTGCTCTAACCCTTCATTAATCTTCATCAAGGCTTCTTTTTCTCTCACAACTTGTTCATAGACTTCTCTAGAAACAGTAGTTGGCTCTACTGCCGGAACGGGAACAAGAATTGGTGCATTTGGAAACGGCATCTTCAACTGACTAACCCTCTCCTGAATCCAAACTCTATAAGGTGCATAGGCCTGACAGTCATTCTTTCCTAACAAAGGCTTCCCTCTTCGGTTAATACGCGTCCAGGCATGTTGCAACTTGGCTAATAACTCCCCTTTCACATCTCCTGTGAAGTACAGAGATTCCTGTACTTCCTCCTCTTGAGGTGGATTCTTCAGCGCATATCCGAACTGGCGAATGAATAGAGAAGGGTTGTAATTGATACACCCTTTTCTTCCTATCAGCGGGACATTAGGGTACCCCGAACATCTGAAGATGAGCTCAGATCCCAACAGGTCTCGATCAAACCACACAACGTCTTCGGAAGATAGCCTCATCAGGCGTTCTGACCAACTGGCTGAGGTTGCACTGCCTACAAATGGTCCCTTCGTGGGAAGGTGACTCTTGAACCACATATTCAACAGAGGAGTACAGCAGTAAACAACTTTTCCTCTTCGGTTCTCATTCTTATAGTGCAATGAGTGATAGAAGTCTCCGATCAACGTTGGCACTGGGTTGCCTGCAGCAAACAGATAGAAAGCATCCAGATCCACAAAGTTGGGCAAGTTAGGAAACAACACAATTCCGTAGATGCATAAAGCCAAAATAGCATTGAAAACCACCCAACAACCGTTCTTGGCGTACTCTCGAGCTTTGACAACTAAGAAATCCAGAGAGAAACCTGACACCCCAAGCCAAGAAGTCAATAAGAGATCTGCAGCGTTCATATGCAAGGCTTTGGCTAAGTCCTCCAACTTGGGCTCAGCAGCAGAGTGAATGAAGGGAACTTTGTTCTGCACGGGAAGCTCAGTAAACTCCACATACTCCTCAATGGTAGGTCCTAGAATGCAGTCAGCAAAAGTAAAACATCTCAATGCGGGGTCGTAGAACTGCATCAAGGTGTATAGCCCGTTCATCTCATCAGCAGTGGGCTTACAGACTAATCTCAGTAACCTCCCGTGGCTCATTCTGAAGCTTCTCCTAACCTCCTCATCAGCAAGAGATATCAGACCAAGCAGAGAAGTAATATCAGGTGAAGGCAGCTTATACGCAACTGTTTTCCTCAAACCAGCCATAATCAATACTCAGAAGTCCGGGCACTAGAACTAGGGAAATGCAAATGCACCTGCAGCACAGACACACGTTAGTGAAATGCAAATGATAATGGATATGCAGGCAATGCAATGCAAGTATCATGCAACAGGGACCAAAGCTGTAGCTGAATAGCCTGAACTCAATCAAGAAAGGTCTCAGATAGACCATCCAGAAGTCATCAACCCTGGTCTCAGATAGACCTAAAATAACACTCCAACACTGGTCTCTGACAGACCTCAAACCCTAACTCCAACTGATCTCTGATAGACCTCAAATCATATTTCCAATTGGTCTCTGACAGACCTCAGAACATATCTCCAAATGGTCTCTGACAGACCTCAGAACACATCTCCAAATGGTCTCTGACAGACCTCAGAACACATCTCCAAATGGTCTCTGACAGACCTCATAACTCTCCATAAATAACCAAGATCTCTGATCAAGAAATAACCGGTAGTCTGAAGGTCTAGTTACCTGCATAACCCTGAATCCCCTCACAGGTGGGTGGCCCTATAACTGGCACAAGGTACGGCATCCTATGCGGTCGTCAGCGTCACAGACTTTCAGGGTTGATGATACGATTCCCAGAAGGAGTGGCATCATCAAATCCTGAAGAGGCCTCACTCAGCCAACTTCCAAATGATCGGTTCCCGGAGTCGACAATTCAGCTGACCAACAACCCCTTCGACCCAAAGGGTAGAAAAAGAAGCCAACCAGAAGAACCTCGTCCGAGTGTAGATTTCATGAGACACTAATGCAAGCAAAGCCGGCACGCGCCCACTACTTTCTACGCTAATTCTAGGTGCACTCAAGCCCAGGTCCGGCTTATCTCTCAATATCAGAACACCCGTCACACCCCAGATACAGCAATAATAATCAATATATAAAGCTGGAAATACAAGGTCAGAAATATACAATAACTCCATACAAAATCCTCGACGGGAAAACAAGCGTTAGGATTGACTCTCTCAAGGGACGTTGGATCCCAAATGCATAAGAACCATCGCAGTCCTTAGCAGCCAGGGGACGTTGGATCCCCAGCAGAGTCGCCAGCTGTCGCTACTGCGAAAATCGGCGCCGGCTGAACAGAAGAGTCGCCACCGTGCGTTATTTATCCCACGGGAGGGAAAGGAAACGCTCAGAGTAAACCTCGCACAACACGGGAAAGGTATGGTCATCGCAACCAAAACCTGGATTCGGGAGTCGGTTACGCAAGGGGAAGGTATTAGCACCCCTCACGTCCGTCGTACTCGACGGGATCCACGCTTGTTTTCGGGTATGGATTGTTATTCTATCTACTCTAAAGGTCAAGGGTGAAAAAGAAAATAAAATGACTCGGCAAAGTATCGCACTTTATGCCTACGTATTCCCGCCTGGAACGAGAAATCAGAGTCAACGTAGTTCGCCTACCTACGGGAAAGGAGGGGAAGGTTGCTCGCTAGGATATCGCATCCTATGCCTACGTACTTTCACACGGCATGAAAGATCAGAGCAAACGTAGTTCGGGCCACGTACGACACAAGCTTGTCTTGATTGATTTTATTCCTTCTGAAAAAAGGTTTTCTGATTAGCAGTCCCAGCGGACAAAAATGACGCTTTGATGAGTTCACATTCTTTTACGAAAGAAGTGTCTTTTATTGTGTTTGAAATCTTTATGTGTTTTTCTGTTTGTTTTGAGAAAGAAAAGACAGAACTCTAACCTACGGTTGCGAAGGGAACCAAACTATCCTAATGTTATCATGCATGGGTTAAGACCTAGTGTCTATCATGCTCCTCTCTTGCACAGAGAGAAACAGAGATCCTACGGGATAGGCAGAAACAGAAACAATAACAGATATAATAAAGCGGTAAAATGCATGGATGCAACAGTACAAGCGAGGCAAGGGAGTCCCACTCAACCTCGAACCTAGAAAACAATAGGCAAAAGTGAACAGGCTTCACTTTCAACCCAACAGGGTAACCAGCAAACAATACAGTCCAGAAAACCAATCAATACATCAACAAATGAAATACAGCAAACGAAACAAACAGCTTCAGCAGCTCTGACTCAACATCTGGCTTCAAGTAATCTCCAATCATTCATGGGCTTCAACAAGCATCAATCTTCATCTTCATGACCTTCAGGTAAGGGTTTTGATCATCTGTCTTCCATCTGCCATGGCTTTTCTTCATGTCTCAGGCTAGGATGAACATCAGTCAACCAGATGAGGTGAATGAATGTTAGACAGTTAATTACCTACCAAGGGTGGTTCATCAACTGTTAACATTAAACAGAAAGTTTCCTCTCAAAAGTTCTATCTTTCAAATATATTCACTGATCCTTCCAAAGGAAGGAGGTGGATATTTGAAAGAGACTTTGAATCATAGAGAAAGGATAGAGGCAAACAAAGCCATCTATGTTTGAGAAACAAGCTTTCTAATCTAGAGCTCTGCCTAGCTCCTAATCCCTAGTCTCCTTAGCAACTGCTGGCAAGAACCTCCTCCTCAACTCTGACAGTTGATCTTCAATCTCTAGATCTCCAATGGTCTTCATCATCATGAATCTTCAGCTCTCCCAAGTCCCCAGACAATCCCAATACCCAAGCAAGCAAGCAATAATCCCCAGAGGGCACACCACACCAAACAATCAGATATACAGCATATCAATAGCAGTAGGGGAATCCTAACTTTTCTAAGGGATCTAATAACTACCCATAGCCCCTATAGTCCCATAACTAATCTATTCAAACCCTAAGTCCTAAGGGAAATGAAATCAAACTTCCTAAGTCATCACCTAAAACCCTAGTTTGTTCATGATGTTCAAACCTATTTTAAGCACCTAAAACTAATTTCTAAAAATGGGAATTAAATTGTTTCTACAAGTTCAACATCTAATCTAAACACCCTAAAAAGAATGAACAAAAAATATTAAAGCATGTAATAGAACAAAAATTATTAAAATCATGCATGAAATGAATCTATTTAAAATGACATTTATTTAGAAAATATGGAAAAAATATGAAATAAAAATAAAAATGCAATTTTATTTAATGAAAATTTTCTAGACATTTTAATGAGAATGATGTAAAAAGAATGGATTGGAAATGATTTTTTATGAATTTATTATGAATTAATGAAAATGCATAAAAATTAAAGTGGAATTAAAAAATTAAATTGAATTAAAATGAGGGAGGGGGGTCTATTCAGCAAACACGCCCAGTTATCTCCAGGATGGGCCAACAAATGGTGGGGTGCGCGTAGCATTTTGTTAAGGCCCAGAAACACTCAGCATTGAAGAAAAATAAAAAAACAGCTGGGGGTGAAAATAGCACAAGGAATCACGTTCAAAATTAAGTTGGGCTTAAAACTGGGGGTGGGGATATCACAAACTACTCAGGCCCGCCCGTTTCAATTAATGAAACGGTGCGTTTGGCACCTGACTCATCTCCCTCCAAATTCAGAATTGAATCTCAGCCCTAGGATGGCCTCCCAAGTCAAAGGTCTACCATGAAATAAACGGACACGATTATGTCTTCCTCCTTTGATCCTGAAACTTAGGGTTTCTGCCATGGCTACCATGCACGAACCAAACTTCAACTCATCTGTTCTCATTCCACATGCAATGAATCAACACGATCCCAACATGAAACTCACTCTAAATTCTTCCCTCTTCAATCCTATGGTCTTAGATTACTCTGAAATTCAACAAATCATTCAACCCGAGCACAACAAGATCTGGTCACCATGAACATACTCTGAGATGCATCATCACAACTCTCCCTCAAACCTAGACTAAACTCTTCCATAACTAATGGTGATTAACCTGCGCTAACAACCTAGAATTCTAATGCACTAAGCCACGAGTTTCAAGCCTTAACAGTTTTGTACACCTGCTAATCATCATCACCAAACCACTCCAAATTCCTCCTAATTGCTCTACTAACCTTCTACATTACATCTAAACTAACAAAATCATGCTAACCTAATTGAATTAAGCTGTTTGAATGAAAACACACCTGGTGTAAAATCTTGAAAACAGCTATGGAGACTTGTGGATCTGAGGCTTCCAAGGCTTGGATCTTGATCAATTAACTCAATACTCAATTCTGTATGCAATACTTTGATGATTCCTGGCTTGAATTGTGCTGTCCAATGGAGATTGTGATTTTGATGTTGATGATGGAAGTGCTCGAAAATGGAGTAATCACACCTTGTTCTTGATTGAATTATGATCCATGATGATGAAACAGTATAATGAAGTTGATCTTGATGATGATTTGGTGAAGAATTTGGGGAATTGGAGTGAAACTTCAAAGAGAAAGAATGAGAAAGTTTGTGAAATTCTTGGTGAAAATGAAGCCAACCCTTGATCCATCCTCATTTCATGAATATATAGACCCCAATGGTAACTTCTAGATCCATCTTGCACATTCCCTTGCCTTCCAACTTTGATCCATTTTTGAAATGTTTCTTAAAAGGCAAGTAACCATGAATATCTTTATTTTTTCCTTCTAAACTCAAAAAAGTGTTTGAACCATTGTTCTTAGAATTGCTTTTCCATTCAAAATCATATATTGGAAGTCTCCATTTGGACTTATAAATCTCCCAAACCATTTTCCATCTTGAATTTCTTTGAATTATAAGCCATTTTAGTTCAACTTTTGACCAATTATGCAACTTCATGTTATGAGCTTTTCCAACAATTTGTGACCTTCTTTCTAGACTTAAAATCCCATTTGGAGCAAGTTTGATGTTGTAAGTTTTTCCATTTGAGGCCTCCTTGTATGAGTTTTGGACATAGGTTAAAATGACCTGTAATTCACAAATGCCCAAAATACCCTTTGCTTGCCAAGACCATAAGTTGAGCTCCACACATCATATGAAGGCATACTATACCATTCTAGAAAGCTAAGACAATGAGGAACAATTCTTATGTTGACCAAGAATTCATTTGAAATCTCCTTGAGGGACAAAACTAGCTTGGAAGTCAAGTCACTTTCACAGACAAAAATTCAGATACCTCAGATGACCTGTAACTTGCAAGGACCATAACTTGAGTTCTATAAATCTCCTTGATGTCTTCCACCACTCAAATTAAAGGTCTTGAGATCCTCTACAAGTTTCATGTTGGCCAAGAAGCCATTTGAAGCTAGCATTTTGACTTATCTTGCTTGGAAATTTGACCTAAACTAGGGGATTTTACACAGAAACCCTAATTTAGAAACTCCTCTTCTCCTTGATTTCTCTTGAATTATTCTTGGCATATCTCCATATCCTCTTTTATATGTCCAATGATGAACCCCACATCTCTCCACTAGACTTGAATGCCCTTTAAATCAGTCAATTGACCTAGGGTTGACCTAGGGTTGACCCAGATGAAACCCTAGTTGACTGTCTTCAACTGTAGCTCTTATGATCACCTCAATGACTTGTCTTCTTCTCCAAATGACTTTATAAGTCCTCCAAGATGTCTAGATACTCTCCATGCCTTCAATTCACAGCTCACAACCCTCTTGTTGACCCTCAGATACCCTCAGCTAGGAGATGGACTCAAGGCTTGATCTGCTGAACTCTTTGCTTTCAAATTCTTTCCTGATGACTTGAATGAGATTGAATTGGGATAATAACCTCTTGATAGGCCTCTAGAGATGAGAATAATGATTGGTCCCCTGTTGAATGACTTGCTATGCTTATGCTATGCAGATGGTTAGTCTATGTACATGACTCTATATGCAAATGCTAATGATAATGAAACATAAACCAAGAGAATAAGGTTGAGCAAATTTTAGGGTGCAACAAGAATGTTCTGACATCTGTAGTCTAGGCTGACAGGTGATTGTGTTCTTCAGGATGTCATCCTGAATGTCCTGACATCCATAATCCAGTGCAGTCTAGATAAATATGTGTGATTGCTGTGTGTGCAGGTTGTGTGCACTGATGTGTTGTGCATCAGTTGAGGGGGAGTATCACTAGATGATCCACAGATTAGTGTGATGCCTATAGTATGGACTAACAGGTAGTTCTTAGGGTGTAAAGATGACTCTGATATGGTAATGTAGTTGTGTGTTTTGTTAGCTAGTAGCTTTCCTGCATGTATGGTATGATTTCTGCTACTTGTAATCTCTGATATGGTAACAGAGTGTTTTAGCCAAAAATTTGCCAAAGGGGGAGTTTGTAGATGCTTTTGATTGGCTGCATTTTGTGGCAAAACATTGATGGATGTATGAATGTCATGACTGATGTTATGACATACATAATAAGTATTCAGCAGGGTAAGTTTGAATAGCTAAGAGTCACTTAAGTTGGATGTCATGCTGAATGTTATGACATCAGGGCACACATGTATTAGCTTATGTTCTTAGCTCAGGATATACTCCAAGAAACATTTTAGGAAGCCTAGTTATCTAAGGCGACATGTCAGGCATTGCTAAGGATAACATGGAATGTCCCTGACTCAATTAGACGTGCGTAGTTTTTATGAAGAGAGGTTTGTCTTAGGAAAACCTAACTTCAGTACGAAGGCCCAAGGACTATATGCTGCCTATATATACAGAAGCAACAATCCTAATTGAAGACAGTTCTTGACAGGGTTTTAAAGGACGTGTATTTGTGAGTGAAGAATTTTGTTCTTCACGTGTTTTTGTGTGTCTTAGGAATACTTGTAAACCAAGAAATTATCTGCTGTATGATTGCATTGGTCTAGAGTTCTTAAACTGTCTATTAAGTGTGTCACTCTAAAGCTTTTAAGCAAGAGTGATGTGTCACTTGATCAAAGCTGTGAAGCAAGATCAAGGTATGTTTGAAGTGTGTCTTCAATTTTATTTGTAACTTTGAATTGGTCGATATCACTGTTGTGATTGAGGGGGAGTGAGTTGGTAACTCTTGTAACGCCCATTTTAATTATTCGAGTTTTCCGATGTATTTATTTTTCGGCATGCTTGCATGGAATTTATTTGAAGAATTAAGGTCCATGATATTAGAAAAATATGATTAATAATAATGATAATATGATGATTAGTAGTGTTGTTACTATTGTTATTAATATTATTGTTATTATTAATATATTTAAAAATATTATTGGAATTGATTTTGGGATTAAAAGAAAATGAGATTATTAAAATTGGAATAATAAGAGATATATTTGGAATTAAGGGTAACATTGGTATTATGTAAAAAGGAGAATTGGAGAAAGAAAAACAAGAACACGGTTGGAAAGAAGGAAAACATGGTGAAGGAGGTGGAAGCAACCAAGAGCAAGCTTGAGCAAGGAGATCATCAAGACTATCAATTCGTGTGGATTCTTGAAGTTCAACATCATCAAACTGCTTATTGAGGTAAGGGGGGGGGGGGGGGGATTGATCGGTTAATTTGGTAATTGCATGAATAATTGGTAGAAGGGGAAAATCCCTAATCCCCATAGAATGATGTTGAATTGATGATGGTTGCATGTTAATAATTCTGTTATGATTATAATTATCATGTTGAAATTCACTGCATATGGTTATTTGATGATTTGGGGTTTCCGGTAAAATTCGGAGTTAATGCCGGAAGTTGAAGAATTGAGTAGAACTGAGGATTTATCGACTATGAACTAGGATAATCGGTGTAGTCTTGTGGGATAGTACTGTACTGGTATAGTGTAGGATTTCGTGGGATTTAATCGGACGAAATCGGAGTGTGGGGTTGTTTCTGAACAGCAGTTTTTTTGCAGAATTCGCGTGCATTCGCTGAACGAATGGGGGCGAGCCTTCGCCAGGTTTTGCCAGGCGAACTGGGCAGTGAATGCTGCCTTTTGCTTCTGTTTGGCTTCGCTAGGGGTTTCGTCGGGCGAGTCCCAGCGAGTGTTTGCTACGGGGCTTCGCCAGGCGAATGGCAACGAACATGACAGCATTTTGTGATTTTTCTGTTGTACTGTTCCGTTCTCGCATGGTTGGACCCTTGTTGGTCATGAGCGAGTACGTGGTTATTGTGGATTGGTTGAGAGCATGAAGGTGATGCAGAGGGCGTGTGCTTGAATACTCGTTGATACGAACGATTGAACTGAAGTACGTTGTGATGCCTAAAGTGGCTATGTATCCTTCGACTAGGAATGAATATGTGTGGATGTGTACGTGAGATGTATGCACAGTGTGCGAAATATGCGGATCAGTAGGATCGTTACGCATTGAGTATGTTGTAGTGATGTGTTGTGGTAAGTGGGTTCGTAGGACCGATACGCTTATTATGTGTTGCATTGGTATGCTGTTAGGTGATGTATTGGGTCAGTAGGACCGACATGCCTTGTGTGTATTGTTTGTGAATAGTTGTGTGGCGAATGGATCCGTGGGATCGACGCACTGTGTGTGCTTGTTATGTATGTACTTTGTGATGTGAATGGATCCGTGGGATCGGTATGCCTTGTGCGTCGTGTATATGTATATGCTGTGTGAGGGGTGGATCGATAGGATCGGTTTGCACTTGGTGTGCTAGATGTATGATGTGTGTGGATGTGGTTGTGTGCTCCCATAGTGGAGGGTGATGACCCAGTGACCATCGGTATTATTGTTGTGCTCCCTTAGAGGAGGGTGATGGCCATGTGTCCATCGATGATACTGTGTTATGCTCCCGGTGGGGAGGGTGATGGCCAGATGTCCATCAATATTATTGTGATGCTCCCATTGTGGAGGGTTGATGGCCAGTTGCCCATCAGTGTGGTGTGCTCCCTGAGTGGAGGGTTGATGGCCAGTTGCCCATCGTTGGTATGTGCTCCTGAGTGCAGGGTTGATGGCCAAGTGCCCATCGTGATTGTGAGTCGGTACCTTATGTTAAGAGTGATATGAGTGAAATTGTTGCGTGATTGTATATTGTGATTGATGGTGGGACCGTGAGTCCGGATGAGATGTATATGAAATAGTATTATTAATGATTTCTGCCTTTTATTTCATGTATGTTTATACCATTAACATTTGATCGTGAATCTCACCCCTTTGTTGTTGTTGTTATGGTCAGTGCTTCTTCGGAAGTACAGACAATCCGGGTGTTTAGCTGGTTTGGATTGTGGCGTCGTTGTAGGACATGCTCTGATACATAACACCGGGGCTTTGGGGAGTTTATTGTCATTTGTTGTTTATGTGTGCCCCCTGTGGCGTATCTGTTCTTTTGTGGAATGTGTGATGATGCTTGATGGATATATATATATATATATATATATATATATATATATATATATATATATATATATATATATATATATATATATATATATATATATATATATATATATATATATATATATATATATATATATATATATATATATATATATATATATATATATATATATATATATATATATATATATATATATATATATATATATATATATATATATATATATATATATATATATATATATATATATATATATATATATATATATATATATATATATATATATATATATATATATATATATATATATATATTGGGCAGATGGCCAATTTTTGTATATATGATGATGCATATATACATGTTATGTGGTTTATGGCAGACTAATTTTATTTTTCCGCTGCAATATTACTGAAAAATGATTTTGAGAAATGTTATGTGGAATCTTGTGGAAAAATTGTGACATCCCGTAAGTGGGAGAAACTCTGATATGTACTTATTTTAATCGTTTTATTTTAATTTGGGAGACGGGGTGTTACAAGTTGGTATCAGAGCAGGTCGGTCCGTGCGGCCAGTGTAGTGTGTTGAGTCTGTCTATAGGATAGAGTTGCTTGCTTTCTGTTAACCTGGGTTGTTGTTGTTGTTGAGCACTATGGCTGGGAGAAATGACACGGCGTTGGCTACGGCGATGCAGGCTATGGCACAAGTGATGGCCAACTAGAATCTGGCTGTGGGAGCTCAGTTTAGAGACCTGACGCAGTTCCAGAGCAACAAGCCACCGAAGTTTGAAGGTGGAATTTTGGATCCGGTAGCTGCATAAAAATGGCTGAAGGCAATAGAGAAGATCTTCAGAACCATGGGGTGCAGTGACGAGCAGAAAGTGAGGTTCGGTACTCACATGCTTGAGGGGGAGGCCGAGGCTTGGTGGGATAATTGTCGTCAGAGGATGGAGGCTTCGGGGACTCCGATTACTTGGGAGGTGGTTCGGTCTGGATTTCTGGAGAAGTATTTTCCAGAAGATGTCAGAAGTGCTAAAGAGGTGGAATTTTTGGAATTGAAACAGGGCAGCATGTCGGTAGCCGAGTATGCGGCTAAGTTTGAGGAGCTGGCTCAGTATTGTCCTCATTACAATACTGAGGAAGCTATAACTTCGAAGTGTCTGAAATTTGAGAATGGGCTGAGGCCAGAGATCAAGGTGGGAATCGCATGTTAGAAAATCAGGAGCTATCCTGAGTTGGTGAGTAGGATCCGTATCTATGATAATGATAACCGTGCGAGGATCGCACACTACAAGGCGGCAAGTGATCGTAAGGGTAAACAAAGGTTCGGTGGTACTCCTTACAGTGTTCCGACTGGTAAGGGGAAGTTCAAGGGTGTTGTTGATAGGAAGCCCAGAGAGGGTAAGGCGTTGGCTGGTGTGAAGTGTTTCCGGTGCGGTGGCATGGGTCATTGTGCCAATGATTGTCCTCCTGATGCAAAAAGGTGCTTCAAGTGTGGGAAGTCGGGCCATGTGATGGCGGATTGTAGGACTAATATGCCTACTTGTTATAACTGTGGCGAGAAGGGCCATATTAGTACTCATTGTGAGAAGCCGAGGAGGGCTCAGGCGCCTCAGGTGGCAGGTAAAGTATTTGCAGTTGTGGGAACTCAAGCGGAAGATGGAGAACATTCGATCAAAGGTACTTGTTTTATCAATAACATTCCTTTGACTGCTATGATTGATACGGGTGCGACCCACTCATTTATTTCTATCGATTGTGTGAAGAGGTTAGGTTTGGTGCCGACTACTCTTGAGCGGCGGATGACTATTGAAACTCCCTCGATTGGTTCAATGACTACTTCGCTAGTGTGTTTGAAGTGTCCACTGACTATCTTTGGCCGAGACTTCGGTGTGGATTTGATCTGTTTACCACTTGGTGGTTTGGATGTTATCTTGGGTATGAACTGGTTGGAATTCAACCGAGTGTACATCGATTGTTTTCGGAAAGTGTTATTGTTTTTTACTCCTGAAGAGGAAGCGTTGGCAGATTCCTTGTCTGGTAAGGAATTGAGAACCTTGTTGGAAGATGAAGCGCAGGTGTTTGCCTTATTTGCAACACTGTCTGTTGGCAACAAGGCATTGTTGGATGAGTTAGCTATGGTGAATGAGTTTTCGGAGGTGTTCCCGGATGATATTACAGAGTTACCTCCAAAGAGAGAGGTTGAGTTTAGCATTGATCTTATTCCTGGTACGAGGCCTATTTCTATGGTTCCGTACAGGATGTCGGCAGTGGAGCTAGCCGAGTTGAAGACTCAGATTGGAGAGTTGCTAGATAGAAAGTTTATTAGACCAAGTGTGTCGCCGTGGGGAGATCCAGTACTGTTAGTGAAGAAGAAGGACGGTAGCATGCGTTTGTGCATCGACTACCGGCAGTTGAACAAAGTGACTATCAAGAACAAATATCCTCTTCCAAGGATCGATGATTTGATGGATCAGTTAGTGGGAGCTCGTGTGTTCAGTAAGATCGACTTGAGGTCGGGTTATCATCAGATAAGATTTAAGGAAGGTGATATTCAGAAGACGGCATTTAGAACTCGATATGGACATTACGGGTATGCGGTAATGCCTTTCGAAGTGTCTAATGCGCCGGGTGTGTTTATGGAATATATGAACTGTATCTTCCATTCTTATTTGGATCAGTTCATTGTCGTGTTCATTGATGGCATACTGATTTATTCTAAGTCTGAGGAAGAGCATGCGGAACATTTGAGGATCGCTTTGCAAGTGTTGAAGGATAGCAAGTTGTTTGCTAAGTTATCGAAGTGTGATTTTTGGTTGAGGACGGTGAGTTTCTTGGGGCATGTTATTTCGGGTGATGGTGTTTCAGTAGACCCTTCGAAAGTTAGTGCGGTGTTACAGTGGGAACCACCGAAGACGGTAACAGAGGTTAGAAGCTTCTTGGGTTTAGCCGGTAATTACCAAAGATTTATTGAAGGCTTTTCCAGATTGGCTTTGCCGTTGACTCAGTTGACGAGGAAAGATCAAGTGTTTGTGTGGGATGCGGCTTGTGAAGAGAGTTTTGAGGAACTGAAGAAGAGATTGACTTCAGCGCCAGTTTTGGTGTTACCGAATCCGAGTGAGCCTTTTGTGGTATATTTGTGATGCATCCAAGATGGGATTGGACGGAGTTCTTATGCAGAATGGAAAAGTGGTAGCTTATGCATCGCGGCAATTGAGGATGCATGAGCGGAACTATCCTACTCATGACCTTGAATTGGCTGCGGTGGTTTTTGTGTTAAAGATCTGGAGACATTATTTATTTGGTTCGAGGTTTGAGGTATTCAGTGATCACAAGAGTTTGAAATATTTGTTTGATCAGAAGGAGCTGAATATGCGGCAGAGGAGATGGTTGGAGTTCTTGAAATACTATGATTTTAATTTGAGTTATCACCCAGGGAAAGCGAATGTGGTTGCAGATGCGTTGAGCAGGAAGACAATTCATATGTCGGCATTGATGGTAAAAGAGATGGAGCTTATTGAGCAGTTTCGGGATTTGAGCATGGTTTGTGAGTTTACATCGGATGGTGTGACGTTGGGTAAATTGCAAGTGAAGAATGATTTCTTGGACATGATTAGAGAACATCAGAAGTTGGATGTGAAACTTGTGGATTTGATGCGAGAGGCCGGAAGTGACTCCGGTAGTGATTTCAGGTTGGATAATGCGGGTGTGTTGAGGTTTCGGGGCAGAATTTGCGTGTCAGATAATGATGAGTTGAAGAAGTCGATTATGGACGAAGGACATCGTAGTAGCCTGAGTGTTCATCCAGGAGCTACGAAGATGTATCAGGACTTGAAAAATTTATTTTGGTGGTCGGGCATGAAAAAGGATATTGCTCGATATGTCTATGCTTGTTTGGTTTGTCAGAAGTCGAAGGTGGAGCATTAGAGACCTTCTGGGATGATGCAACCGTTAGAGATTCTGGTTTGGAAGTGGGATTGTATTGCTATGGACTTTGTTACAGGGTTGCCAAATACGGCGAGAGGATTTGATGGCATTTGGGTGATTGTGGATCGGCTTACGAAGTCTGCGCACTTTGTACCGATCAGTATTAGCTTTTCGTTAGAGAAGCTGGCAGAGATTTATATTCGGGTAATTGTGAAGTTGCACGGTATACCATTGAACATTGTGTCGGATAGAGATCTGAGGTTCACTTCTGTGTTTTGGAAGAGTTTACAAGAGGCTTTGGGAACTGAGTTGAAGTTGAGTTCGGCTTATCATCCGCAGATGGATGGGCAGTCAGAGAGGACTATTCAGACTTTAGAGGACTTGTTGCGAGCTTGTGTGTTAGGGAAAGGTGGTACGTGGGATACTCATTTGCCTTTGGTAGAGTTCACGTACAATAACAGTTACCATTCCAGTATCGGGATGGCACCGTTTGAGGCTCTTTATGGTAGGAGGTGCAGGACTCCTTTGTGTTGGTATGAGTCGGGTGAGCGTGTTGTGTTGGGACCAGAGTTGGTACAGCAGACTACTGAGACAGTGCAGGTGATTCGTGAAAAGATGAAAGCATCTCAGATCGGCAGAAGAGTTATTATGATAACCGCAGGAAAGAGTTGGAATTCAGTGAGGGTGACCATGTATTCTTGAGGGTTAACCCAGTGATGGGTGTTGGACGTGCTTTGAAGTCCAAGAAGTTGGACCCGAAGTTTATCGGACCGTATCAGATTTTGCAGAGGATCGGTGTTGTGGCTTATAGGGTGGCGTAGCCTTCAGAGCTTTCGAACTTGCATGACGTGTTTCACGTGTTGCAACTTCAGAAGTATGTGCACGATCCGTCTCACGTGATTCAGAGGGATGAAGTCCAAGTTAGAGAGAATCTAACTGTGGAGACATTGCCGTTGAGGATCGAGGATCGCAAGATGAAGCGACTCAGAGGGAAAGAGATACCTTTGGTGAGAGTAGCTTGGAGAGGTGCTGCAGGAGGCAGTGTGACCTAGGATTTGGAGAGCAGGATGCGGGAAGCGTATCCAGAGCTGTTTCCATCAGGTATTTTCGAGGACGAAAATAATTAAAGTGGGGGAGAGTTGTAACGCCCATTTTAATTATTCGAGTTTTCCGATGTATTTATTTTTCGGCATGTTGGCGTGGAATTTATTTGAAGAATTAAGGTCCATGATATTAGAAAAATATAATTAATAATAATGATAATATGATGATTAGTAGTGTTGTTACTATTTTTATTAATATTGTTGTTATTATTAATATATTTAAAAATATTATTGGAATTGATTTTGGGATTAAAAGAAAATGAGATTATTAAAATTGGAATAATAAGAGATATATTTGGAATTAAGGGTAACATTGGTATTATGTAAAAAGGAGATTTGGAGAAAGAAAAACAAGAACACGGTTGGAAAGAAGGAAAACACGGTGAAGGAGGTGGAAGCAACCAAGAGCAAGCTTGAGCAAGGAGATCATCAAGACTATCAATTCGTGTGGATTCTTGAAGTTCAACATCATCAAACTGTTTATTGAGGTAAGGGGGGGGGGATTGATCGGTTAATTTGGTAATTGCATGAATAATTGATAAAAGGGGAAACTCCCTAATCCCCATAGAATGATGTTGAATTGATGATGGTTGCATGTTAATAATTCTTTTATGATTATAGTTATCATGTTGAAATTCGTTACATGTGGTTATTTGATGATTTGGGGTTTTCGGTAAAATTCGGAGTTAATGTCGGAAGTTGAAGAATTGAGTAGAACTGAGGATTTATTGACTATGAACTAGGATAATCGGTGTAGTCTTGTGGGATAGTACTGTACTGGTATAGTGTAGGATTTCCTGGGATTTAATCAGACGAAATTGGAGTGTGGGGCTGTTTCTGAACAGCAGTTTTTCTGCAGAATTCGCGTGCATTCGCTGGGCCAATGGGGGCGAGCCTTCACCAGGTTTCGCCATTCGCTGCCTTTTGCTTCTGTTTGGCTTCGCTAGGGGTTTCTCCGGGCGAGTCCCAGTGAGTGTTCGCTGCGGGGCTTCGCCAGGCGAATGGCAGCGAACATGACAACATTTTGTGATTTTTCTGCTGTGCTGTTCCGTTCTCGCGTGGTTGGACCCTTGTTGGTCGTGAGCGAGTACGTGGTTATTGTGGATCGGTTGAGAGCATGAAGGTGATGCAGAGGGTGTGTGCTTGAATACTCATTGATACGAACGATTGAACTGAAGTACACTATGATGCCTAAAGTGGCTATGTATCCTTCGACTAGGAATGAATATGTGTGGATGCGTACGTGAGATGTATGCACAATGTGCGAAATATGCGGATCAGTAGGATTGTTACGCATTGAGTATGTTGTAGTGATGTGTTGTGGTAAGTGGGTCCGTAGGACCAATACGCTTATCATGCGTTGCATTGGTATGCTGTTATGTGATGTATTGGGTCAGTAGGACCGACATGCCTTGTGTGTATTGTTTGTGATAAGTTGTGTGGCGAATGGATCAGTGGGATCGACGCACTGTGTGTGCTTGTTATGTATGTACTTTGTAATGTGAATGGATCCGTGGGATCGGTACGCCTTGTGCGTCGTGTATATGTATATGTTGTGTGAGGGGTGGATCGATAGGATCGGTTTGCACTTGGTGTGCTAGATGTATGATGTGTGTGGATGTGGTTGTGTGCTCCCGTAGTGGAGGGTGATGGCCCAGTGACCATCGATATTATTGTTGTGCTCCCGTAGAGGAGGGTGATGTCCATGTGTCCATCAATGATATTGTGTTATGCTCCCGGTGGGAGGGTGATGGCCAGGTGTCCATCGATATTATTATGATGCTCCCATTGTGGAGGGTTGATGGCCAGTTGCCCATCAGTGTGGTATGCTCCCTGAGTGGAGGGTTGATGGCCAGGTACCCATCGTTGGTATGTGCTCTTGAGTGGAGGGTTGATGGCCAAGTGCCCATCGTGATTGTGAGTCGGTACCGTATGTTAAGAGTGGTGTGAGTGCAATTATTGCGTGATTGTATATTGTGATTGATGGTGGGACCGTGAGTCCGGATGAGATGTATATGAAATAGTATTATTAATGATTTCTGCCTTTTATTTCATGTATGTTTATACCATTAAAATTTGATCGTGAATCTCACCCCTTTGTTGTTGTTGTGGTATGTGCTTCTTCGAAAGTACAGACAATCCAGGTGTTTAGCTGGTTTGGATTGTGGCGTCGTTGTAGGACATGCTCTGATACGTAACACCGGGGCTTTTGAGAGTTTGTTGTCATTTGTTGTTTATGTGTGCCCCCTGAGGCGTATCTGTTCTTTTGTGGGATGTGTGATGATGCTTGATGGATATTGTCATACCCGAAATTTGTCCTACCCTCTCATTCTCTTTCACTAAGTATTTGTGTCAATTTATGAATACTCTAGATAGTCATTTGGGCTTCTGATATTGTTTTTTAAGATTTGGATTATGAAGGCCTCGTTTATGCTCGTGGTAATTATAAGTTCTTGCCAAAATGAAGGTGTCAAGAAGGAAAAAAATGTTTCATCTTTCCCATGATCAAATCTCAAAACAAGATTGACGTTTCAAGTTATATGACTGGTTTATTTTTTTTAAGGTCTAACGGATTGGTTTTATTAATTTTAAGTCATATATCAAGATGGGTTCAAATTGCACTCCAACGTGATGCTAAGAAGATTTGGTCATATTTTAATTCCAAGACTGGACTCGTTGCATGTTTAGACATAATGTGAATTACTTTAAAATATAAGGGAAATTATTAGAGTAAAGCATGAGTGCATTAAGATGGTCTAAACTATCAAGATAAAAGAGTAAAAATCAAAATTTGAGTCAATTATAGACGACATGATCATTGGTCATTACCAGCCGTGTGGGACTTGCTTTAAAAGTTGTTTCAAAGTCAACTCATACCAGGATGTTTCAATTTGTTTTCATGCCATGAATCCAGTTTCACAAGCAATGATTCAAGTTACTTAAAGGTTTGTTGAATTATTTGGTTATTTCCTCATTAAGTTTTGAGGGTATTAAGATAATTTCAATCCATACATCAAGTCAACGTGAGAACCATGCAAGTTATGTTGTTTGAGCCTTTTCCGGATTTCAAAGCCGTGTTGGGATTATTACAAGATGGACTCAGTACATTTGAGTGCAAACATATTTTAATAAATAGACTCTAAGTATTTGATACAAGATATGGAAGAACATGATGCGTGTGATCCCTGTTTACAAAACCATGGAGATGAAAATACAGTCGGATGGAATTCAATGAATTTTCCTAAACTACAAACTACAGCCCGTCATAATTCTTTATGCAAAGTTCTGCTACAATCCTACTCAATGTGCGTTTTTCACCTGCAATCAGTCTCCGAAAAGCTTCATCAGTCTTCAACTGTTGTTATTTTTCCCGCACCGTACCGAGATAGTCTCAGAGTTACACCAATTCTCCAACGTCTTTTTCGATCAACCGGCGACAGCCCTGTCCTTTAACTAATAGCACCCGCCTTCAAAAACAACAAGATCACTGCAAGCATTAAGATAAGGCAATAAGCTAAAGACTATTGATACATAATAAGAATATGAGCTGTAACAAGTTTTAAAGTTAAACCGCATCAGAACAAGGAGTTGAAATCAATTACAGGAGAAATGCCATGATTCATTTACTTGTACCAAACTGACTCCATGTTGGAGTCTCCTCTACATCAAGCATCATCAAGATTCTCCAATGCAGCATTACACCAAGTCTCATGCTAGTTCATAACCAGTCTAAACCGCCATTGTTGAGCTCTTCATCAACACGAGCTTCACGACAAATCTTTTCAACCTTCACTCGTCATGCCTGAGACCAAAATGCAAGAAATGGATAGTACATACAAAGTCCAATGAAAAAACTCATAATCAATTGAGCAAAATTACCAAAAAGAATTTCTACACTCCATTTCCGACTGAATATAACAGCACCGATACTTAGCCAAGTCTCAAAAGTAGTAATCACCTCCAAGAAGTTAAGAACCCAGTTTCATTCTCACAAAAAAAAATTGTGTCCTTCGTTTAAGAACTGCTTCTCAAAGTGTGTTCATCAAACTCATACCTAGACACACAAAAGTTTGGTCAAATTCAAGCCGGGTCGGAATAGAAAACGTTTTCTTTTTTCATTCATGGTAAATATAGCAAACAAAATACCTGCACTATCATGAAACAAAAGTCCAATGGTGATGCTACAGCAAGAGGCTTTGGCCTAGAAAATTCATCATTGTGATGTAGTCTTTATGCTATCCTGGTTTCCAATTTGCTGCCGACAGTTGTGAACCTAAAAAATAAGTGAAACTGTTGAACAGAGTCAAGTTTTTGATAAAGCAGATGGTATAGGACTTTGAGACATAGCTTACAAGATTTTCGGTAGCTGCGACGTCGCCATGAAATGCACGACTAGTACATCTAGGAAATGTCAATATAGTTTGTAGATCTTGGCATTATCAAAAACTCACAAGTCTTAAATCATGCAAATGATCAATGCAAGGGCAGGATCATGCCATTGGTCCTAAAATCAAGAATTATAAAGACCAAGTTACAAGTTGTCGAGTTAAAGATCAAAAATAAATAAAGTGACTGAGTTACAAGAAGATACCAGCTTTATTGCAAAAGTAAGCAACAATAATCCAAGGGATTTCAAAATTCCCCACAAGCTTGAAACTTCAGCCCATGCTATACTACTTCTGCACATACAAAACCGGCATCAATAAATTTGGTTAAGAAGAAGCATAGAAAGAGGGACTATGAAAAGTTCAAGAGTTGAGTGAGAATCTGAAAGGTGTTAAGAGAATTCCAGACATAGAGATGTTTTGTCCGACAATTACAACCAGGACTTCAATTTCTTCTATTGTCAATTTCAGTGGAGAGACTGCAGAAAGGTTCTCAAAAAACTGATTCGTTTGAGTTCCTGATCAAGACCTGCCACCATTTCGATTTAAGGCTATTGTCGGCATAGAGATAGATGTTGATATTTTCACGATCATGCTTCTGGAATTATTGAACTTCTGAAGCATAAAAGAGTGATTCAATGTCGATTGTTTTGCTGCCGAAGACATACTTTGAGATACTTGGAAAAAACTTATGAACAACAAATCGGTGGACTCGTGCAAAATGCAAATCTTCAGACGACCAGTTTCCCAACAAGTCATGGATGCCATCACTTCGACAGACTTCTGCTCGGAGTCACCAATGCCGTCAAAACTCCATTGCCCATAACTCGCGTCACCATCATGCCAGGGACGAGCACATGAAAACCAAGATAAAACTATGGTTAATTCATAATCTAAAAAAACAAAAACAAGTCATAATATGGAGGAAGATCAGTTTTCAGCAGGTCAAACGTTTGTTTTCAGTTAAAGATGAAAATTGCGCATCAGTAATTTCATATCAGTAAAAACCTTGTTTTACACGGTAAAAAAAAATCCCAAGAATTTATGTGTTGAAAATCATGGTAAAAGGAAACATTGCCAGAAATAGCTAAACAGATAAAGAATTACAAGAAAGTATTATGTTTTTTCACCCAGAAGTTTACACGGCTTGCAAAAGAAAAACCTAACCCTAAGTTCACAGGTATCAGACTCTAGATATAAACATACTGTTCATTTCAAATGGAGGCGAAGATTGAAAGAAAAAACCTAAAAAAATTTCTGCGGCGAGATAACGTGTGAAAACATACTTCGAAAGCCTCTCAAATCAAAGCTTTTAGGAGGAGAAGTGGAAGTGAAGATCAGACGCATAAGGAAAAGGGATCTACCTGACTTGATTTTCCTCAACACATTTGAATTTGGTATACTCTTGAACTTCTCGACTCTTTATTGCTTTATCATGCGTGATTTTCATGAACACTTGTTGGTTGTGGCATGTTTTTTTGTTTAAGTTGTTCTGTTTGTGGTTGTAAGTTTGAATTGATTCTGAGGGGAAAAAGGAAAAATAGGGTTTGGGGTTTGGGGACGGAATCCATGAATTTGTTTTGGAAGGGAGTCATAGAGAGTTTCAGAGAGAGAGACGAAGGCTTGGAGATTGAGATAAAAATAACTTCTGCAGATTTTGTTTTGAGTTTCAAGGGGAGTCTTGATGATGATGGAGTTCCCCATGTGAGCGTTGGCTTTCCAAGAATTCTTTGGACGGTTTGATGTTTCCCAGGGCATCCCGTGTGTGTGTGTCCTCTTTGGGCTTCACGTGCAGCCTTTCATTCTGGGCCTTTGGATGAAAGATGATTGGCTTGCAGATTGGATCAACGATCCTTGTGCGTCGGTTTGTCAATTGTTTGACCGAGGGTTCACCGTGAACCCTCCCTCTCCTCCGTGTGGGCTATTCTTTTGGGCCCGGGAGTATTCTGTTTGCACCCCTCTTTTTGGCTTGCAGGCTGGCCCTTATATATTATTTTAAAGCAAATACAAAAAAAAACATTTATTTAATTATAATTAATTTATTTAATAATTAATATTATTAAATAATTGATTTTAATTTTATTAATTGTTTTAAATTAGTTTTTAAATTCTAAGACAACACAAAAATACTTAATTTTAATTTTATTTTCTATTTTAATTTAATAATTATCTTATTTATTTATTTTCTCTTTAAATTCTAAAATAATCTAAAAATTCAATTTTCTTTCTTTTCTTTTTTTTACTAATCTTAGATAGTTAGGATGTTATTTAAGTTAGCATTAACCTATCCCCCATTTTATTTAATTTACGTCTTTTTTGTGTGATGTTTGTGCATGCTTTATTATTAGACCTCAATTACATTTATGTTATTTACATGCTCAAACCAATTATTTTCAAACTAATATCTTGACTTAATGTCAAGCTCATTTTCAAATACCATTGTAAGCCGATTGTTTTTATGATCGCCATCGACCTTATAGCCTCCTCTTGGGCTTTGTACAATGACGCTCGTTACATACTTCACATATAAAATTAAAATCAAATTCTCTTCCAAACTTGATCCAACGTCAAGTAAAAACAGATGCAATTAACCTTCAAGTTTTCTTAAACACATGATTATATCAAATCCCCCATCTCTCCTTGTAAGTCGAGTGCTTTAGCCTCACCATCAACCTTATCCTATACCCATAGGACCTCCTATCCATTAGTTCAACCGTGCTCGTTCCACACGCAAATTTCAAGCCTTGATTCATATCAAGCAATTTTCTTTAAGTCAAACTAAAATACTTAATAACTATTTAAACATAATTTCAATATTAGATGAAAAAAGAGAGAGCTCCAAGTCTTTGGTTCTCTCTCCCAATTGTTTGGGTCCGAGAAGTCTTTCTTAAGCTCGAACAATTGTCTTCTAAAAATGATAAACAAATTCAAATCTATTTTCTTAAACACATAGATGAAAAAGAGAGAGCTCCAAGTCTTTGGTTCACTCTCCCGATTACTTGGGTCCGAGAAGTCTTTCTTAAGCTTCAAGTAATCGTCATCCGATTAATACACTTTAATCATATTAAACATCTTTCATAATATTAGATGAGAAAAGAAGAGAGCTCCAAGTCTTTGGTTCACTCTTCCGATTATTTGAGGTCTGAGAAGTCTTTCTTAAGATTCGAATAATCCTCATCTGTTAAAATACTTTAATCACATCCTATCTTTCAAACTTCATTCAAACAACTCCTTTTGCGATGAAAAAGAAAGTGTTCCAAGTCTTTGGTTCGCTTTCCCGATTACTTGGGTCCGAGAAGTCTTTCTTAAGCTTCGAGTAATTGTCATCCGATCCACTTCCCTCCTTGGGATGAAAAAGAGAGAGCTCCAAGTCTTTGGTTCACTCTCCCGATTATTTAGGGACCGAGGAGTCTTTCTCGAGCTTCGAGTAATCATCATCCGATTAACCCACTCTTAACCGCATCCTGTTCCTTCATATTTGAGGTTGAAAAAGAGAGAGCTCCAAGTCTTTGGTTCACTCTCCCGATTACTTGGGCCTGAGAAGCCTTTCTTAAGCTTTAGGTAATCGTCACCTCTAGCTAAGCATTAGATACATCTAACCAATCTAATTCCTCGCCCCCGTGCGACCACAACCCTTAAAACCTATTCAAATCTACCCTCTTTTCAAAACCAAAATACTTAACCAATCAAACTCTACTCGCCCTCGTGCGATCCACAACTCATACACCTTTTTTCAAAGAACATTGTTTAGTCCCTTCTTCCGCGCATAATAAACTCGTGCTTCAACCTCCCCTAGCGAGTAGACAAGCCAACGTTTAGCAGGTAGAATGCGACCTAAACTCTCGTTCATTCCAAACATAAACCTTTTAGCAAACCGTAGGCCGAACTACGGCTGCTCTAATTCTTCATTCTTCTTTGAATGTAAGATACGTAGGCACAAGATTGTGATGATCTTGGCGAGCACAATCCCCTCTTTTTTCCCGTAGTCCCACGAACTACGAATTCTCTGATTTTCCACTTCTTACAAGTGAAGATACGTAGGCACAAGGGCCCCAATCCTTGGAGAGCACCCTATCTTAAAACCTACCCCATTTTCCCATTAGCAAGCAATTCCTTAGAAGATAAACAAACATAGTTAACTTTCTCTCGCGAATCGAATCAAGAGGTTCCCGTTGAGTACAACGGACGTAGAGGGTGTTAATACCTTCCCTCTATGTAATCGACTCCCGAACCTAGAATATTGGTTGCGATGACCATGTTATTATCTCCTTAAAGGTTTTATTGATATTTTCCTATTCCATCCTTGGAATGAATAAAGTTCGGTGGCGACTCTGTTTCGAACAGTATTTTCCGCGTCCATCGCGAGGATCGTATTTTTCGAGGTACGACAGATGGCGACTCTGCTGGGGAAATTGCATAGCCCTATGCTAGAGAGAGTCAAGCCTAACTTGACTCGATTCGCAAGAGTTGGATCCGTTTGTTTGAGAATCTTCTTCTATTGTTTACTTGTTTTATTTACTTGCGTGCTTTTATATATCTTATTATTGTTGCTTGTGACACTATTGGGGTCCTCTGATTTTGGGAATTTTGTGAGATGGCTCTACACCCGAGTCCGAGAAAAATATAGGATTAGAATAGTGGTTGTGTAGTGGAATCCCTCGAGGAGTCTTTCTTGTTGGGAGGAAGCGAAAACCCCGCTTAGATTTGATTCCCTAAGGATGTTATTGTCGTGGTGAGTCTTTGCCATGGAAGTAGTATTTTTAGGTTTAATCTATAACTCTAAGGACCGTTTACCCCTTTTCCATGGTGGTTGGTAGTGTTAACTCATGAGGATCACTCCTTTATGGGTTGATGCGAACGCCCCAATCAGATGAGATCCCTTGAACGTATCGTTATTTTGACAATGATATTTTCAACCTCGATCTATGACTCTGAGGTCCCTTTAAGAAACCTTGGACTCGTTGGTTGTGTAGTAGAGGCTCACGAGGAGTCTTTCTCGTGGGACGACACGAAAACCTCACCTAGAAGAGACTCTTTCATAGGTATTATTGTTGGATGAATCTTCACCTTAGCAATAATATTTTTGAAGGACCTATGACTCTAGGCACTTACCCGTATAGAACCTACCCATGGGATTTCAGGAATCAGAGAACTTTTAACTTTAGATTTTGTTTTGGTTACTTCCGTCCTTGCATCTGCATCATACTCATACCATAACATTTACATTTTGATTTTCAGGGAATTTAAGAATTATATTGTCAACATACAGGAATTATGGGAAGCAATGTCAGGTGCCCACTTCCTTACAACTTCAAGAGACCGAAATTGGAAGACTTGCGCGGTTTGGTTTCTCGTATCCCTACTGTGTTCAGAATTAACTTTACGAAGGATTATGGCAGGATTATTCGCCTGTTAATGCAAGATGTGGATTCTAAGGCACTTATCACCTTGGCCCAGTTCTATGATTCTCCTTTAAGGTGCTTCACGTTTCAAGATTTTCAGCTAGCGCCGACATTGGAAGAATTTGAGAAACTAGTGGGTATTCCTACGAAGGATAAATTGCCATTTGTAGGAGTGAAAGAAGATTTAGAAGACAAAGTAATTGCTGATGCACTTCACATGCATAAGAGGGACATCACTGATAATTGGAAGGCTAAAGGTGGAGTTAAAGGACTTCCTCTCAAGTTCCTTATAAACAAAGCGGATGCACTTATTAAGGCCCAAAGTTGGGATGCTTGCTATGCAGTGGTGGCTTTAGCTATTTATGGAATCATTTTATTCCCTAACATAGATGATTTCGTAGACATGACAGCTATTCATGTTTTCTTAACCAAAAATCCTGTGCCAACTCTTCTGGCTGATGTCTTCTATTACTTGAGTTAGAGGAGTGACAGGAAAGGTGGCTCTATTGTTTGTTGCGCCCCTCTCTTGTACCAGTGGTTGCATCTGCACATGCCTACTAAAGGACCATTCGTTGATCGAGCTGATGATGGTTGGGCTCAAAGAATGGTGTCGCTTAGATCTGCTGATCTCTCTTGGTATTCAAAAGACTTTGAGGAAGTTATCACTAGTTGTGGTGAATTTCCTAATATCCCGCTAATAGGAACTCGAGGCTGTATTAATTCTAATTTGATGTTATCAGTTAGGCAGCTTGGGTACCCTATGGTAGCACCTCCTGAGAAAAATGACCGTGAAGCCTTCTTGATGCACGACTTAGGGTCTGAGAACCCTGATTTATTCAGAAAGATTACAAGAGCTTGGAAGACCATTAAGAAGATAGGAAGAGGTGAATTGGGAAGAAGAAATGGTATAACTAAAGAGCCTTACTTTGTATGGGTTAGGGAGAGGGCCAATGAGGTCAAGATGCCTTTTAAAGAAAAGGTATATGAGCCTGTGCCTGAACCTAAACCTACTCATATTCCGATAGAAGAAGCTGAAGACCTCAAAGCTACCATAGCCAAATTGTTGAAAGAGAATGAGAACCTTGAGGTGAAACTTCAAGAAGTCACCAGAGAGTAAAATGATATGAAGTGGGAGCTCCAGCGCAAGAACACCCAGTTAGAGGCAGTAGGGAAGAAAGCTGACGAAGAAGAGCATCGAAAGAAAAAGGTTAAGGTATGTCTTGATCAGTCCGATAGCAAGGTGAGGGGGCTGAAAGAAGAACTAGACAGGGTTAGGAAGAAATGTGTTCAAAATGAAAACTGTTGGCTTGCGGCTACCAAAAGAAACAAGACAATCCGAGAGGAGATGGGAGCAGAAATCCATAAGCTGGACACTGCTTTATGCCAGTCAAGAGCTGCTGAAATAGAGGAACGCAGGCTCAAAGAGGGGGCTTTAAGGGTTGCTCAGGTTAAAACTGCTGATTGGGACAAGGTGTGCATAGAGTTAAACTCCATCAAGGACTATGTAGCTAACTTGAAGCAGCAAATAAAAGATGTCCTAGCAGATAAAGCCGTATGGTCTGCTACAAGAGAGAAAACGGCTAGTGATTTTAAAGGATATGAGAGGTCTATCCATATATTAATAGCTGACCGAGACATGTATCGCAACAAACTCAACGGTTTAATCGAGTTCTGCAACTGGTTGACCAAAGATCTGGTTTGGAAGCACAGGGATGCTATGGAAGCGATGGATGATTCTACTCCCCACAGTATTTGCGACTTTCTGTGCACGTGCAAGGCCATGTTGAGCAGGTTCAAAGAAGAGTTAAAAGAACGTGAGGCCCAAAGGCCAAGAGTTTGAAGTTCATTTATTCTTATTAATTAAACATTATGGGCTGTATTTTGAATGATCTTCCTTTTTTGTATCACATGAATATTATCCTTCTATGAATGAATGTGGTTTAACTTGTTCTCAATATTCTTGTATATTTTAAGCAATTAATTCGAGAATTCCCTGAAAAGCAAATGCATATCATCTTGCATATCATGGTACACATCTTTTTTTCAACACCGCACGATTCTAAATTTCTACCCTTTGCGAATATCAGATTTGATTTAAGCTGACTATTCGACATCGTTACGAAACTCGACGCAATTACCAAATGACGCTGGAGCAGATGGAAGGGACTCAGAACACCATGAAAGGTGACATCGACGCTCTCAAGATGAAGATGGACCAGCTACTGGAGACAATGTTGACGCTAGCCCAAAAAGAAAACAATGCTGAGACTTTTGCTGATGCCAAGAAGGTGGCTGACAATATAGGAACTTCTGGGATTGTTAAAACTCCCCACGTGGACCTTGTCGACCGTTCCATTTCCGCGCGTCAGGGCTCTGAAGCAGACATGGACGAACAATATGATGCTTTCTACCAACCTCCACCACCTCCTCCTCAACACAATATGGGGGCCACTAATGACTTTGCTGCAGATAGACTACGAACTGTTGAAGAAAAAATCAAGTCATTGGAAATCAAAAAGACTCCAGGGTTGGATGCTGTTGACATGTGCCTAGTTCCGGGATTGGTGATACCGAAGAAATTCAAAGTCCCAGACTTTGAGAAGTACAAGGGGGTCAGCTGCCCCAAAACCCATCTAAGAGTGTACTGTCGCAAGATGGCAGCTCACATTGATAACGACTTGATCTTAATACATTACTTCCAAGATAGCCTCAGTGGGGCATCATTGGAGTGGTATATGCAGTTAGAAAAAGGACAAATTAGTACGTGGAGAGATCTAGCAGATGCGTTTTCACAACATTATCAATATAACACTGATTTGGCACCAAATCGCACGCAGCTGCAAGACATGACTCAACGTAACAATGAGTCATTTAAAGAGTATGCCCAAAGGTGGAGGGAGTTGGCTGCCCGTGTTCAACCACCATTGCTGACTAAGGAGTTAACTGACATGTTTATGGGAACTCTACAACCTCAGTACTTGGATCGCATGCTTGGGTCCAGTTTCCCTAACTTTGCTGAAGTGGTGTCAGTAGGTGAAAGAATCGAGAGCACTTTGAAAAAGAACAAGGTTGCGGTCCTAATGAATGGAGGAAGGAAGCCTTTTGTGAATAAAAGGGAAGATGAAACTAATGCCGTGATGAGAGGGCGAGGAGATAGAGCTGCAGTAGACATCCAATATCCACAAGTAGCTGCAGTAGCCCATGCTCCTTATCAACAGCCAGCTCAACAGCAGAATCAGCAGCAGAATTATCAGAGAGTTCCTCCACCGCAATATCAGAATGCTCCAGCTCAAAGACAACAAAGGCCGAGACAGCCAAGAAGACAACTTGACCCGTCGCCTATGTCATATGGACAGATTTTTGCTCAGCTAAATCAGAGTGGACACTTAACATTGCGAGATTTATGTCCAGCAACCTTTCCATACCCCCTGGGTACGATGCGAATGCCCATTGCGAGTTTCATAAGGGAGCCCCTGGAAACTCCATAGACAACTGCTATGCGTTTCAAAACAGGGTGCAAGACTTGATAGAGTCCAAAGATCTCACTTTTACACCTAGAGGTGCCAACATTACGAAGGATCCGTTACCTAAACATGGAGGTCCTTCTGTCAATGTTGTGGAAGAAAATAGTGGTTTAAGACTAATTACAAATGTTGAAGATGTCCGTACTCCGATGGCCGTTATTGGAGAATAATTGAAGAGAAGTGGGATGATCCCCCAAGAAGAAGCGGAGAATTTGACTGATGAATTGGTGAAAAAACATCTGCAAAGGTTCTTAGAGCATGGGATAATACAGATAGAACGTAGAAACTCGAATGTTTCTGCCATTGACATTCAGTATGACGAAACAGATGCTAGGCGATTTCGACCGGCGCCAGTAGTCTTGCAGTATGATCCTTCGGAAGCCTTTCAACAGAGGCCCGCCCGACCAGCACCCGTGATTCTGCAATATGATGAAGATGACGTCAATGGACAAAAAGCAGCACGACCAGCTCCGGTGGTAATAGAGTATTCTGTCAATGAGTCTGAGCCCAAAGTTTTTAAACAGAGGCCAGAGAGACTAGTGATTGAGTATGACGCTGCCAAATGCGATGCAGTTGTTAGGCCTAGTGGGATGACCCATAGCGGTCGTTTATTTGCCGCCAAACCAGTGGAAGTGCCAGCCAGAAATAAAGAAAAATCTACAATTGAACTGCCAAGTGTTGAGCCACCTGTTGAGGTGTCATCACCAAAGGCAGCGGTTACACCAAAGGAAGCTGAGGAGTTTTTGAAGATCATAAAAAAAAGTGACTATAAAGTGATTGATCAACTAAACCAGACTCCTGCCAGAATTTCCATGCTCTCGTTGTTACTTAGTTCAGAGGCCCACAGGTTATCTTTAATGAAGGTGTTGAGCGCTGCGCATATTGCTAAAGACATCACCGTAACCCAGTTCGATGATGTGATAGCTAGCGTAACAACCGGAAACTTTCTTGGGTTTAATGATGATGACTTGACTGCAGAGAAGAGAAACCACAATAAAGCTCTCCATATTTCTATCAAGTGCCAAGACACATTGATATCCCGAGTCTTAGTGGATACAGGTTCTTCTTTGAATGTGCTTCCCAAGATCACCCTGGAGAGAATGCCAGTAAAAGGAGTTAGCATGAAGCCGAGTGCTCTGGTAGTCAAAGCTTTTGATGGTTCTAGGCGTGCTGTGATTGGCGATGTGGACTTGCCAATAAAAATCGGACCAACTGTCTTCACCATTACTTTCCAAGTAATGGATATTTATCCAGGGTACAGCTGTCTATTAGGGAGACCTTGGATCCACTATGCAGGAGCTGTTACCTCCACCCTTCACCAAAAGCTAAAATTTGTCAGTAATGACAAGGTAGTTCAGATTGGAGGGGAGGAGGATATCTTGGTAAGCCACTTGACGTCTTTCAGGTACATTGAAGTTGAAGGGGAAATGGTGGAAACGCCTTTTCAATCTTTTGAAATGGTGAATACATTAGCGGTGCAGCGAATTTCAGATAGTCAGAGTTCAAGATCAGCAATGGCCTCTTATGAAGAGGCTAAGATGGTTGTAGACAAAGGGAACGCCCAAAGCTGGGGCAAAATGGTGGAAGTGGCTGAAAAGTTCGACAAATTTGGGCTAGGATACCATCTTTCATCCAACACTGTGACAATTGCATATGGTAAGAAGCAGATTCCTCCTGTAGCAGAAGTTTTCAAGAGCGCTGGGCATATTTTCGATCATACCTCCGCCATGGTAACTGAAGATGGGGTTGATGACAAGCCTCCGCAAGCTGGATCCGACAGGCTGAACCTGGTGAAGAATTGAAGAATGGGAAGACCATCGAAATACCCCAATTCTTCCCTCTTCAAAAGTAAAGTTTTAATTGATTTTCAAAACCCTACGCTCTGCCCAAGGCGTAGTGGAGCTTTGTATCGGGCCCCCTGATGTTTCGAAACATGTTTAACATGAATAAATTTTGATTTGCATTCAATTTTTTCTCATTTTCTTTTCTACTTTTTCATAATTAATGGCATTTCTTTCGCGCACTCACTTTCCTAAATAAGCTGCATAAATCATAAACATGCAGAGACACTACCGAGGTCCTTGATATCGACACTGCTGTAGGTCTTTATGATTTTGATTGTCCAGTATACCGAGCGGATGAGGAAGACGAGGATGAACTCCCCAACGAATTGGCTAGGTTGCTGCAGCAAGAAGAGAAGGTCATTATGCCGCATAAAGAAGATGTCGAGGTTATCAACCTAGGTTCAGAAGAAAATAAAAGGGAGATAAAAGTGGGAGCATCTTTTCAAGCTGCTGTCAAGGTAAAGTTGGTAGGGCTCCTCCGAGAATATGCTAATGTATTCGCATGGTCGTATCAGGACATGCCTGGTCTAGATGCGAACATCGTTGTACACAAGTTGCCACTCAAAGAAGAGTGTCATGCCGTCAAGCAGAAGTTGAGAAGAACTCGTCCCGATATGGCTCTGAAGATCCGTGATGAGGTCCGAAAATAATTCGATGCAGGGTTCTTAGCAGTGGCCAAATATCCGCAATGGGTTGCAAATATCGTTCCAGTGCCGAAAAAGGATGGAAAGGTCCGCATGTGTGTGGATTACCGTGACTTAAACAGAGCAAGTCCTAAAGATGATTTTCCATTACCTCATATTGATGTGTTGGTAGATAATACGACTCAGTTCTCCGTTTTTTCCTTCATGGATGGATTCTCTGGTTACAATCAAATTAAGATGGATCCAGATGACATGGAAAATACCACGTTCATTACACCATGGGGCACATTCTGTTACAAGGTAATGCCATTTGGATTGAAGAATGCTGGGGCAACATACCAACGCGCAATGGTAGCACTCTTTCATGATATGATTCATAAAGAGATCGAAGTGTACGTTGACGACATGATTGCTAAGTCCCAGACTGAAGAGGAGCATTTGGGTAATCTGGAAAAGTTGTTCACCAGACTGAGAAAGTTCAAGTTGAGACTTAATCCCAACAAATGCACGTTCGGGGTGCGATCTGGAAAGTTGTTGGGCTTTATCGTAAGCCAGAAAGGGATTGAGGTGGTTCCTGATAAAGTAAGGGCGATTCAGGACATGCCTGCACCAAAGACCGAAAAGGAGGTCCGTGGATTTCTAGGGAGGTTGAATTATATCGCGAGATTTATTTCACATCTCATAGCCACTTGCAAGCCAATTTTTAAATTACTCAGGAAAGATCAGCCGGTTGTATGGAATGATGAATGCCAAGGGGCATTTGATGCAATCAAAGAATATTTGCAAGAACCACCGATCTTGATACCACCAGTTCCTGGAAGGCCGCTCATTATGTACTTAACTGTGCTAGAAGAATCCATGGGTTGCGTATTAGGACAAAAAGATGATTCATGCAAGAAAAAGCATGCTATATACTATCTCAGCAAAAAATTTAACGATTGTGAGACTAGATACTCTTTGCTTGAGAAAACTTGTTGTGCACTTGCATGGGCTGCTAGACGACTCAGACAATATATGCTGACGCACACCACATACTTAATCTCCAAGATGGATCCAATCAAATACATCTTCGAGAAACCTGCTCTTACCGGTAGGATAGCCCGGTGGCAAATGCTTCTATCTGAATACGACATCCAATACGTCACTCGGAAAGCTATAAAGGACAGTGTGTTAGCAAATCATTTGGCCCATCAGCCTGTGGAAGAGTACCAGCCTTTGAGATTTGACTTTCCAGATGAGGATATCATGATGGCAAAAGATTACGAGGAGCCAGGGCCAGATGAAGGGCCAGAACCAGGAGAGCGATGGACTCTTATGTTCGATGGTGCTTCTAACTCTTATGGACACGGAATTGGGGCAGTGATTACATCTCCCAAAAAATTTCACTTGCCATTTATGGCCAAACTTTGTTTCATGTGCACTAACAATATGGCTGAGTACGAGGCATGTATACTAGGGCTAGAAGAAGCCATTGACTTGAGAATCAAAACTCTCGATGTGTTTGGAGATTCTGCTCTGGTAATTTACCAGATAAGAGGCGATTGGGATACCAAGCATGAAAATTTAATTCCATACCGGGATTATGGGCCAAATTGCTTCCCCGATTCGATGATATCACTTTTGCTCACATACCTCGAGAAGATAATCAAATGGCTGACGCTTTGACAACTCTGGCATCCATGTACAAGTTGATATGGCCTAATCATAGACCATCTATTGATTTGCGACGCTTTGAAGAGCCCGCGCATTGTCTGACTGCTGATAAAGACGCATATGAAAAGCCGTGGTTTTATGATATAAAGCGATATCTTGAAAAGCACGAATATCCTGAAGGAGCCCTGGGTATCGACAAAAGAACTTTGCGAAGATTGGCATCCAACTTCTTCCTCAACGGAAATGTATTGTACAAGCGCAACCATGACACTGTTTTGCTTAGATGTGTGGAGAAACGTGAAGCTGAACAGATTCTAAAGGACATTCATGAGGGCTGCTTTGGAACTCATACGAATGGACATACCATGGCAAAGAAAATATTGAGAGCAGGCTATTATTGGCTTACCATGGAAGCAGATTGTTACCATCATGCCCGAACTTGTCACAAGTGCCAAATATACTCTGATAAGATTCATGTACCCACCACTCCATTGAACGTCTTAACCTCACCATGGCCCTTCTCCATGTGGGGAATAGATATGATTGGGATGATTGAACCAAAAGCTTCAAACAAACATCGCTTCATACTTGTGGCCATAGACTATTTCACCAAGTGGGTTGAAGCTGCTTCATATACCAACGTTACTAAGCAAGTAGTCGCTCGCTTCTTGAAACACAACATTATATGCAGATATGGAGTGCCTAACCGCATCATCACCGACAATGGGTCGAATCTCAACAACAAAATGATGGACGAGTTATGCGCCAGTTTTAAAATAGAACACCATAACTCGACGCCATATAGACCCAAAATGAATGGAGCCGTAGAATCAGCCAATAAAAATATCAAGAAAATCATCCAGAAGATGGTGGTCACGTACAAAGATTGGCACGAGATGTTACCCTTTGCACTACACGGCTACCGCACTTCAGTACGAACTTCAACAGGGGCAACTCCCTACTCGTTGGTTTATGGCATGGAGGCAGTTCTCCCAATAGAGGTCGAAATCCCTTCGCTGAGGGTTTTAATGGAAGCTCAACTTGATGAAGCCGAATGGGTAAAGACGAGGTTTGAAGAACTTAATCTCATTGAGGAAAAGCGCTTGACAGCCATATGCCACGGCCAGCTTTATCAGAGGAGAATGAAGAGAGCCTTCGATAAAAGAGTGCATCCCAAGACATTCGCACAAGGAGACTTAGTACTCAAGAGGATCATGGCTATGTATAATGAATCTAGGGGCAAATGGACACCGAACTACGAAGGCCCATATGTGGTAACAGAAGCATTCTCTGGTGGTGCCCTAAAGCTCGCAACCATGGATGGGGAGGAGTTACCTTATCCAGTGAATGCAGATTTGGTCAAACGATACTTTGCCTAAAAAAGTGGAATAATAAAGCCGCTAAGTCGAAAACCTGAAAGGGCGACTTAGGCAAAATTGGCTATCCCGGTGAACCAAAAACCCGAAAGGGAGATTTAGGAAAAAATTAGGGATAAAATAAGAATAGGTCCGCTGAGTTGAAAACCCGAAAGGGCGGCTCAGGCAAAAAAGGGCATCCCGGTGGATTGAAAACCTGAAAGGGCGATCCAGGCAAAAGTTAGGGGCAAAATTCTAAGGCAAAGTATCCATTATGCATGATCACTTGACCCTAGTACATAATCAAGAGACATAATTGATCCGGCGATTTTTCTACGAAGCAAGGTGTTGAAGACTTCCAAAGTCATAGGGATTATAGCAGTGTCGAAACTCAAAGGAACTCTGATTTTTGCCATTATGTTTTTCTTGCACTGTAATCACCTCATTAAGGGATTACATCTTTGTATACTTATCCATTCAAGGGACAAATCAATATAAAGAGAGATTTCTCAATTAAATTGTGCTCACCCTTTTACTTTATCTGATTGTTTGCAAATTAATTTTATTTTGAATAATTTGTGTTCGGAACTTCAGCTAATAAAAATATAATAATAAAAATAAAATATAACTTTTGACAAGGTATAGAGCTTGTTTTGATGTTCGAAGATATTGGGGAAAATAGATGGTCTCCAAGAAAAATATCAACAGGTAGAAGCATTGAATTAGTCGTCAGCTGCCCAGGCTTGTCATCATGAAAAGCTTTGCCTTTCTAAAGGGTTTATATGAGGTGGTTCCCCCCAGCATCGAGTTCAAGAACTAAACTGGGGCAATCAGTTCCCCCGGTCGTCATGGAGTATCTAAATCCGGGATGTCGAGTAGTCTAATCCTCTCACTACCCCCACAGAAAACCCAATCTTTTGTTGGCAACTAAAAAAAGCCACTTCAGCTGGCGCCTTCAATTCACCCTAAAAAGTCCAGTCTTCATTGGCAACCACTAAAAGTCCACCCTGTTAGCATCCTCAATAACCGAAGTCCAAACCATTTGCCAACTACCAAATCCAGTCCCTGGTAATATCCCCGGCAGGATTTTATCCTAGCATACCTTTGCATTATCATAAGCACGACATGCAACATCATATCATAATCATAATCGAGCATTAGCATATCATTTGCACTCGCATCTTGCACGCCTTAGTAGTTGCACTGTTAGCTGCATGTTTGGGCATCATAAAGCATTGCATTGCATAGCAACATAGCAGGATCCAGGATCAGTTTGTAAACATCTTGGCCAGTCCTCCAGTGAAGTCGGCAGTATTTCTCTGAAGAGAGTTGATACCCCTCAAGTTCAAATAATTTGACTTCCTAACAAGTCATTTCCTGACTATGCCGTTGATGATGATAATCCCCAGCAACTATTGCTCTTGTGGCTCCCCAAGCAGAGGTTCTCTTAAAAAGTTTCTTGAAGGCTTGCCCTGCAGAGTTTGCATAACGTTGTTCCTCCAATAGGATTTTTGGTTCAACTATTCCCCAACAAGTGGTGTTTAGAGATACTGCTTTGGTATCATCGAAGAATCTTATAGGATAAGATGCTGCTTCGACCGCCCGAAGAATCTCATGTGTTTAGAGATACTGCTTTGGTATCATCGAAGAGCCTTAATGGATAAGGTACTGCTTCGACCACCCAAAGAATCTCAAGTTTTGGTTCGAGATACTACTTTGGTATCATCAAAGAATCTTATTGGACAAGATGCTGCTTCGACCACCCGAAGAATCTCATGTGTTTAGAGATACTGCTTTGGTATCATCGAAGAATCTTATTGGATAAGAGGCTACTTCGACCACCCGAAGAATCTCATGTGTTTAGAGATACTGCTTTGGTATCATCGAAGAGCCTTAATGGATAAGGTACTGCTTCGACCACCCGAAGAATCTCAAGTTTTGGTTCGAGATACTGCTTTGGTATTATCAAATAATCTTATTGGATAAGATGCTGCTTCGACCACCCGAAGAATCTCATGTGTTTAGAGATACTGCTTTGGTATCATCAAAGAATCTTATTGGACAAGATGCTGCTTCGACCACCCGAAGAATCTCATGTGTTTAGAGATACTGCTTTGGTATCATCGCAGAATCTTATTGGATAAGAGGCTGCTTCGACCACCCGAAGAATCTCATGTGTTTAGAGATACTACTTTGGTATCATCGAAGAGGCTTAATGGATAAGGTACTGCTTCGACCACCCGAAGAATCTCAAGTTTTGGTTCGAGATACTGCTTTGGTATCATCGAAGAATCTTATTGGATAAGATGTTGCTTCGACCACCCGAAGAATCTCATGTGTTTAGAGATACTGCTTTGGTACCATCGAAGAATCTTATTGGATAAGAGGCTGCTTCGACCACCCGAAGAATCTCATGTGTTTAGAGATATTTCTCTGGTATCGCGAAGAATCTTATTGGATAAGAGGCTGCTTCGACCACCTGAAGAATCTCGTGTGTTTAGAGACACCACTTTGGTATCATCGAAGGACCTTAACGAATAAGGGGACGCTTCGACCACCCAAGGAGGATTGTTTATACCACTTTGGTATCATCGAAGGACCTTAACAAATGAGGGGTCGCTTCGACCACCCAAGGAGGCTTGTTTATACCACTTTGGTATCGGAGGACCTTAACGAATGACAGGCCGCTTCGACCACCCAAGGAGGCTTGTTTATACCACTTTGGTATCGCGAAGGACCTTAACAAATGAGGGACTGCTTCGACCACCCAAGGAGGCTCGATTACAATACTCTGGTATCGCGAAGAAACTTATTAGATAAGGGACTACTTCGACTACCCGGAGAATGTCAGATTATCATGTTCATCTTTCGCATCCTATTATCTCGTCCTGGTATCTCACCCTTTTTTTTCACTTGCTTGTCGGACAAATTTTGGGGTCTTCTTGTATCTAATTGACTTTCACCTCAAAATGAACGCCATGCAGCAGTTCATTCCCTCATGTTCAAGGCAATTAGATAGGGGCATCTGTCATACCCCAAATTTTTCCTACCCTCTCATTCTCTTTCACTAAGTATTTGTGTCAATTCATGAATAATCTAGATAGTCATTTGGGCTTCTGATATTGTTTTTTAAGATTTGGATTATGAAGGCCTCGTTTATGCTCGTGGTAATTATAAGTTCTTGCCAAAATGAAGGTGTCAAGAAGGAAAAAAATATTTCATCTTTCCCATGATCAAATCTCAAAACAAGATTGACGTTTCAAGTTATATGACTGGTTTATTTTTTTTAAGGTCTAACGGATTGGTTTTATTAATTTTAAGTCATATATCAAGATGGGTTCAAATTGCACTCCAACGTGATGCTAAGAAGATTTGGTCATATTTTAATTCCAAGACTGGACTCGTTGCATGTTTAGACATAATGTGAATTACTTTAAAATATAAGGGAAATTATTAGAGTAAAGCATGAGTGCATTAAGATGGTATAAACTATCAAGATAAAAGAGTAAAAATCAAAATTTGAGTCAGTTATAGAAGACATGATCATTGGTCATTACCAGCCGTGTGGGACTTGCTTTAAAAGTTGTTTCAAAGTCAACTCATACCAGGATGTTTCAATTTGTTTTCATGCCATGAATCCAGTTTCACAAGCAATGATTCAAGTTACTTAAAGGTTTGTTGAATTATTTGGTTATTTCCTCATTAAGTTTTGAGGGTATTAAGATAATTTCAATCCATACATCAAGTCAACGTGAGAACCATGCAAGTTATGTTGTTTGAGCCTTTTCCGGATTTCAAAGCCGTGTTGGGATTATTACAAGATGGACTCAGTACATTTGAGTGCAAACATATTTTAATAAATAGACTCTAAGTATTTGATACAAGATATGGAAGAACATGATGCGTGTGATCCCTGTTTACAAAACCATGGAGATGAAAAATACAGTCGGATGGAATTCAATGAATTTTCCTAAACTACAAACTACAGCCCGCCATAATTATTTATGCAAAGTTCTGCTACAATCCTACTCAATGTGCGTTTTTCACCTGCAATCAGTCTCCGAAAAACTTCATCAGTCTTCAACTGTTGTTATTTTTCCTGCACCGTACCGAGATAGTCTCAGAGTTACACCAATTCTCCAACGTCTTTTTCGATCAACCGGCGACAACCCTGTCCTTCAACTAATAGCACCCGCCTTCAAAAACAACAAGATCACTGCAAGCATTAAGATAAGGCAATAAGCTAAAGACTGTTGATACATAATAAGAATATGAGTTATAACAAGTTTTAAAGTTAAACCGCATCAGAACAAGGAGTTGAAATCAATTACAGGAGAAATGCCATGATTCATTTACTTGTACCAAGCTGACTCCATGTTGGAGTCTCCTCTACATCAAGCATCATCAAGATTCTCTAATGCAGCATTACACCAAGTCTCATGCTAGTTCATAACCAGTCTAAACCGCCATTGTTGAGATCTTCATCAACACGAGCTTCACGGCAAATCTTTTCAACCTTCACTCGTCATGCTTGAAACCAAAATGCAAGAAATAGATAGTACATACAAAGTCCAATGAAAAAACTCATAATCAATTGAGCAGAATTACCAAAAAGAATTTCTACACTCCATTTCCGACTGAATATAACAGCACCGATACTTAGCCAAGTCTCAAAAGTAGTAATCACCTCCAAGAAGTTAAGAACCCAGTTTCATTCTCACAAAAAAAAAACTGTGTCCTTCGTTTGAGAACTGCTTCTCAAACTGTGCTCATCAAACTCATACCTAGACACACAAAAGTTTGGTCAAATTCAAGCCGGGTCGAAATAGAATACGTTTTCTTTTTTCATTCATGGTAAATATAGCAAACAGAATACATGCACTATCATGAAATAAAAGTCCAATGGTGATGCTACAGCAAGAGGCTTTGGCCTAGAAAATTCATCATTGTGATGTAGTCTTTGTGCTATCCTGGTTTCCAATTTGCTGTCGACAGTTGTGAACCTAAAAAATAAGTGAAACTGTTGAACAGAGCCAAGTTTTTGATAAAGCAGATGGTATAGGACTTTGAGACATAGCTTACAAGATTTTCGGTAGCTGCGACGTCGCCATGAAATGCACGACTAGTACATCTAGGAAATGTCAACATAGTTTGTAGATCTTGGCATAATCAAAAACTCACAAGTCTTAAATCACGCAAATGATCAATGCAAGGGCAGGATCATGCCATTGGTCCTAAAATCAAGAATTATAAAGACCAAGTTACAAGTTGTCGAGTTAAAGATCAAGAATAAATAAAGTGACTGAGTTACAAGAAGATACCAGCTTTATTGCAAAAGTAAACAACAATAATCAAAGGGATTTCAAAATTCCCCACAAGCGTGAAACTTCAGCCCATGCTATACTACTTCTGTACATACAAAACCGGCATCAATAAATTTGGTTAAGAAGAAGCATAGAAAGAGGGACTATGAAAAGTTCAAGAGTTGAGTGAGAATCTGAAAGGTGTTAAGAGAATACCAGACATAGATATGTTTTGTCCGACAATTACAACCAGGACTTCAATTTCTTCTATTGTCAATTTCAGTGGAGAGACTGCGGAAAGGTTCTCAAAAAATGGATTCGTTTGAGTTCCTGATCAAGACCTGCCACCATTTCAATTTAAGGCTATTGTCGGCATAGAGATAGATGTTGATATTTTCACGATCATGCTTCTGGAATTATTGAACTTCTGAAGCATAAAAGAGTGATTCAATGTCGATTGTTTTGCTGCCGAAGACATACTTTGAGATACTTGGAAAGAACTTATGAACAACAAACCGGTGGACTCGTGCAAAATGCAAATCTTCAGACGACCAGTTTCCCAACAAGTCATGGATGCCATCACTTCGACAGACTTCTGCTCGGAGTCACCAATGCCGTCAAAACTCCATTGCCCATAACTCGCGTCACCATCATGCCAGGGGCGAGCACATGAAAACCAAGATAAAACTATGGTTAATTCATAATCCAAAAAAACAAAAACAAGTCATAATATGGAGGAAGATCAGTTTTCAGCAGGTCAAACGTTTGTTTTCAGTTAAAGATGAAAATTGCACATCAGTAATTTCATATCAGTAAAAACCTTGTTTTACACGGTACAAAAAAATCCCAAGAATTTACGTGTTGAAAATCATGGTAAAAGGAAACATTGCCAGAAATAGCTAAACAGATAAAGAATTACAAGAAAGTATTCTGTTTTTTCACCCAAAAGTTTACACGGCTTGCAAAAGAAAAACCTAACCCTAAGTTCACAGGTATTAGACTCTATATATAAACATACTGTTCATTTCAAATGGAGGCGAAGATTGAAAGAAAAAACCTAAAAAAATTTCGGCGGCGAGATAACGTGTGAAAACATACTTCAAAAGCCTCTCAAATCAAAGCTTTTAGGAGGAGAAGTGGAAGTGAAGATCATACGCATAAGGAAAAGGGATCTACCTGACTTGATTTTCCTCAACGCATTTGAATTTGGTATACTCTTGAACTCCTCAACTCTTTATTGCTTTATCATGCGTGATTTTCATGAACACTTGTTGGTTGTGGCATGTTTTTTTGTTTAAGTTGTTATGTTTGTGGTTGTAAGTTTGAATTGATTCTGAGGGGAAAAAGGAAAAATAGGGTTAGGGGTTTGGGGACGGAATCCATGAATTTGTTTTGGAAGGGAGTCATAGAGAGTTTCAGAGAGAGAGACGAAGGCTTGGAGAGTGAGATAAAAATAACTTCTGCAGATTTTGTTTTGAGTTTCAAGGGGAGTCTTGATGATGATGGAGTTCCCCATGTGAGCGTTGGCTTTCCAAGAATTCTTTGGACGATTTGATGTTTCCCAGGGCATCCCGTGTGTGTGTCCTCTTTGGGCTTCACGTGCAGCCTTTCATTCTGGGCCTTTGGATGAAAGATGATTGGCTTGCAGATTGGATCAACGATCCTTGTGCGCCGGTTTGTCAATTGTTTGACCGAGGGTTCACCGTGAACCCTCCCTCTCCTCTGTGTGGGCTGTTCTTTTGGGCCCAGGAGTATTCTGTTTGCACCCCTCTTTTTGGCTTGCAGGCTGTCCCTTATATATTATTTTAAAGCAAATACAAAAAAAAAACATTTATTTAATTCTAATTAATTTATTTAATAATTAATATTATTAAATAATTGATTTTAATTTTATTAATTGTTTTAAATTAGTTTTTAAATTCTAAGACAACACAAAAATACTTAATTTTAATTTTATTTTCTATTTTAATTTAATAATTATCTTATTTATTTATTTTCTCTTTAAATTCTAAAATAATCTAAAAATTCAATTTTCTTTCTTTTCTTTTTTTTTTTTTTACTAATATTAGATAATTAGGATGTTATTTAAGTTAGCATTAACCTATCCCCCATTTTATTTAATTTACGTCTTTTTTGTGTGATGTTTGTGCATGCTTTATTATTAGACCTCAATTACATTTATGTTATTTACATGCTCAAACCAATTATTTTCAAACTAATATCTTGACTTAATGTCAAGCCCATTTTCAAATACCATTGTAAGCCGATTGTTTTTATGATCGCCATCGACCTTATAGCCTCCTCTTGGGCTTTGTACAATGACGCTCGTTACATACTTCACATATAAAATTAAAATCAAATTCTCTTCCAAACTTGATCTAACGTCAAGTAAAAACAGATGCAATTAACCTTCAAGTTTTCTTAAACACATGATTATATCAAATCCCTCATCTCTCCTTGTAAGTCGAGTGCTTTAGCCTCACCATCAACCTTATCCTATACCCATAGGACCTCCTATCCATTAGTTCAACCGTGCTCGTTCCACACGCAAATTTCAAGCCTTGATTCATATCAAGCAATTTTCTTTAAGTCAAACTAAAATACTTAATAACTATTTAAACATAATTTCAATATTAGATGAAAAAAGAGAGAGCTCCAAGTCTTTGGTTCTCTCTCCCAATTGTTTGGGTCCGAGAAGTCTTTCTTAAGCTCGAACAATTGTCTTCTAAAAATGATAAACAAATTCAAATCTATTTTCTTAAACACATAGATGAAAAAGAGAGAGCTCCAAGTCTTTGGTTCACTCTCCCGATTACTTGGGTCCGAGAAGTCTTTCTTAAGCTTCGAGTAATCGTCATCCGATTAATACACTTTAATCATATTAAACATCTTTCATAATATTAGATGAGAAAAGAAGAGAGCTCCAAGTCTTTGGTTCACTCTTCCGATTATTTGAGGTCCGAGAAGTCTTTCTTAAGATTCGAATAATCCTCATCTGTTAAAATATTTTAATCACATCCTATCTTTCAAACTCCATTCAAACAACTCCTTTTGCGATGAAAAAGAAAGTGTTCCAAGTCTTTGGTTCGCTTTCCCGATTACTTGGGTCCGAGAAGTCTTTCTTAAGCTTCGAGTAATTGTCATCCGATCCACTTACTCGAACCGTACCCATTTCCCTCCTTGGGATGAAAAAGAGAGAGCTCCAAGTCTTTGGTTCACTCTCCCGATTATTTAGGGACCGAGGAGTCTTTCTCGAGCTTCGAGTAATCGTCATCCGATTAACCCACTCTTAACCGCATCCTGTTCCTTCATATTTGAGGTTGAAAAAGAGAGAGCTCCAAGTCTTTAGTTCACTCTCCCGATTACTCGGGCCTGAGAAGCCTTTCTTAAGCTTCAGGTAATCGTCACCTCTAGCTAAGCATCAGATACATCTAACCAATCTAATTCCTCGCCCCCGTGCGACCACAACCCTTAAAACCTATTCAAATCTACCCTCTTTTCAAAACCAAAATACTTAACCAATCAAACTCTACTCGCCCTCGTGCGATCCACAACTCATACACCTTTTTCAAAGAACATTGTTTAGTCCCTTCTTCCGCGCATAATAAACTCGTGCTTCAGCCTCCCCTAGCGAGCAGACAAGCCAACATTTAGTAGGTAGAATGCGACCTAAACTCTCGTTCATTCCAAACATAAACCTTTTAGCAAACCGTAGGCCGAACTACGGCTGCTCTGATTCTTCATTCTTCTTTGAATGTAAGTTACGTAGGCACAAGATTGCGATGATCTTGGCGAGCACAATCCCCTCTTTTTTCCCGTAGTCCCACGAACTACGAATGCTCTGATTTTCCACTTCTTACAAGTGAAGATACGTAGGCACAAGGGCCCCGATCCTTGGCGAGCACCCTATCTTAAAACCTACCCAATTTTCCCATTAGCAAGCAATTCCTTAGAAGATAAACAAACATAGTTAACTTTCTCTCGCGAATCGAATCAAGAGGTTCCCGTTGAGTACAACGGACGTAGAGGGTGCTAATACCTTCCTTCTATGTAATCGACTCCCGAACCTAGAATATTGGTTGCGATGACCATGTTCTTATCTCCTTAAAGGTTTTATCGATATTTTCCTATTCCATCCTTGGAATGAATAAAGTTCGGTGGCGACTCTGTTTCGAACAGTATTTTCCGCGTCTATCGCGAGGATCGTATTTTTCGAGGTACGACAGATATATATATATATATATATATATATATATATATATATATATATATATAAATATATATATATATATATAAATTGGGCAGATGGCCAATTTTTGTATATATGATGATGCATATATACATGTTATGTGGTTTATGGCAGACTAATTTTATTTTTCCGCAGCAATATTACTGAAAAATGATTTTGAGAAATGTTATGTGGAATCTTGTGGAAAAATTGTAACATCCCGTAAGTGGGTGAAACTCTGATATGTACTTATTTTAATCGTTTTATTTTAATTTGGGAGACGGGGTGTTACAACTCTAGTCTAGTGTTAGGCTGAAGTGTCATTGGGTATGTCTTAAGTGAAGAGTGCAAACTGGTTGTTTGACTCTCAATTAATTCTACTAATAGTGAATTTCCTCCCTGGCTTGGTAGCCCCCAGATGTAGGTATGGTTTACACTGAACCGGGTAAACAATTACTTGTATTATTTACTGTTTTCATTTACAGTTTGTCATTAAGTTTTATAGTCTGTGTTACAGTGGATGTCATAATATCTGTGATAACATCCACTGTTGGGTACCTAGAATTTCAAGTAATAATAAGGTTGTTGGTTGAGACTACATACTTGTTAAAGAGTGGAAAAATCTGGGAGATATAGGCATTGGATGACTCACCAAATTTTTTAAAGAAACTATGAGGTCAAAGAAAATGTTGCGTAAAAGAAGAAAAACTTTAATTCATATCAATAAAAATAAGGTGTGTACAAAATTGTATAAATTATAGGAGAATTAAACTTATGAATCATGCTATGAAGTTATGGAAAAAGGTGATAGAACTGAGACTACAAAAAGTTATTCAAGTTAACAATAATCATCTTGACTTTATGTCTAAAAGGATGACAATTAAAGCGATTTATTTACTAAGATATGTGATTGAGAGATATCTGATGGGTCAATAAGATTTGCATTTATTTTTTATTAATTTGGAGAAGGTGTATCATAGAGTGCTTAGAGAGATTTTATGGAAACGTAAAGATAAGAAATGAGTTAGGATTTTCTATATTCTAGTTGTCATGGATATATTTAAGGGGCTCAATAAGTGTGAAGACACTTGATGGAGAGACCGACAATTTCCGCATAAGAATAAGAATTCCCCAAGGTTCATCCATAAGCCCTTACTTTTTTAAACAAATTCAAGATCTAGCACCGAGATATATGCTTTTTGGAGATGATATATGATTCAGTCTCAAGTGCATGTCTGTCGCAAAGTAATAAATAGATTAAAAAAACCACAGAGACCATTGGTTTAAGTGCCAAATTCTTATCCAATATGTGTATGTCTAGAGAAATCAAAAAGAGAAGTTTTAGTAAACAACTTGAAAGAAAAAGAAATTAAATGAGAATAGCTTAACGGAAAAATCACTTAAGTATCAAAGTGGGTAAATAGTAGTCGGGGTTACAGTTCATATTTCTAACACCATCATATGATCCTTGTCACATCTATAGCGAGTCTTTTGCATAAATTATAAAAAAAATATATATAGAATTGGGCACTACTTGCTTTCGTCAACGTATTGCCTTATCATCGGTGAATAATCTTTCGCCTTTCACATCGTCCAGATTATTAATTGATGTGTCATTACATTTGCCTAGATATATGTTTTCTGAAATTTTCCCATTGGCTTTCGTATCGTCTGAATTAGGTTGCTTAAACATCTGCGCTCCGGTATCGACACATATCCTTTCAGACTACGATTGATACCTAAGAACCACTTACTTTCATAACGAAGTTGGAATGCATGCACTCAGGTTATAAAATAAGTTTAATTAAAATTCTCGCAATCGATAGTAACAAATCATACGATAGGTAATGAAACAATCCCCATAACCCCTAGTCCTTAGGAAATTACTCACTCATGTTGGGCAAATACAATCATAAAGGTGTTCATCACTAGACTCATAACAATCAAACAAAATAGATGAATATTATAAAGAGAATGAATAGAAAATCTTAATTGAATTATAAACCTTGTTCCACCAACTGCTCCCTTGGAGACTTTGGTTACAAAGAAAAAGTAGAAAAATAGAAACTTGGAAAAAGATACAAAAATTTGGAACCTTGAACTCATAACATGCTAAGAGTTTTATAGGGAAATAATAAAACTGTCAAATATCCTTAGTTCAATACAAAATATTCATACCAAATCATGTCTAAGAACCACAACTAATAAAGGATCATTCTATTTATGGAAGCAAAACAAAATCATGACTTTTTTCTCATCTCTTTGCTACGGCTCGTAGTAGCTGCTACAGGTGGCTGTAGCAGGTCACTAGAATCTTGCCTTGCAAAGCTCTAAAAAAGGGGTCTTGGGTATCATGCTGCTACAGGTGGCCGTAGCAACCCCTGACTTGTGTATTGGAGAAAATGCTAAAATGTCGTTTTGCTCCATTTCGCTTGCCTTTCATCCCTCTTTGCTTGGATGCTAATTAGACACTAGAATTCACAATAAAACACAAACCAAAGCATAAAACATGACAAATGAAAGGAAATTGAACAAGGTACGGTAAAATACTAAAGGAAAACAACTAGAAAGAACGATGCAAATACCACTTATCAAACTCTCCCAAACATAGATTGTTGCTTGTCCTCAAGCAACAAAGCTTACATTCATGAGTTTTCGAATCAAGTGGTCATATCATGATAAAGCATACAAAAACGGGGTTAATGGTACTCATATACGAGTCTTTGTTCCGATCAAATATGCCTAGTTCTCTTCGTAATCATCTGTCAACGAATGTATTGCAAGAACACTAACCACGGTAAAACCATAGACCTAAGTCTTCCTTTCGGACACCTATCTAAATATGCTTTGGGCTTAAGTCTCTTTTACAAGTTTCTTCCCTTTTCATCCAGACAATCATGTTAAGGCATTTGTAGTCATTGATATCCTCACATGTACAAGGTTGATCGAGAATTTTTTCTAGGCACCTTTTTTATTATTTTTTCTTTTTTGATGAATTTACGCACTTTGGCGTTTATTGGTCCACTTTGGGACGACATTTGAGAATCAACACCCGTTAGGGAAAATAACGGGTGGGGGTTACCCAACTTAGAAGGTCTAATTGTCTTTATTGCTTTTTCATCATTTTGGTGCCCACATTATTTGTTTTTCAACCAATCATACAGACATGCAAGTCTTCAATTATGTCGGACCATCAATATAAACTAATCAGAAAATACTTCTTAGAGTCGAGTATTATGGCACAAACATACACATTGGACTCACGTCCTTACTCCGGGGGACCTAGGGTGTTCAAGTTATACCTAAGTTTTCAAACTTTCCTAATTCCCCTAGTCCTATCCTCTACTCCTTCAAATTGTATATACTTTCTCATGTTCTCCACAACCGAAGCTTGTCACACAAAAATTCACGACCTTAGTATTGGGAAAACTACTAAAATGTGGTTTTAATGCAGCAATCAAATAAGAAAATTATTAAAAACAAGGAAGAAACAAAAACAAAAACTTGTAAGAAATAAAAATGTAATGAAAATAAATAGACACCTTTTAAACTTAAATCAAACATTGTTGTTAATGTTTAAGTGCAATGTGAGTTGAACTATCAAGGTTCCTGCTAAAAATAAAGAACAAAAAGAAAAACGTAACTAGGGAAGAAACGTGGGTTGCCTCCCACTAAGCGTTTTGTTTAACGTCGTTTACCTCAACGGTCTATGAGTGCAAGCACTCAAGGTGGTTCCTTCAAGATCAAACACGTCCCTTGATCAACAGAATCCTTAGAGGCATAGTGTTTTAGACTTTTCCCATTCATAGTAAATGGTTGCGCGGGCTCACTCCAAACATCAATTTCTCCTTACAATATTACCTAAAGGGCCCAAACCACCGCGACCGAAGTTATTTGGGAAAAATATTAAGTATTAAGTTAAACAACAAGACTAAGTGTCCTTCTTTTAATGCCCAGTTTAGAATCCTCTTATCATGCCATCTCTTAGTTCTCTCCTTGTAGAAATTTGCGTTCTCATACGTGTCAAGCCATATCTTCTCAAACTCACTCAACAATAATTTTCTCTTTTCTCCTACTGCATAGTAGTCTAAGTTGAGTGCTTTGATGGCCCAATAAGATCTATGTTCTAACTCAATAGGCAAGTGAAAAGACTTTCCGTAAAGTAGCCTAAAAAGGGTTATAGCTATAGAGGTTTTAAAAGAAGCTCGGTATGCCCAAATTGCATCGTCGAGTTTAGAGGACCAATCTTTCCTAGAGAGGGAGACTGTGTTTTCTAAAATGGCCTTTATCTCTTTATTACACACCTTGACTTGCCCACTGGTTTGAGGGTGATAGGGTGTGGTAACTCTGTGGCACATCCCATACTTTTTGAGTAAGCTTTCAAACTGTCTAGTAATGAAATGCAACCTCCCAATTGCTTATTACAAGGCTAGGTACCCCTAATCCTTGGGAAAGTAATATTTTTAAACAATTTTATCACAACTCATGCGTTATTGGTTGGACAAGCATGACCTTAATCCATTTTAACACATAATCAATTGCCACGAGGATATATCAATTCCCTAAGGATGAGGGAAAAGGTCCCACGAAATCAACCCCTCACACATCAAAGATTTCAACCTCATGGGTGTTGTTTAGAGGCATCTCATTTCTCTTCAAGATGTTTCCTGTGGGTTGGCACTGGTCACACTGCGCTATGAAAGTATGAACGCCTTTGGAAAATTTTGGCCAATAAAGGTCGGCTTGTAGAATTTTTGACACAGTTTTGTCGATGTCAGCGTGTCCACCATAAGCGCATGACAATGAGTCATGACACATTTAGTTTCCTCTTCGGGGATATACCTTCAAAAAACTTCATCGGTGACTCTCTTAAAAAGCAAAGGCTCGTCCCAATAGTAGTGTTTCAAATTAGAGAAAAACTTCTTTTTACTTTAATAATTCAAATCTGGAGGTAAAACATCGACAACTAGGTAATTGACAAAGTTAGTATATCAAGATGACTCTTTATCAATCAACAGAAAATTTTTGTCATCCTAGAAAGATTCATCAAGAGGTAACTCATCCACTTTCAAATTAATTAATCTAGATAAATGGTTGGTGTCCACATTCTATATCCCATTCTTATCCCTAATCTCAATGTTAAATTCCTGTAGCAACAAGATCCATCTAATAAGCCTAGGTTTGGCATCCCTTTTAATTAAAAGGTATCTAATGGAAGCATGGCCAATGTAGACAATTATCTTCGACCCTACTAGGTAGGAGCAAAACTTATCTATGGCAAAGGAAAAGATAGTTCCTTTTCAGTGGTCGCATAATTAATTTACGCCTCATACAAAGTCCTACTAGCGTAATATATGACATGAATTCTATTCTCCTTTTTCTGACCCAACATCGCGCCCACGGCATAGCCACTATCATCACACATGATTTTAAAAGGTGCACCCCAATCTGGGGGTTGCATTATGAGCGGAGATCAAAGCATTTTTTAAGCTAAAAAGATTTAAAACACTCATTATCAAAGTTAAATTCATAATCTTTTATCAATAGCCCGGTTATGGGCTTGGTAATCTTAGAGAAGTCTTTAATGAACCAGCAGTAGAGGCCGACATGACCTAGGAAAATCCTAACCTCCCTCACAGTGGTAAGAGGGGTTAACTTCTCTATTATCTTGATCTTAACCTTATTAACCTTGATCCCTCTTTCGGACACTAAATGCCTTAGAATAAACCCTTATTTACCATGAAATGACATTTTTCCCAATTAAGCACGAGGTTCACTTTAACACACCTTTCCAAGACTTTTTCTAGATGTATCAAGATAACTAGCAAAACTAGACCCATAAATTGAGAATTCATCCATGAAGACTTCCATGATGTATTCTAAAAAGTCGGAGAAAATTGACATTGTGCAGTGCTGAAAAGAACCAGGCGCAATGCAAAACCCAAAAGGCATTCGCCGGTAAGTAAACATGCCATAGGGGCAAGTGAAAGTTGTTTTCTCTTGGTCACTAGGATGAATGCGGATTTGGAAAAACCCTGAGTAATCATCAAGATAAAAAAAAATGGGAGTGCTTGACTAGGCGCTCAAGCATTTGATCAATGAAATGTAACGTGAAATGGTCTTTCCGAGAAGCTTTGTTAAGCATCTTGTAGTTGATGCACATTCTCCGCCCCATAACGGTCCTAGTGGCAACTTGATCCCATTTTTCATTCTTAATAATTGTCACCACTCCCTTTTTAGGCACAACTTGAATAGGACTAACCCACTTGCTATCAAATACGGGATAGATTATCCCGACCTTTTAGAGTTTAAGCACTTATTTTTTAATCACATCTTTCATGTTGGGGTTTAGCTGCCTCCGGTGCTCTCTATAGGGCTTATAGTCATCCTCAAACATTATCTTATGCCTAAAACTAGAGGGGTTAATACCTTTCAGTTCATATGTAGTATGCCTCATGACTTTAGGGTATTTCTTAAAGACGGTGAAGAGTTTTTTCAGTTTCACCTTCCCCCAGACTAGCAATCATTATCACGATTTGGTTTCTTTCCATGTCCAAAAATTCATACCTAAGGGTATTTGGGAGCGGTTTAAGTTCTATTTGATATTTTTATTGCTCAGGCTCGTCACTTTGTGTTATAAGCACTTTGAATCTTTGTTGAGAGGAAATGGGACTTTCATCCAATATCGCCTCATAAGCTTTCACTTTGATGTTTTCTTTGTTGCTTTGGGCATCAATAACTAATCTCAAGCGTTGAAAATATCAAATAATCAACAAGAATCCCTCAAAGAAATATTTTTCATAAGTTTTGCTATAATAAACTCAACCTTTTCCTCTCCCATCTCAAAATTTAACTTTCCTCTATTGACATCTATGATGGCCCCCGCCGTGGCTAAGAAAGGCCTTCCTAAAACTATTAGGATCTTAGGATCCTCACCGATGTCCATTATGATAAAGTCAATTGACACATAATACTCGCCCAAAATCTCACAGGAACATCCTCTAACACACCTATGGGATACTTTACCAATCTATCAAAAAGTTGTAAATACGTGTTAGTATCCTTCATGTCTCCCATATCTAACTTCTTACATACATACATAAGCGTTAGGCTAACACTAGCCCCTAAATTGCATAAAGCTCTCTCAAATTCCATGGTTCCTATATGACAAGGGATAAATAAACTTCCCGGATCTTTGAGCTTAAGGATGACCATGTTTTAAATCACGAAACTACTATCAAGAGTCGTGGCCATGGTTTCATGGTCCTCTAGCTTTCTTTTATTGGAAAAGATCACTTTTAAGAACTTGGCATAGGAAGGCATTTAGGTTAGCACCTCGGTGAAAGGCACATTGAGGTGGACCTTCTTGAGAAGTTCTATAAACTTTTTAAATTGGGCCTCCACCTTGGTGTTCGCGAACCTTTTTTAGAAAGGAACAATAGGTTTGTAGGGAGGATGAGAAATGTAGGGTGCTTTCTTCTCAACCACTTCAATAACCTTCTTTTCGGGCAATGTTTACGCACTAACTTCAAACTCTATCTATTTAGATCTAGAACTACCCATTTCCTTACCACTACGGGCTGTCACGACATTCAAATGTCCCTTAGGATTTTGTTTGAGTTGTCCGGGAAATGATCCGGGAGGGACGAAAGAAGCGACTTGTTGTTGCGCCACTTGGGAGATTTGAGTTTCAAACATCTTAGTATGAGTGACCACATTATCAACCTTGGTGTTTAATTGCCTAAGGGTCTCATTGGTAAGGAGGTTTTGGTTTCTAATCTCATCATTTTGACGGATTAGTGTCAAAATAAAATTCTCTATCAAAAGTTCAAAGTTTGACTCTTAGGCTCGGTTCGTGTAGCTTTTTGGAAACACAGAGGTCTCATGGCTTGTTAGGGGTTATTGTTCCTATAAGAGAAGTTTGGGTGACCATACCACCCTGAATTGTTGGCGTTAGAGTAAAGGTTATTCCTTTGATTTTTGCTCACAAAGTTAGCATTCTCTTGGTTGGATCCTCCTATGAGGGTCATTTGGAAATCTCTATCGGTGTGCCCGTCAACTTCACATATCTCACAGTAGAGTGTGGTGGGGGAAACCAAAGCAATAGGGGCTAGAATAATATATGTGGAAGTTGTGATGCTTAGGATATCTATCTTTTGATAAAGAGTATCCACAATAGCGTTCATGTGATCAAATTTATTTACCTAATACATACCACCGATTTTAGCAGTAAACTTAGTGGCGAATTATCACACACTTCCCAGGAGTGGTGGTTTTTGACCATCTCTTCTATCAAATTGTAGGCTATATCTTAAGGATTATTCATTAGATCTCTTTCGGAAGCCGCATCTAAGGCCATCCTTGTGGAGTAAAGGAGACCATTATAAAAGGTATGGATAATCACCATTTCTCAAGCCCATGGAAAGAGCAAAGTCTTAGCAAATATTTATAACGCTCCCACGCGTCAAACAAAGATTCTTCTTATTCTTGCGTATAGTTGTTTAATTCATCCCTAACTTGGGCAATTTTACGTGGCGGAAAGTACCGCACTAGAAAGGTCATTTTCAATTGGGTCCATAAGTAATAGAATTAGTGGGCAAGGATTGAAGCCAAGCATTAGCACAGACTCTTAAAGAAAAGGGAAATAGACAAAGGCGCATGGCGTTTTGATCAACACCATTTTCCTTAATGGTACCCCAATTATCAACAAAAGTAGAAAAATGAAAATTGGAATTTGTTGCACGATATTTATCAAGGAAGGTTTTAGTTCAAAATTATTAGCTGCAACCAGCGGGTGCACAATACTACAATGCAGTTCCTTTTGGTGGGAATGGCATAATCCTTAAGGGGCTTAGTATCGACCAGTTTAACCATAGCTTCTAATCTAAGATTTTGACGTCTCTCTAATAAGAAACGCTTGATTTTGTCAATGGTATCAACTAAGCTATCAACCTAATGAGTTCTACGCATACAAGAGCAGTGAGAACCACAACAAACTAACATAATAAAATATGTCAAAAACTTGATGGAGAAGTTCAATATCAAACACAATTGGTCCCTGGCAATGACGCTAAAAACATGATGCAGCTGCAAGTTAACGATTGTCGTGAAGTAATAAAATCGATATCTAACCACAAATACCAATGGTTTAAGTATTGAATTCTTATACAATCGATGTATATCTAAAGAAATAAAAAAAAAAATAGGTGTTTTAGTAAACAAATTGAAAGAAAAAGCAATTAAATGAAAATACCTTAACGGAAAAATCACTTAAGTATCAAATTAGGGCAAACAGGACCCGGGGTTACAATTCATGTTTCTAACACCATCATATGATCCTTGTCACATTATTGCGAGTCTTTTGCATAAATTATAGAAAATAGATAAAAGTGGGCACTATCTGCTTTCGTCAGTGCATTGCCCCTATCATCGACGAATAATCTGTCAGCTTTCGCATTATCCAAATTATTAATCAATGAGTCATTACTTTTGCCTAGCTATATGTTTTCTTAAATTCTCTTGCTGGCTTTCGCATCGTCCAGATTAGGTTGTAAATAAATATGTGTTGTGGTATTGACACATATCCTTTTAGACTACGGTTGACACTTGAGAACCACTTACTTTCGCAAAGAAGTTGGAATGCATGCACCCAGATTATAAAATAAGTTTAATTAAAATTCTCGGAATCGATAGTAAAAGATCATACGATAGGTCATGAAACAATCCTATAACCTATAGTCCATAGGAAACTACTCACTCATGGCAGGGAAAACCAAATCGCAGAGGTGTTCATCATCAGAATCATAATAATCAAACAAAACAAATGAATATTATAAAGAGAATGAATAAAAAACCTGAATTGAATTATAAAACTTGGTCCACCAATTGTTCCCTTGTAGAGTTTGGTTACAAAGACAAATTAGAAAAATAGAAACTTTGAAAAAGATACAAAAGTTGGGAACCCTAAACTCATAACAGGCTATGAGTTTTATAAGGAAATAATAAAAGTGTCAAATATCCTTGATTCAACACAAAATATTCAGATTTGACTCATATCCAATCATGTCTAAGAGCTACAATCAATAAAGAATCCTTCTATTTATGGAAGCAAAACAAAATCATGACTTTTCTTTTGCCTTCCAGCTATGGCCTGTAGGAGCTACTATGTGTGGTTGTAGCAAGTCACTAGAATCTTGCCTTACAAAGCTCAAAAAAGGTGGTCCAGAGCATCATGTTGCTACAACTATAACACCCCCTGACCTATGTATTGGAGAAAATGCTAAAATGTCATTTTCACTCTGTTTCGCTTGCCTTTGGTCCATCTTTGATTGGATGGTCATTAGACCCTGAAATTCACAATAAAACACAAACCAAAAAATAAAATATTACAAATAAAAGGAAATCGAACAAAATGCACTAAAATACTCTAAGAAAACAACAAGAAAGAAAAAATGCAAAGGTCACTTATAATATATAGTCTTACTTTCAAAGTTTATGGAGGAATTAAATGAAAGGTTGGAGAGGCGACTTAAAAGCGCATGAATTCTACCTAAAAAGAACTAAGATGGTGTATATGGAATGTAATTATATCAAACAAATAAGCATTTCTAACTTGGTGTTGAAAGTTGAAGATTATATCATACCATAAGTTACTTGATTTAAATATCTTAGATTCATTGTACAAACGGTGGAGAAATAAGAAGTGATGTAAATCATATAATTCAAGGTGGATTGTTGAAATTAAGAAGGACTTCATGTGTTTAACGTGATAAAAAATATCACTTGAACTTACGAAAATTTTGTACCATATTTTATCTGACAAAATGTTGGGTTGTAAAGAACCAACACGAAAATTTTGTACCATATTTTAACAACGTGGAAGGAATTGTTCTAATGACATGTCGCACAAGTGTAAAACACATTCTGCCTCGAGCTGGTCAGGAGAACCCTAAACCTCCGTTTAAACAAGTAAAGGAAGGTTGAGTGTGGACATGCCAACACAAGACCCTATAATTTAAATCATCTAGTATATTCATTTATAAATTATCTCTATAAAGAATTCAATTCAAAACATGTAAAAAATATATATAAATTAAGACATTTTTTCTTTATAATATATATATATATATATATATATATATATATATATATATATATATATATATATATATATATATATATATATATATATATATATATATATATATATATATATATATATATATATATATATATATATATATATATATATATATATATATATATATATATATATATATATATATATATATATTCTTTCTTAATTGCTTATTCAATGCTTCTAAGTAATATAAAATCTCTTAACCAATAAATAAAGTTTACTTAATTATTCAAATAAAAAAAATCACACTCAAGTAGTACTAGTCAAACAATTTGAATTTAATTAAAACACATTAACATATTAAATTCATTCGCTTTGAAATTAATTTACAAGAATTGCTCTAAATACAAATATTAGTAATGAAATCTTGGTTCCCTCTAAGATTACAAATACATAAGTTCAAAGTGACATAAATTAGTATAAATAAATTTAAGTCAAATTAAATAATTTAATTGAATGTATATCAATTTATTTTCTCCGGTCAATATTATTTACTTTTTTCAGATTTATTGAATTTATATAGAATATAAATATAATTTTTTAGTGTCATATAGATCATAAATATTATTCATAGTATTGAAAAAGTAAAGATAAAAATAACCATAGAAGAGTATTTCTTTATTAATATAAAATTATTTTAAATAAAATTTATATTTTAAAGTATTCAATTTTTTAGTTTGTTCAAAGAATTCACTTTTTTTTGAATGTTTTTTTTCTTTTCAAAATCTCTTATTTGAGACAGCTCATGCAAACTATGTTTTAAAACTAATGAAAAGTTTGATTAATCTTCTAAGATTAGTCGGTTGCAATGTGAGATTATAAAAAAAAATTAATTTTTTTTCTTATTGTTTGTTTGATTAATTCCAACAAGTGTGCCTCGTGTCTTCATGCATTTTCTCAAAAAATATAATCTTATACTTTCTATCTCCATATTTCCTCAATAAATAACCCACCCCGTAACAACTAACCACTAAACTCAAACACTTCATTGTAACTTCACAATACATCAAACATGGCTTCCTCCACCATTACCTCTTCCTTCCCCTACACCCAATCCCCTAGCTCTTCTCTCACTGAGAAATCCTCATCTCTCAACCGAACCCTTACCCTTGGATCCAAACCAAAACATTCCCTATCTGTATCAGCATCAGCATCAGCATCCGCAGAACCTTCACCTCCACCCTCCTAAGGTTAATAGAGATCGTTGTGTTACATTGCATGAGTAATAAGGTTCTATGAAATAAGATTTTAAAAAATGATATTATTAAAGAGAGTGTTTGTATATAACTATAATAGAAAATGATGAATACTAAACTTAATAGTTTTAAGAATGTAGAGAAAAGACCTTACAGGGGGAAAACAATTTTTTTCAAAAACAAAAACCAACTTTAAAACTAGTATTAACTGGTTATAGAAGCAAATCCGGTTCGGAGTGGGTTTAGTATTGGTTTATCAAAAATAAACTAATTTTGGAATTGGTATTTGATTTTGAAAAATTGTGTTTTGGGTTCATCAATGAACCACACCACACACCCTAGTGTTTGACCAATGGATCACAAATCACATACCATAGCATTGACAAGTACTTGCATAAAAGTGAGTGGTAAGACCGTAGGAAATCCTATCTAGAGTATGCATAAATATCCATTCGGATACTTCAAGATAAATGTTGATAGTTCTTATAGCACGGGAACTTGTACCCTTAGTACTAGTAATGGTTATTTCTATTCCTTTTTCATAAAAATAAAATATAGATATTATTATAGGAAAATGAAACGCGAAGATTTGACAAATGCAATTCATCCATGTTATTAACCAAAAAAAACCTCATACAAGAGAGTCACATGAACCAGCTCATCATCACTACTAACAAACAACAAAAACAATATTATTTCTGGCTACCAGCACTTGAATACTATTAACTAAAAATTAAGCGTCTGCAACTCCAGCATTATCAGCAGCAGCTAGGACAAGCTCAAGGTGGATTTTTCCTACAGAATCCATAGCATTAGGAAGTCCAAGTGCTCTCAAAGCCAAATGAGCTGCTTTCTGTCCTGATATCATCATTGCTCCAAATGTTGGACCCTGCATTTTCAACCAACAAACTTGATTAGTACTACTAGTAGTTCAGTACATGGATATATATGAAACCAAAAAGGTGAAAGTTTTTACCATTCTTGGAGCACCATCAATCTCAGCAACCTCCATTCCAGTAACAATCATACCAGGAACAACCTCCCTAGTATGCCTAACAATAGCATCCTCAGCTGTGTTCATGTCAAGAGCCTTCATTCCAGGAACAGTTTCAATCAAACCAATACTCTTGAGCCTCTTCACACCAGTGGCTCCAAACGGACCATCATGTCCACATGAACTCACAACAACTTTAGACTCCATAACATTAGGGTCCATACAAGATTGAGAGTCATGATTCTGTGCAACCAAAGCCCAGTTAGTGACAACACCACCAACTCTCCCATCCTTCACAATCAAATCCTCCGCAGCCACAGCATTGAAAAGCTTCACGTTTGGCCTTGCAAGTAGCTTGCTCATGATGGTGGATGTGAAGAGAGCGGCGTGCTTGATCACAACATAGTCGTCTTGTTCATCATACTCAACTTCAAGCTCGTCCAAGAAATGGTGTGCTGGTTTACGCACAACCTGCATCACACACATCAATTCAATTTATATATGTCAATATCAATTCGTCTTCACCTACCACAAAAAGTTAAATAGATAAGACCAAGATTTTTAAAAACGGTGACAAAACGGTATCGAATGTGCTGATAAATTTTTATGACAAAAAAAACACAGTGAATTTAAACCAAGGCGACCGAAATTGCAAAAGTCTTTACATGGCGCAATCTAAATTTTTATTTAAAAGCTTATCGTTTCCATAGATCTCATATAATGGATCTATGATAAAAACATTGTATAGAGGACAATAAAATATATATACAACAAAATATGATAAAAACAATGGAAGGAGTGAGAAGAGAGAAGAGTTATACCATTGCTGAGAAGAGTTGGCCGCCGAGCCAAGCACCGCCACCAGGACTGACGGATTGTTCGATGATAGCGATCTTGACATTAGGATTCTTGCTGAGCTCGTAAGCACATGAGAGACCGGCGGAACCGGCACCTACGATGACAACATCGGTGTCGGCATGTGTGACCATGTCGGTCATGTACCTGCGAGTCATCTCGCGTGAAACAATAGATTCCTTGATCGGAGCGAATTTGAAAGCGTTAAGGTCATAGGAGGGTGGATGTGAAGGTTCTGCGGATGCTGATGCTGATACAAATAGGGAGTGTTTTGGTTTGGATCCAAGGGTAAGAGTTCGGTTGAGAGATGAGGATTTCTCATTGAGAGAAGAGCTAGGGGATTGGGTGTAGAGGAAGGAAGAGGTAATGGTGGAGGAAACCATGTTTACTGTATTGTGAAGTTACAATGAAGTGTTTGAGTTTAGTGGTTAGTTGTTACGGGGTGGGTTATTTATTGAGGAAATATGGAGATAGAAAGTATAAGATTACATTTTTTGAGAAAATGCATGAAGACACGTGGCACATTTGTTGGAATTAATCAAACAAACAATAAGAAAAAAAATGATTTTTTTTTATTATCTCACATTGCAACCGACTAATCTTAAAAGATTAATCAAACTTTTCATTAGTTTTAAAACATAGTTTGCATGAACGGTCTCAAAAATGAGATTTTGAAAAAAAAAATACATTCAAAAAAAGGTGAATTCTTTGAACAAACTAAAAAATTGAATACTTTAAAATATAAACTTTATTTAAAGTAATTTTATATTAATAAAGAAATACTCATCTATGGTTATTTTTATCCTTACTTTTTCAATACTATGAATAATATTTATGATCTATATGCCACTAAAAAATTATATTTATATTTTATATAAATTCAATAAATCTGAAAAAAGTAAATAATATTGACCGGAGAAAATAAATTGATATACATTCAATTAAATTATTTAATTTGACTTAAATTTATTTATACTAATTTATGTCACTTTGAACTTATGTATTTGTAATCTTAGGGAACCAAGATTTCATTACTAATATTTGTATTTAGAGCAATTCTTGTAAATTAATTTCAAAGCGAATGAATTTAATATGTTAATGTGTTTTAATTAAATTCAAATTGTTTGACTAGTACTACTTGAGTGTGATTTTTTTATTTGAATAATTAAGTAAACTTTATTTATTGTTTAAGGGATTTTATATTACTTAGAAGCATTGAATAAGCAATTAAGAAGAAAAAAAAAAAAAAAAATATATATATATATATATATATATATATATATATATATATATATATATATATATATATATATATATATATATATATATATATATATATATATATATATATATATATATATATATATATATATATATATATATATATATATATATATATATATATATATATATATATATAAAGAAAAAATGTCTTAATTTATATATATTTTTTACATGTTTCGAATTGAATTCTTTATAGAGATAATTATAAAGATAATTTATAAATGAATATACTAGAGGATTTAAATTATAGGGTCTTGTGTTGGCATGTCCACTCTCAACCTTCCTTTACTTGTTTAAACGGAGGTTTAGGGTTCTCCTGACCAGCTCGAGGCAGAATGTGTTTTACACTTGTGCGACATGTGATTAGAACAATTCCTTCCACGTTGTTAAAATATGGTACAAAATTTTCGTGTTGGTTCTTTACGACCCGCATTTTGTCTCATAAAATATGGTACAAAATTTTCGTAAGTTCAAGTGATATTTTTGTATCACGTAAAACACATGAAGTCCTTCTCAATTTTCAACAATCCACCTTGAATTATATGGCTTGCATCACTTTTTATTTCTCCACCGTTTGTACGATGAATCTAAGATATTTAAATCGAGTAACTTGTGGTATGATATAATCTTCAACTTTCAACACCAAGTTAGAAATGCTTATTCATTTGATATAATTACATTCCATATACACCATCTTAGTTCTTTTTAGGTGGAAGTCATGCGCTTTTAAGTCTCGTCTCCAACCTTTCATTTAATTCCTCCATAAACTTTGAAAGTAAGACTATATTGATAAGTGACCTTTGCATTTTTCTTTCTTGTTGTTTTCTTAGAGTATTTTAGTGCATTTTGTTCGATTTCCTTTTATTTGTAATATTTTATATTTTGGTTTGTGTTTTATTGTGAATTTCAGGGTCTAATGACCATCCAATCAAAGATGGACCAAAGGCAAGCGAAACAGAGCGAAAATGACATTTTAGCACTTTCTCCCATACATAGGTCAGAGGGGTGTTATAGTCGTAGCAACATGATGCCCTAGACCACCTTTTTTGAGCTTTGTAAGGCAAGATTCTAGTGACTTGCTACAACTACACATGGCAGCTCCTACAGGCCGTAGCATGAAGGCAAAAGAAAAGTCATGATTTTGTTTTGCTTCTATGAATAGAATGATTCTCTATTGATTGTAGCTCTTAAAGATGATTGGATATGAGTCAAATCTGAATATTTTGCGTTGAATCAAGGATATTTGACACTTTTATTATTTCCTTATAAAACTCATAGCCTGTTATGAGTTTAGGGTTCCCAACTTTTGTATCTTTTTCCAAGTTTCTATTTTTCTAATTTTTCTTTGTAACCAAACTCTACAAGGGAACAATTGGTGGATCAAGGTTTATAATTCAATTCAGGTTTTTTTATTCATTCTCTTTATAATATTCATTTATTTTGTTTGATTATTATGATTCTGATGATGAGCCCCTCTATAATTGTGTTTGCCCCGCCATGAGTGAGTAGTTTCCTAGGGACTATATGTTATAGGATTGTTTCATGACCTATCGTATGATCTTTTACTATCGATTCCGAGAATTTTAACTAAACTTATTTTATAATCTGGGTGCATGCATTCGAACTTCGTTACGAAAGTAAGTGGTTCTCAAGTGTTAACCATAGTCTAAAAGGATATGTGTCAATATCGCAACACATATTTATAAACAACCTAATCTGGACGATGCGAAAGCCAGCAAGAGAATTTAAGAAAACATATAGCTAGGCAAAAGTAATGACTCATCGATTAATAATTTGAATAATGCGAAAGCTGACAGATTATGCGTCGATGATAGGGGCAATGCACTGATGAAAGCAGATAGTGCCCACTTGTATCTATTTTCTATAATTTATGCAAAAGACTCGCAATAATGTGACAAGGATCATATGATGGTGTTAGAAACATGAATTGTAACCCTGGGTCCTGTTTGCCCTAATTTTATACTTAAGTGATTTATTCGTTAAGGTATTTTCATTTAATTGCTTTTTCTTTCAATTTGTTTACTAAAGCACCTCTTTTTGATTTCTTTAGATATACATCGATTGTATAAGAATTCAATACTTAAACCATTGGGCTTTGTGGTTAGATTTATTACTTCGCGAAAATCGTTAACTTGTGGTTGCATCATGTTTTTAGCGCCATTGCTAGGGACCAATTGTGTTTGATATTGAACTTCTCCATCAAGTTTTTGACATGTTTTATTACGTTTGTTTGTTATGGTTCTCACTGCTCATGTATGCGTAGAACTCATTAGGTTGATAGCTTTGTTGATCCCATTGACAAAATCAAGCGTTTCTTATTAGAGAGGCTTCAAAATCTTAGATTAGAAGTTATGGTTAATCTGGTTGATACTAAGCCCCTTAAGGATTATGCCATTCCCACCTAAAAGGAACTGCATTGTAGTATTGTGCACCCGCTGGTTGCGGTAATAATTTTGAACTAAAACCTTCCTTGATCGATATCGTACAACAAATTCCAATTTTCATTTTTCTACTTTTGTTGATAATTGTGGTACCATTAAGGAAAATGGTGTTGATCAAAACGTCATGCACCTTCGTCTATTTCCCTTTTCTTTAAGAGCCTGTGCACATGCTTGGCTTCAATCCTTGCCCACTAATTCTATTACTTCATGGACCCAATTGAAAACGGCCTTTCTAGTGCGATACTTTCCGCCAAGTAAAATGGCCCAAGTTAGGGATGAAATAAACAACTTTACGCAAGAATAAGAAGAATCTTTGTTTGACACGTGGGAGCTTTATAAAGATTTGCTAAGACTTTTCTCTTTATATGGGCTTGAGAAGTGGTGATTATCCATACCTTTTACAATGGTCTTCTTTACTCCACAAGGGTGACCTTAGATGCAGCTTCCGGCAGAGCTCTAATGAATAATCCTTAAGATATAACCTACAATTTGATAGAAGAGATGGTCAAAAACCACCACTCCTGGGAAGTGTGTGACAAGTCGCCACTAAGTTTACTGCTAAAATCGGTGGTATGTATTAAGTTAATAAACTTGATCACAAAATAGGTATCTGTAATTTAATGAACTTGATCACATGAACGCTATGGTGGATACTTTTTATCAAAAGATAGGTAGCCTAAGCATCACAACTTCCATATCTATTATTCTAGCCCCTATTGCTTTGGTTGCCCCCACCACACTCTACTGTGAGATATGTGAAGTTGACGGGCACACCGATAGAGATTTCCAAATGACCCTCATAGGAGGATCCAACCAAGAGAATGCTAACTTTATGAGCAAAAATCAAAGAACAACCTTTACTCTAACACCTACAATTCTGGGTGGTGTGATCACCCAAACTTCTCTTATAGGAACAATAAACCCTAACAATCCATGAGACCTCTATGTTTTCAAAAAGCTACACAACCCGAGCCTAAGAAGTTAAAACTTAAACTTTTAATAGAGAATTTTTTTTGACGCTAATCCGTCAAAATGATGAGTTTAGAAACCAAAAACTCCTTACCAATTGTCGCTATTGTGAAAAAAGGTGTCGGCAATGACAGAAGAGTCACCATCGTTTGTTATTTATCCCAAAATATGGAAAGGAAATGATCATAGAAAACCTGACGAAAAAGGGAGAAGACAGGTCATTGCAACCATGTCTCGGGTTCGGGAGTCGGTTACGCAAGGGGAAGGTATTAGCACCCCTCACGTCCGTTGTAATCGACGGGATCCACGCTTGTTTTTCTATCTAAAGGGTGATTGAAACTATCTACGCTAAAGGTCTCAGGGACAAAAGAAAAGAAAAGTGACTTGGCAGAGCATCGCCGCTCTGTGCCTACGTATTCCCTCGTGCAATGGGAAAGTCAGAGTCAACATAGTTCGGCTAACTACGGGTGAAAGTGGTGAAAGGTTGCTCGCCAAGACATCGTCGTCTTGTGCCTATGTATTCTCATCTGGTATGAGAAATCAGAGCAAACATAGTTTGGGCAAATAAGAACACCGGTTGGTTCAAAAGTTTTTTACCCGAGTAGGGTTAACAAACAGTTCTAGCAGTTAGGCGTACGCAGCTCGACCATTGGAGACTTGGGCGTTACCTGTTTGCGATAGAACTAAGAGTTAACGAAACTCTTTTTATGAAAAGGTTTTCCATTATTAAGGGTCCCAAGGGACAAAATGAAGTTTGATCATTTGTTTTTGAAGTCTTTTAAGGAGAAATGTTTTTTAATTGTTTGTAATTCATGTTGCACTAAAGACTATGGCCTAGGAGCGAATGCGTCGCATATCGTCCAAAGGACATATGCTAACACTTTAGACAATTGAGAGGCAACCACCCAATCATCAATTCCTAAGTACTTAAGGCTCGTAACGCACAACATTCGTTAACCTTTATTAAGTGTTTTGAAATGATTTGAAGATGAGAGGAAGAGAGGGCAAACTAAAGGGGGACTAGTTCAAACCTAGTAGTTGTCATGCAAGATAGACCTAAAGTTGAGGTAAAAGGGAATCTACCTAATTTTTTCATACATGGCTTGAATCCTAGTGTCTATCATAATCATACTTAAACAAGGAGATTAGAAATCCTAAGGGAGCATGGCAGAGGAAGAAAGCACAATAAGAAAGCATAAGCAAAGCACAAGATATAGAAGATGCAAGTATGCATATGCAATGCAACATACAAGTAAAGGGAGGAAAAAGTATGGGGTGAACACCTCCACAAGAACATCTCAACCTTTATTAATGCAAGAGAGAAATGCTAAAAGAGATTTCAATCAAACATACAAAATGGAATGAAAAGGAAGGAAAAAGTCTTAACCTAATCAAACATCAATCGTGGGCCTTAAATCAATCAACATGAAAGGAGGATGAACCCTTAAATTAAAAGGGGAGTTGGAAGAAGAAAGGAAAATAACAAGGTATCCCAAATATCATTCAACCAAAGTATCATCATGATTTGTGCAAAAGAAGCACAAAAAGTGTCCTAAAAGTTCACCATCTAAGACATGCTTCAAGTACCTCCACAGGAGGTACTAAGCTTTCCCAATTGGTGACCTTTAATCATGGGACATAAATGAGGAAGAAGAGAGGTGCATAAAAGCAAAAGCATTCATATCAAGAGAAAATGCAAGCTAAAACATGTAAGAATGCAAAACATACATCATGTGAAACCCTAATTGAAAACTCTAAAAGATGCACAAACTTGAACAAGTTATGAACATAATTTGGACCTATAATCCAACATACAAACACCTCATTATGTCTATAACATGATTCCACAAGAATTATAGGTTCAATTAATGCACAAAAACCATTTAGAACACAAACTAGCTCATGTATTAGGGTAAACATCACACAAAGATGACCTAAAATGGAAATTACACTAAAAATAGCAAACTTATCCAAAAAATTCCAAATAAAAACCTAGATGACCCCTAAGGTTTTAGGAACCAGGGGTCAAAATTATGGATACTAAGTCCAAACAAAACCAGGCAAACAGAATTGAAATTCAAAGGGATACCCTAAAAGCAAGGGTAAATCGAGGGTCCTAAAAATCAAACTAAAACCCTAACCAATTGTCAATAAAACAAGGGGAGAAGATGTCAAAAAAAACAATTAACATGTCAAGAATATGATGAAGAACAATCAACCACTAACATGAAAATTTCATCAAGAAATAAAATCAAATACATGAGATATACAATTCCAATCCAATTAAAATACCTCAAAAGTAAAAATCAAGATTTAATTGGAAAATGACTAAAAAAATTAATTGAAAAATTTGTAAAATCACCTAACATCCTAAAATATGTAGAAAGTATTTTTTTTAGGATTTTTATCATTAATTGAGGCATTTTATTTGGATTAAAACTCAAACAGCAAAATAAAATGGAAGAAGAAATAAAGAGGAAAAAATAGAAAAAGATGCGTATCAAATAGCAATAATATTCAGTTATTTCCAATCGGCCACGCTTGAGGGGGTGCAAAGAGC